>VDFB02000010.1:18307801-18445649 GCA_007258455.2 Sequoia sempervirens | reverse complement strand
AAAATTACGCATCACATGACTTAGAGTTAGCAACTCATGTGATGCGTATTTTTTTCATAGGGATTCAAATTCCTAGACTCATAGGCAATGACTTGCCCATATTGCATTAATAATCCACCCAAACCTTCTCTTGATGCATTCGTTATAACTATAAAGTTACAATTTGGTACCTTTGGTGTTGTGGTCAGTATTTCCTTGAGTTGGTCAAATGCTACTTGACATTTCTTAGACCACTCAAACTTCTTTCCCTTTCTTTATAATGACATGATGGGAAAAGCTATTCTTGAAAAGTTTGCAACAAACTTTTGGTAATACCCTTCTTCATGCATTACAAATTTGGAGACATTATCTATTGGGAAAACCATTTGCACTCAAGACCAATCACCATGGTCTCAAGTATTTTTTTACCCAACCTAATCTTAATGCAAGAAAAAGAAAGTGGTTGGAACTGATATCTAACTATGATTTCAACATTAGTTATATCAATGGAAAATAGAATTGGGTTGTCGATGGCTTAATTCATAGGAGACATATCTCCTCAATGGTATCAATCCAAACTGACTTCAAGGGTCAAGTGTTGCGAGAATCTAAGGTTGATGAGTTCTCTAAAAAGGTCAAGCAAGAACTCTCAAACAATCCACAAGATTTAAGGTATCAAGTATATCACTTTGAACCTAATGGTTTATTGATATTTAAGGGAAGGATCTATGTACCTAACACTAGGGAATTAAGGAGCATGGTATGGAAATAATTTCATGATGGACCATATTCAAGACATCTAGGTGTAACTAAGATGTTAGTCAATGTAAAACCATTATATTTTTTGAAGGGTATAAAAGGGAATGTTGCAAGGTTTGTAGCAAGTTGCTTAGAGTTCCAAAGAGTGAAGGTAAAGCATCATCATCCTGTAGGTCTTTTGTATCTACATGAAGTTCTAGAAAGTAAGTGGAAATTCATTAGCATGGAATTTGTGCAAGGTCTCCCTATGTCAAGGAACAAGTACAATGCCATTGTTGGTAGCGGTTGACAAGCTCACTAAGGTTTCTCACTTTATACTAGGAAATATAACCAATGGAGCTCCTATAATAGCTCAAAATTTTGTTCAAAAAATATTTAGATTGCATGGGAGTCCTAAAAAATAATTTTGATAGGGATGCTCGTGTGACATCTAGGTTTTGGAAAACCTTGTTTTCTTTACTTGGAACTCAACTGAACATAAGTTATTCTTATCATCTAGAAATGGATGGAGAAAATGAAAGGGTGAACCAAGCATTAGAAGACATACTAAGGATGTATTGCATGGATCAACAATACAAATGGGAGGATTACCTGCCTTTGGTAGAGTTTGTACATAATAACTCCTATGATTCAGTAATCAAGATGGCTCCATTTGAAGCATTATATGGAAGGAAGTGTCAAAATCCTATAAGGTAGGATAAGCCTATTGGAATCAAGGAACACAGAGAGGGGGTGAATCAGTGTTCTACAAAATTTAACTTTATTAACCTGATCTTTAAACCACTTAAAGCATTGAACCAAAAGAAATATGCATGAACACAAAACAAGCAACCACAACACCATAACATAAGGATTTTTTACGTGGAAACCCTATTAGGGGAAAAACCATGGTGGAGGTCAATCCACAATATGATCTGAGTACTCAAATAAGTGTTTACAAAAAGGAATGCACATGCATTCAGGCACACTTCCTAGAGCTCACTGCTCAAATACAAAATGAAGACTCACTGTCTTACAAAAAGATTTGGATTACATCTAGAAGATTTGAACTAAGAAAATAGAATCTACTAATGCCTAATTATAGTTTCGGTTAAGCACATTAATCAATTTCTTGACCTTCTATCTGATTCTAATCTTCTACTATGTCTACTTTAATTCGCATCACAAATCCTTTTATGCACAAGTGAAACTGTGCATAATCACTATACAATCCTTCTAACTTTTGCATCACACATCAACACACTTTGTACATACATAAAAATGATATAAATGATCACTTATATATATCTGCAACTAAATATTTAATCAACCACATATTGGCTTCAATAAAACATAAAATATTTACAAACTATCGGTTAAATCCACAAATAATTTTCAATGCACACCAACCAAAGTTGGCCACAAGAATTACTCCTCGAATATTCACAACATGCTACATTCACTTAGTTGGCCTTCTCACATTGTTAAACTAAAAATCAATCAACCAGATCCTCTAACTTGCACACAAATCGATACGAGGCTCTAAGATTCAAGGATAACATAGATCATACATCGAAAAACCTTCCCTGAGATCCACAACTCAAAATGATAATAGAATATTGCATATGAATCGATGAACAAAATTTTGTTGGATGCTTTGTTCTAGCTTGATAGATAATCACTGATCTTCAATCAAACTTATGGAATGATCAATTGCTAATGTGTGGATCGAAACACAGACTAGGGTTGCCATCAATGACAACACCAGATGACATGTGTAATGTCTCTTGCCAACAAATCCTTGGGCCATAAATTTTATCATAAATGGAGGAACAAGTTAGAATCATTAAGTAGAGAGTAGTAGAAGCTAACAATAGGTAGAAAAGTTAAGATGATTCTAAGCGAGTACCTAGGAATTTTGTAGTGGGGGATGGGGTTTTGTTGAGAGTTAAACCTCCCAAGAGTTCCATCAAGTTTGGAAAGTCATCCAAACTATTTTTGTTCTTTGTTTGACCTTTTAGGTTCTTGAGGAAATCAACCTTGTTGCATATAGGATTTCCTTGCCACCAGCTCTTACTAGGATGCATAACATCTTTCATGTCTCATATCTTAAAAGTATATACCAGGCAATAACCATGTTATTGGTTGGAATGCTTTATAGGTACAGGACCCAAGGGTGGTAAAAATAGATCCACTCAAGGTGCTCAAAACATGTAAGCTCCACTTACCTAATCAAGAGGTTTTTCAATGCAAGGTCTAGTGGGATTAGTATGTAGAGATTTCTGCATCATGGGAAGACTATGCTGAAATGAAGCAAAAGTTTCCACAAGTCTTGCTAGATTTTGAAAATTCTTGAAAATAATGATGTTTTGTGATGTGTGCTTTATGCTATGGTTATATTGATACTTAAAAATCATTGGGGATGATGATTCACAAGGGGGGGAATATGTTACACCTCGTGTGTTATTACTTGTTTACTATTACCTTGTTTGGTAAATTGCTTAAATAAATGTGAATGTGTTTTGTATATATATGAATTTTGAAGTAAATATGATGAATGAATGTTTGATTCTATTTAATTTTTTATGATGATTCTATATATGAAATATGCATGAAGCTTATAAATGTATTGATTTGGCTAACTACTATTATGGTGAACTAAGCTTAATATGGGAATAGGTTGAAACCTCCAGAAGAGAGGGGAAGTATCACTCAAGAGAAGAACTTGGTCCAGTAACCTTTAATTTATTCTTATTGCGCTTTCACACACTCACACCCTATTTGGTCTTAGTTGAGTCAAGACAGTCGAATAGATGGTAAGTGATCTTCAATCTAGTTGTGTATGATTTTATTAATTTGTGATCTTGTTGTATGAATGTTTGAAATGAGGTACATGATGAAGTCTTGATGTTAAGTGGAAATCCTTCCTTCTATGCTTATTGTTATGATGGTGAGATATATGCATAATCTCTCTCTCTCTCTCTCTCTCTCTCTGGTAAACTCATACATATGAGTGAATACGTACATGAGTATATGTGTGTAAATGTACCTATGCATTCTCATAGACAAAATACCCATATGAATGGGAATACCGATTGGACTAAAGTGACATATATATGTGTGTGTGTGTGTGTATACATTCCATGTATATATGTCGATTGATGGAATTGTGTGTATGAGTGTTTTTATAAAGATATTGAAATGGTATTATGTATATGTATATATGTAGTGTATATATATTAATATATGTGTAAATTAATATAGTAACATATATATATTAATATATGTTTATATATACGTAATATTATTCTTTATATTTATATGTTATATATATATATATATATATATATATATGTTTATTAACTAAATGTATTTGATAAATTTTATGTAATGAATATATATTGATATATATATATATGTATATATATTTTTTGACAAATGTATATATGATATATATAATATATATATAAATAAAGTATATTGAGATAATCTCCAAGTACATAACATAGCACTATTCTTAAGTGAAGCGCTAGATAGAATAAAGTGCATAAGTAATGTATAGCGAAGCATTTAAAGGAATAATAACCAGTGCATAAAGTATGTGAGACCAAGTCAAACCATTGTATGAGGCACGTATGAGTTATACGTTTTTGTCTAAACATCTAAAGAGGGAGTGAATACTATTTTAAAATCCATGTGAATTAGTCAAGCCCGCATTATAAACTTGTAACATGCCCATTGTTCTACACAGTAAAATTTTCTATGTTTTACCCACAAGTGAATAGTTTATGCATCTAACCTTTTAAGAGCAATAAAAAAAAAAATCCTATGAATAAAAATGCACATTTGAAACATATTTCAACTTTCCCATTGCATACAAAATAATTCCTTTCATTAAATCAAATAATGATGATACATAATTTTCATATGACATTTCATATTTACAATCCCACGGAGATGGATACAAGTTACATACATAGCTTAAACAAAATTACAAAATATATATAAAGTACAAATGGTCCAGGTAGTCCCCCTCAAATCTTGGTTGCCAGTTGATGAGGAGAAGCATCGCCCAAGCACTTTTCCGCCAACCAATGACTTACTGCGAACCCTTGCACATCTACTTAACTGGTAAGATGGCACTACCCTTCGATGAAGAGATTGGTTTCGTAACCTCATAATAATAGCCTTTTTTATCTTGGTGTTGTGTCTTATACATATCTAGTACTAACATACATGGTTACAACTTACATGTATGAATATCCCTTTCCTAGTACATAATCCCATATCACAATGAAACCAACAGTGTAAACAATGGCAACTTACACTACTTTGGCCAAAGTATTCATCACCTAGAACTCAGGGTGGAAATCACATATTCACACACCTTCCTAGCTCAATTTGGTTTAATTGTCATTCATACTCTATAACTAGGTTACCCCCTTTCCCATGGATCAGACAAATCCCAAGAATAACCCACTTAACATCTCATAAACAAAGTGACTTTACTACCGAAGTAATTCTAGAAACTTCTTACTCTTTGCTACATCTATCTAGTTGAGACATACTACATATAGCGATGACAAATACATATAGTATAAATACATTGCATTCATACAAATTCCCATATATAGGGTACATACAAATATAACTAGTAAGATAGGTTCTACAACATAATGCACAACCAAGAGACATGCAATCATAAACAAACATCTCAACATATTCAAAAGCATTATTTTCCAACATAGTAATAAAACTAATTAACTTGTCCAACATAAACAACAAAGGTATAGAAACTAACATGCTTGTATAATGCTCCAATTGATTAAATTCCTTCCTAGTTCTAATCCTCAAGCTTGATTGATTCCTCCTTCAAGATTCACTTGATTTCCCTCTTCTAACTTCTCACTAACTCTCACAATAATCACAAATGCAAAATAGAAAAATAACTCTCAACTCACTAACTCATAAATCATAGCAAAATAACATCAAGATAATTAGAATGATAAGTTTTGCAATTAGTATAATGAGCATCTCTATTAATACTAAATTGTGAGCAATTGACGGCTACAAACAAGCTCATGATATTGCCACCTTCCTATTGACTCAGCCAAATAAAAGAGTGGTGGAAGCTAAAAACATTGATCAACAAACACATGCACAACCAGCATACACCTCAAAGAATGAGTCACTCTTTTTAATGGATAGCAAGAATAAAACTCAAAAATGCAAGCTAAAGTTTCCTAAATTCATTGACTTGCTTTGGCCAGCCAATCTAAAGACTAAGTCACCTTTTTTAGTTGTTGCCATATGAGTTTTGGATTTGAAACAGAGTTCAATAGGCCATAAAGAACTTGGTGCCACATTATGTTTAACACCCACATATAAAGGAAGACAAGGTCAGCATATGGTTCGCGCCTTGCTTTGCTTACACGCTACTTTACATAGTTTTTGACTTATTCAAGGTGGTAAATGTAGTACGCAACAATATAACTCAGTAATATGCATAAAGGTTGTGCTTTATTATGCGCCTTAGTAAATGAAAAGCATTAATAACATAACAATCGATATATCTCCATCAACTTATATTAATCGATTCATATCAATCAATTCACATTATGATAATCGGTCTATAATATATAAATTGATATATATATATATATAATATATATATACATATTATATATATATATATATTAACTTCTCGAATATATATATAATCTTATATAAGATAATAAAATAGATATAATACTATTCAAATAGATATATAGATATTTATCAAAATAATCATATATATATATATATATATATATATATATATATATATATATATTTATGGTAACGTGATTATATATACATATATAGTAATATATATACATTATATACATTATATATATATATATATCGCTATTTCAATAATTATATTAAATGCATATAATCATGTACTCATCAATTGATGTATATATATATGTATATAAATGTCTTAATTTTCCAATCGACATTCTCATATACATGGGATATTCCTTCATAAGCATGTGTAGGTATGTCTACCTACATATACCCATTCATGCATATACTCATGTATGAGTTGTCATAAACACATACATATATATATATATATGTATATACATTCTATGTATATACTCCATCGAATCACATATTATTGTAAACCAACACAGAAGAACTTTCACTCAAAATAAAGACTCAATCACATATGTTCAAATCAAAAAATTCATAGATCAAGGTCAAAACTTGACACAAGACATTCATAGACCAGACTGAAGAACACTTACCCTTTCCCGACTACTTGACTCGACTTATACCAACTAGGTTGTGAGTGTGTGTGAAGCTCATATAGGATCATTAGGGTTACTAGACCAAGTTCTTCTCCTAAGTGATACTCCCCCTCTCTTCTAGAGGATTATATCTATTCCTACATCTAGCTTAGCACATCATAATAGTAGTTAGTTGATCACAACATAATCATATGCATCATACATTTTATAGTTAGAATCAATATCAAATATCAAATTGCATCAATCATTCATTCATCATATTTCCATTCAAGATTGATAAAACACATTCATATAAATATTCATAAAACACACTTGTGTAAATATACATAAAACACATTCATTTATTCAAGCAATTTAACTAACAAGGTAATAGTAAATAGGTAATATTACTCGAGGTGTAACATATTCCCCCCCTTGCAAACCATCATCCTCGGTGATTTATTAAGTATCGACATGGACATAACATAAAACATAAAACACAAACCATCCATAAAGCATCATTATACAAAACATCATTATTTTCAAGAGCTTTCAAAATCTAACAAGCCTTGTGGAAACTTCTGCTTCATCTCAGCATAATCTTCCCAAGTGGCAGAATCTTATGCATATTGATCCCATTGGACCTTGCACTCCAAACCCTCTATATTATGTAAGTGTAGCTCTTATGTGTTCTAAGCACCTTGAGTGGCTCGATTATTACCACTCTTGGGTCCTATACCTATAAATCATTCTAATCAATAATATGGTTATCACCTGGTATATACTTCCTAAGATATGAGACATAAAAAACATTGTGCATTCCAGTAAGATCTAGCAGAAAATAAATCCTATATGCTACAAGTTTGATCTCCTCAAGAACCGCAAAAGGACATACATAGCACAGATCTAGTTTAGATGAATTCCAAAACTTGATAGAACTCTTATGAGGCTTGACCCTTAGCAAAACCTTTTCTCCCACTAAGAAATTTCTAGGTACCCACTTGGCATCATCATAACTTTTCTCCCTATCATTAGCTTCTGCTAAGCTTTGCTTAATAATGCCAACTTGCTCCTCTGTTTTGGATAAAATCTCTGGCCCAAGGCTTATCATATCTTCTAGCTTATCCCAGCTTATAGGAGTTTGACACTTCCTACCATATAATGCTTCGAATGGATCCATCTTGATCACAGAATGATAAGAGTTATTATATGCAAACTCAACCAATGGTAGGTAATCTTCCCATTTTTATTATTGATCCATGCAATACATCCTTAGTGGGTCCTCTAACACTTGGTTTACTATTTCAATTTGTCCATCCATTTTCGGATGATATGTAACACTTATATTCAATTTTGTTCCAAGTGCAGAAAATAGGGTTTGCCAAAATCTAGATATCACATGAGCATCCCTATTAGATATAATCTTTTGATGAATCCCATGCAATCTAAATATCTCTTGAACAAACTTCCAAGCTATTACTGGAGCTCCATCAGTTAGATTTCCTCGTATAAAGTGAGCTACCTTAGTGAGCTTGTCCACCACTACCAAAATGGCATTGTGCTTATTCCTCAACATAGGTAGTCCTTGCACAATGTTCATGCTATTGATTTTCCACTTACTTTCTGGAACTTCATGTGGATATAAAAGACCTGCAGGATGATGATGCTCTACCTTCACTCTTTGGCACTCTAAGCAACTTGCTACAAACCTTGTAGAATCCCCTTTCATACCCTTCCAGAAATATAATGGCTTTACATCAACCAACATTTTGGTTACACTAGGATGCCTTGAATATGGTGCATTGTGAACTTCTTTCCATACCAAGTTCCTCAACTCTCCATAATTAGGTACATAAATTCTCCCTTTATACCTTATTAATCCATTAGGTTTAAGGTGATATCCTTTGTACCTTCAATCTTGTGGATTATCTGAGAGTGCTTTCCTGACTTGTGCATAGAACTCATCACCCTTGGATTCTTGCAACACTTGGCTTTTAAATTTATTTTAGATCGATACCATCGAGGAGATATTTCTCCTATGACTTACAACATCAACAACCTGATTCTCCTTCCCCTTGCTATAACTGATGTTGAAATCATAGTCAAATATCAGTTCCAACCACCTTCTTTGCCTTGCATTAGGATTAAATTGGGTAAAAAAATACTAGAGGCCATGGTGATCGGTCTTGAGTTCAAAGGCTTTCCCAACATATAGTGTCTCCACATATGTAATGCATGAACAACCGTTGCTAACTCTAAATCATGCAAAGCATAATTTTTTTCATAGGGCTTTAGCTTCCTTGACTCATAAGCTATGACTCATTCCTCTTGCATTAACACTCCACCCAATCCTTCTCCTAAAGCATCAGTAATAACAATAAAGTTACCATCTGGAACTGGTACCTTAAGTATCAAAGTCATGGTCAACTTTTCTTTGAGTAGATCAAATTTTGCTTGACAATTCTCTGTCCACTCAAACTTCTTACCTTTCATTTGCAAAGAAGTGATGAGAACTTTTATTCTTGAAATATTTGCAACAATCTTATGATAATACCCAGCCAAACCCATAAAACTTCTAACTTTTGGCACATTCTTGGGCACCAGCCACTCAAGCACTGTTTTTATCTTCATAGGATCAATTGCAATCCCATCAGTTGAATTTACATGACCCAAATATTGTACCTCTTTTTAGAATAAGGTACACTTCAATAGTTCCTATGCAACTTATGTTCTCTCAATCGTTGAATCACAATCTCCAGATGCTTGTGATGTTCCTCTTCATTCTTGGAGTAGATTAAGATGTCATCCAAGAAAACCAACACAAAGCTATCCAAGTAGTCCCTAAATACATTGTTCATGAGGTTAATGAATGCAGCTGGTACATTTGTGAGTCCAAAAGGTAGGACTATGAACTCATAATGATCATATCTAGTCTTGAAAGTTGTCTTGAAAATATCTTCATCCTTGATTCTTAGTTGATGATATCTAGAACATGGATCAATCTTTGAAAACATTACCACTTCCTGCATCTGATCAAAGAGATCATTGATACATGGCAATGGATACTTATTCTTTACCATTTATTTGTTAAGGAAATGATAATCAATAGAAAAGCACATTGTACCATCTTTCTTCTTTACAAAGATCACTGGCGCTCTATAGGGTGAAACACTGGGTCTTATTAGTCCTTTAGACAACGATTCTTCTAATTGTGCTTTCAACTCCATCAATTCTATTGCGTTCATCCTATATGATACTTTTGATATAGGTATCAACCCAAGAATTATGTCAATGGATAAATCAAACACTCTCTTGGGAGGTAATCTAGGTAGTTCATCTGGAAATACATCCACAAATTTTTGTAGGACAAGATATTTCTCCATATCCGATTTCCCTATTTTCACCACTTCTCTTTCTTCGACTTCTTGAGAATCTTGAGGTTCATAATACATAACATCAACTTGAAGGTTGGATTCCTTGTATTCTTCAATTTTATCTATTTTTACTATGAAGAGTTGACAACCTTTCTTTTTTTCCCTATGCATTTGCACAACTAAAATTTGTCGCAATTTCACTTCTATGGGTGTTCCTTGCAATGACACTTGGTTACCTAGATCATCTAAGCATTCTACGGTTTTAGCATGGCAATCCACTTTAGATCTATTCTTCCATATTCAATTCATTCCTAAGTTGACATCATAAGAACCTAAGGGGGCTATGTACAAATTCACCTCCATAGAGAAATTTGGAAGTTCTAACCTTGCTTCAAATAGACATTGACTCACCATAGCTCCTGTCTGGTTTGCATACTCAACAACCTAAAATTTTTCCATAAAACAAACCTTTCTAGATATTTTTCTTGCTATCCTAGAAGAAATGATTTTTTTATGGCACCAATATCTATTAAAATTGAGATAGGAATGCCAGATAAAGTACCTGAGACTTCTACCAGAGTAATTTGGTACTCTGCTTGTCGATTGTCTACTACAACATGTATCCTTTGTTGGAAAGCAGCTTGTTGTGGATGAAGAGGATTCCCACGTGATTGAGATTTTTTTAGCTTGTTAAGACACAATTTAGTAAAGTGATCTCGCCACATGTATATCATCCATTCAATGGTCCCCTCTTTCTCACAAGTCTTCCATAGTTACTAGCATTTCCACCAACATTGTTTTTGAAGTTGTTGTTATAGTTTTTGTTTCTTCCTCTTTGATCTTTTCTTGGTTCATTCAATTTTTTCTATGTTCCCTTGTCCCCTTGCTTCTGAAAAATTTTCCCTTCATTAGGCCTCCTTGGAGCTTGATTATCTTATGCCAAGTTAAACTTCCTTCTATTCCTTTCCTAGTAGTTTGAAATAGACTTAAGCTTTTATTCTTTCTCAATAACCTTTTTCATACACCAAGTACATGGTTATAGGATCATGTGCGTCTACTTCACCACCTATTTGAGCATTAAGACAAATAATAAACTTCCTTATTTGGAATCTCTCATCCTTTTGGCACATAGGTACATACCTCAGGAGGCAAGTGAACTTTTCCCAATATTCATTCACTAAAGAATCTCCTTGTTTCAAATTCTGAAAATCAATGAGCTTTTGATCATAGAAGAGCTATGGTAACCACCATTTCCAAAAAATATCTACAAATTTGCTCCATGTAAGCCTCAAGGAACTGAGCCCTAGCTCCATTTTCTTATTCATCCACCAGTTGGATGCTTCACCTACCAACTAGAAAGCTCCCCATATGGCTTTAGTGACTTTGGAGTAATTTCTAATCTCAAAGTACTTTTCCATATCTATAAGCCATGCTTCAACTACATCCCCATTAGCACTACCCTCAAAATTTTGAGGTGTGATCTTATTCATGTCATGGGATAGCTCATTTTCCAAGCTTTTCCTTTTAGTTCCATCTAACTTTGACTATGACTCTTCATCCTCTTGTTCACTAGAATGGGTGTGATCATGACAATTATCCCCTTCCTCCTCATTATTAGGAACTTCCTCATCATTATTTGGGACTTCTTGTTCAACTCTTTCTTTACCCCCTACTTCCTGTTCAAGGTTTCCTATCCTTGCTCTTGTTTCATCATTATAGACAAGATGTGATCCAACTTAGCTTCAACTTTCTCGGTACCTTTTCCTACTTCTTGACTTCCCCCAATGTTAGTTCATGTCCTAACCATTTTTCCCAAGAACAGTTATACCTAGAGGTTTCATTTAATTATATCTAAGAAATTTTACCAAATGTTCTACAAGTATTAAAAAACAATCATTCATATAATGAATTCCATAAATAACTTATACACAAGTTTTGCCGAAAGCATGTTTTTATTTAAGATTAATAAGGATTTCAATATCCTTGAGTTTACATAGAATGAATATTCAGATAGTCTAAGGGAGAATATCCCTCTATTTTTCTTTTAGATACATAGTTACATGGGGTATACCCCTCATATTTTTGCTCATTTACTTCATCAAAAGGATAATATCCCTTAGACCTATCCTTTGATACATAATTTTGGGGAACATATTCCTCTAATTTTCCACTTTGAGGCTATTACAATAATTTTAGCCATAGGTATAACACGAGGGTCCCTAAATATCATTGTTGGATTAACACTACATTTTGAGGGCATATCCCTAGAAAGTGATAAAGAGTATGACTTAGCTGGGAAAACAAAAGGTAGATGCTTGAAGTTGGCAGCCTCTCTCATCCTTCTTTTCTCTTGATTGATTCACGAAAGGGCATGATTGAAAGCCTCAGTATCACTTATCCAAATGGCGTTGTCATGATTAGTTCCCTCAATGGTTCAAACAAGGGCTTCTTTTTCCTTCTTGTCCCATACGTAGCATTCATTTTTTTATCACTAACTTTCTTGCAATCATCTTGAGATGCACCATCATGCCACAAGAATTTCCAAAAATTAGGCTCATATAATGTTGGATTGGAAACATAGCAAGCACATAGGTTCTAGAGCTAAACCTACTAGCTCTGATACTACGTGTAACATGCCCATTATTCTACACAATACAATTTTCTATGTTTAACCCACAAGTGAATAGTTTATGCATCTAACATTTTAAGAGAAATACAAAATTTTCTTTACCTTTGAATAATAAATGCACATTTGAAACATATTTCAAACTTTCCCATTCCCTACAAAAGAATTACTTTCATTAAATCAAATAATATGATGATACATAGTTTCTATATGACATTTCATATTTACAATCCCATAGAGATGGATACTAGTTACATACATAGCTTAAAAAAGCTTACAGAATATATATAAAGTACAAATGTTCTAGGTAGTCCCCCTCAAATATTGGTTGCCAACTGATGAGGAAAAGCATCACTCAGATGTTTTTCTACCAAGCACAGACTTACTATGGTCCATCGCACATCTACCTAACTGGTAAGATGGCCCTACTCTTCGATGAAGAGATTGGTTTGGTAACCTCATAATAATAACCTTTTATGAGCTTGGTGTTGTGTCCTATACATATCTAGTGTTGGCATACATTGGTTACAACTTACATGTATGAATATCCCTTTCCTAGTACATAATCTTGGATCACAATGAAACTGACAATGTAAACAGTGGAAACTTACACTACTTTGGCCAAAGTATTCATCACCTAGAACTTAGAGTGGACGTCACATTTTCACACACCTTCCTAGCTTGATTTGGTTTAATGGCCATTCATACTCTATACCTAGGCTACCCCCTTTCCCATGGATCATACAAATCCCAAGAATAACCCACTTAATATCTCATAAACAAAGTGACTTTACTACCAAATTAATTCTAGCAACTTCTTACTCTTTACTACATACATCTAGTTTAGACATCCTACATATAGCAATGACAAATATTTATAGTATAAATACATCGTATTCATATAAATTCACATATATAGGGCACATACAAATAAAACTAGTAAGATAGGTTCTACAACATAATGCACAACCAAGAGACACACAATCATAAATAAACATCTCAACATATTCAAAAGCATTCTTTTCCAACATAGTAATAAAACCAATTAACCTATCCAACATAAACAACAAAGGTATAGAAACTAGCATGCTTGTATAATGCTCCAATTGATTAAACTTATTCCTAGTTCTAATCCTCAAGCTCGCTTGATTCCTTCTTCAAGATTCACTTGATTTCCCCTCTTCTAACTTCTCACTAAATCTCACAATAATCACAAATACGAAATAACAAAATAACTCTCAACTCACTAGCTTAGAAATCACAGCAAAATAACATCAAGATAATTAGAATGATAAGTGTAGCAATTGGTAGAATGAGCACCTCTATTTATACTAAATTTTGAGCAACCAAAGGCTACAAAAAAGCTCATGAGATTGCCACCTTCCTATCAACTCAACCAAATAAAAGAGTGGTGGCAGCTAAAAACATTGATCAGCAAACACATGCATAGCTAGCTTACACCTCAAAGAATGAGTCACTCTTTCTAATGGAAAGCAAGAATAACACTCAAAAATGTAACCTAAAGTTTCCTAAATGCATCGACTTGCTTTGTTCAACTAATATAAAGACTAAGTCACCTCTTTCAGCTGCTGCCATATGAGTTTTAGATTTAAAATAGAGTTCTACAAGCCATAAAGAACTTGGTGCCACATTATGTTTAGCACCCACATATAAAGGAATCCAAGGTCAGTGTATGGTTCACCCCTTGCTTTGCTTACAAGCTGATTTACACAATCTTTGACTTATTCAAGGTGGTAAATATGGTACGCAGAAATATAACTCAGTAGTATGCATAAAGGTTACAGTTTATTATGTGCCTTAGTTAATGCAAAGCATTAATAATATAAAAATTGATATATCTCCATCGATTTATATGCTTGCTTGATTAATCACGTACTCATTGATTGATGTATATACACAAAGTATATATATACATGTATATATGTCTTAGTTGTCCAATCAACATTCTCATATACATGGGTTATTCATTCATGAGCATGCGTAGGTATGTCTACCTATGTATACCCATGCACACATATACTCATATGTATGAGTTTTCATAGACACATACATATGTATATGTATATACTCCATCAAATCACATATTCTTGTAAACCCACATAGAAGAACTTTCACTCAAAATAAAGACTCAATCAAATATGTTTAAATCAAAACATTCATAGATCAAGATCAAAACGTAACACAAGACATTCATAGACCAGACTGAAGAACACTTACCCTTTCCTAACTACTTGACTCAAATTATACCAACTAGGTTGTGAGTGTGTGTGAAGCTCATATAGGATCATTAGGGTTATCATACCAAGTTCTTCTCCTGAGTGATACTTCCCCTCTCTTTTGGAGGATTGAATATGTTCCTGCATCCAGCTTAGCAAATCATAACAATAGTTATTTGATCACAACATAATCATATGCATCATACATTTCATAGTTAGAATCAAAATAAAATATCAAATTGCATAAATCATTCATTCATCATGTTTCCATTCAAGATTCATAAAACACATTAATGTAATGATTCATAAAACACATTCATTTATTCAAGCAATTTAATCAACAAGATAATAGTAAATAGGTAATATTACTCGAGGTGTAACAAAACTTGGGCACCAACATATGAATGTGGCACTATATTACAAGTGTTTGGAATGCTTAAGAGGTCTTCAAAATACACACAAGACTATAAATAGTATTGAGACTCAGCCAAGAGCAAACTTGGTGGCATTATGTGAAGGAATTCAAATTAGGAAACTTGATTTGAGCTTGATGTCCCTTATAACAAGTCGACTTAACCATTTAAATGGTTAGGACCGTTATGTGTTGCAAACCTATGAGCTAGCTTGGTGAGTCATTGCATGAGGATAGAAAGGTGGCATAAATATAAACTTGTTTGTAGCCTTTGGTTGCTCACAAATTATTATAAATAAAGGTGCTCATTCTACCAATTGTATCACTTGTCAATCTATTTTCTTTGTGTTATTCCACTACAAATTTGGTGCAAAGAGAGTTGAGAGGTTATGATGTTGAGAGTTGTTTTGTTGTTTTACATCATTTTTGTTGAGAGATTTGGAGAGAAGCTAGTAGAGGAATTTGGGTTGTTTGTAGTGGAAGTTGCAAGAAAACTTGAGCCATTAAGTTAGGAGGGAAGATTATTCAGTTGGAGCTTTAAACAGGCATGTTGATTTCTACTCCTTTTTTATTATGTTGAAAAGATTGTTTATTATATTGTCATGTTGAAAATATTGTCTTTATGTGTGTTTTGGTGCTTGCAAGTATTTTGAAAGTTCTTGATTGTTTCTTGTATTGGGGACCCTTTCTTTTGGGTTTATACGTATATAGCTATTTATACTAAATGGGTTTTAATCAATTATAAATACTATTTGTACTATACGTAGATTTTAGGTACTATATGAAATATAACAATACTCAAGGTGTGTAGCATAAGATATATTTCTTTTGGGATACTTGATTGCTATGTCAGTTAATATGAATCAATGGGAAGGTTATTCTTGGGGTTAGGAGAATCCATGAGAAAGGGAATAACCTAGAATAGAATAGAATATAATGTTAATGGTCAATACAAATTGAGAAATTATAGTGGTGAATATAGATGACCCTCACTTGAAGTACTGGGTGTTGAATCTTTGGCCAAAGTAGTGTAGGTAGCCACTGTCTACACCATCAATTCACTGTGATCCAAGTACATACTAGGCTGAGAATATCATAGAAATAGAGATTGACTTTATGGTAAGCTCTAGATATATATGACACATCACTATGCTCAAGAAAGGCTATTTGAAGGATGAGGTTACCAAACCAATCTCTTTGTTGAAGGGAGGGCCATCTTACAAATTTTGGTAGATGTGTGGGGATTGTAGTTAGTCCATGGTTGGTGGAAAAGTACTTGAGTGATGCTTCTCCTCATGCAATTGGCGGCCTAGATTTGGGAGGACATTTTGGACCATTTGTATTTCTAGTTCATGTGAGTTTGTTGAAGCTATGTATGTATTCATGTGTCCATCTAAATGGAAATTTTAAATTTTAAATGCTATCTTGAATATATTTATGTAAAGTGAAATCATATTTATATTATTGAAAAGATTCTTTGTATATGCAATAGAAAAGTTTGGAAAGGTTATTTTTCAAATGGTGCATTTATTATTGAATAGAAAATAAAATTTTAGTGCTCTTGTTGATATATGCATAAACTATTCACTTGTGGGTAAAACTTCAAAAAATTACCAAGTAGAACAATGGGCATGTTACACATTTCATTTGTTTTCATCATGTATGCTTCGTGTTTTCTAATATACATGTTTATCTATATTGTATTGTTGTATATCATACATGTGTGTGTTCCTTTGTGCTCATGTTGGTTTACCATGGGATATTGGATCACAGGGGGCTTGCACACTCCCCCTAGATCCTTAGTCATTTTATCTCTTCAACATCTAGACAATCAGACCCATCTTGACATAGATTTTCTACTTTAGTGTGAGTTTGAGCATAAGTTCATACTCTCACTAAAGTGGGGGCTAAATGTACCATTGTAAATTTTCACCCATAACAATTTCACGTTATGTTTTTCTCCCCCTTAAATTATTGGAGCTAATTGAGTGTTTAATTTCCTAAATTATGCATTTTATGGTCTATTTTTAACAATTTACGGGGAATTGCAAGCAGGAAACAATTGCATATATCCAAGACCTTACCCTCAACACTTAAAATCCTTTAAAATAGGTCAAGGGGACTCACCCTAGGTGTGATTGTCCCTATTTTGGCTCCAAATTCAAATATGTCAATTGTATCAATTTAATATTTGCAATTCAAGTGTCTAAAGCTGGCTATCAGGATTTAATTTTTGGGAAATTGAAAAAATGCCTATAAATACCTAGTTATTGCATCATTTGAAAGTTAACTAAAATTTATTGGAGAAATTATTGTCAAGATCATTCAAGAGAAATTCAAGAGAAGCATTTTAGAGCTTTATTGCAGCAATTAAAGATCCTAACATCATGTCAAATTCTATGTGAGTTTATGTGTGTTCATGTTGTCATTGTTTTGTGAAGGCTAACACTCTTTGTAGGTCTCCAAAGTATTCAAGAAAAACAAGCAAACAATATCCAAGTCCTTGAGGTGATGTGCATGACTTTAGTCCTTTAAGGAAGCCATTGAAGGGTACTGAGTTACAACACTTTGTGATTTCATCATTCCTTCTGGTCCATTATCATTTTATCATTGGCATTGCCATTGTGGAAGTGGAAACACTTACATGGGGTTTAACTGAGGAAACCCCCTAAATGGCCCAACATTTCCTATCTTTGTGAATATGTAGATCTTGGGTTTGAAGAGGATTAAAATTAGTTTTAAGAAAAAGCATCCATTGTTGCATTTGAAGCCCTACATCTTGTCAACTCACTGAAACTCAATTATAGAAATATCTGACAGTGATCTAATAGATTTATAGGTAGGAATTTGAAGCTTGGATCCAACATCAAAGGACTATGGATATAGATCCAAAAAATTTCTATAAGGACACACACCCTAGGCATGAGTGTCCTCCAAAATTAGGCTCATATTTGAACTTCAAGTGCATAGTGTCCTACTTTTACTTGCTCAATTGTTTAAATTTTCTTGTGACTTTATGTATTTTCTATATTTGCATCATAACAGTAAATTGTACTACTAGCCTATTTATATCATTGCATTTCATCATTAGGACATTTTCAAATTTGGTTAAGGGATGGTTGACTCATTTATCAGGCTATAAGTCAATCACATACCTTATCCAAATCCATCAAACCCTACCCACTACCCATCAAATCTCTAATAAACTAATTAATGACACATCTTGAAAAAGTGCATAAACCCTAGGTTCAAATCTTAGGGTTTCACTTTTCTATGTTTTAGATTGATTCTATAGATATTTTGGTGAGTGGTATGATGTACCATCAGGTGAGGCCTTATTTTCCTGATCACATAGGGAGACCCTGTATGTGGGGCATATGATTAGCTTGAACATATCGATTGAGGATTTTGAGGGGTTAGTACTAGTGCAGTGGTTACCCCGTCCATATATTAGTGATGCAAGGATGAAAATGACATATGATACTTGATGGGAATAAATGAGATCGTGGTGTTTGATAGATATTGCAAGTGGGGAGGGAGAGGAGGATACAATAGGAAGCAAGGAAAGTGAGTATGCCACCAAGTGGACCATGTGGATGATAGGGGAGGAGGAGGAAGAGGTGATGATGGTGGGGGGACAGGTGCCTGGTGGTCAGCAAGTAGCTATGCCACCACTTGTGGTAAAACAAGTAGCACAACCATGACTAGTGGTGCAACAAGAAGTGCCACCACTAGTGGTGCAATAGGTAGTGCCAACACCAGTAGTGGTACAGCAGGTAGGATGGGATGGTGATCAGGTGACAACATTGCAGGCTTAGGTGTAGGGCTTAGAAGCTCAATTAGCTAGTGTATAGGCACAACTAGATAACATGATGACAAAGAGGGATGTTGCAGTCATTTGATATCATAGGTTAGAGTAGAGTCTTATCAAGGTTAGATAAATAACATAGGGATCCATATTTGAGATGATCTCAAATATTACAACATTAACATAAGAGGACCTTTATTACAGGTCTTTGTATGAGGGGGTGGTTCCACCAAAGTGTAGAGCACTCATCTTCACATGTACTCAATCAAAGAAATCTAGATCATGTAGGTCAATGGGTGAGTGGGTGATAGGGCCACTACCTCCTCCATCATTGCTAGGGTAGAGTGGAGAGCAAGGACAAAGATAGATAAGACCACTAGAGTCAATAACAATTTTGTGAGCAGTAGGATGCACTAGCAAGTGAGGCCTTATTTACCCAATCACATATGGAGACCTTGTAGTGGGGGCTCATGATTAGCTCAAACACAATGATAGAGGATTTTGAGGGGTTAGTACTAGTGTAGTGGGTACCCCATATAATTAATATTGATGCATGAATAACATCGGCATATGATACTTGGTGGGAAAAGATGAGATCATGATTGCTGACAAATCCTACAAGTGGGGATGAGAGACAGGGATATGATAAGAAGTAGGGAAAGTGAGTACATCACCGAGTGGACGATGGGAATGATGGGGGGGAGGAGGAGGTGATAGTGGTGGGGGGAAAAGTACCTAGTGCTCATTAGGTAGCACAACCACTACTAGTGGTGCAGAAGGCCACCACTAGTGGTGGTGCAGCAAGTAGGAGAGGATGGTTATCAGATGACAACATTGCAGGCCCAGGTATAGGGCATACAAGCTCAATTAGCTAGCGTACAAGCATAGTTGACTAGTATGATGATGGAGATGGATGTTTCAATCATCAAATATCAAAGTTCAAAGCAGAGTTTGATCAAGGTTAGAGACAAAACACAGGGATCCATAGATGAGATGATCTCAAAGATTTCAAGATTATCATAGGAGGCCCTTTATTATAGTTCTTTGTATGAGGGATTGGTTCTACCAAACCGTAGATTACTTCACTTCACATGTTGTTAGTTAGAGAGATATAGATCATGAAGGTTAGTGAGTGAGGGGGTGATGGGGCCACCACCTCCTCCATCATGATGAAGGGAGAGTGGGGAGTAGGGACAAAGAGAACATGACCACCAAGGTTATAAACAATTTGGTGAGTGGTAGGATGCACTAGAAAGTGAGGCCTTATTTTCTCAATCACATAGGGATACCATGTATTAGGGGCCCATAATTAGCTCAAACACAATGATCAAATATTTTAAGGGGTTAGTACCAATACAGTGGGTAACCTATCTAGATATTATTGATGCAGGGACAAAAATGGCATATGATACTTGGTGGGCAGAGATGAGACTATGATGGTTGATGAATCCTATGGGTGGGGATAGGAAGAGAGGACATGATAGGAAGCAAGGAAAGTGATTACATTATCAAGTGGACCATGAGATGATGAGGGAGGAGGAGGTAATGATGGTGGGGGGATAGGTACCTAGTGTTCATTAGATAGATATGCCTTCACCTATGGTACAAGTAACACAACCACCATTAGTGGTGTAGCAAGCCACCACCAATAGTGGTGCAACATGATAGGAGGGGATGGTGATCATGTGATAACATTACAAGCCCAAGTGTGGGGCTTACAAGCTTAGTTAGCTAGTGTAACTGCATAACTAACTAGTATGATGGTAGAGAGGGATGTATAGTCATCCAATATTAGAGGTTAGAGAAGATTTTGATTAGGGTCAGAGATACAGTGTAGGGATCCACAACTGAGATGATCTCAAATATTTTGAGATCAACACAAGAGGCCCTTTATTATAGTTCTTTATGTGAGGGATTGGTTCCACCAAAGTGTAGACCACCTGGCTTCACACATAGTCAATCAAAGAGATCTAGATCACAAAGGTCAATGAGTGAAGGGGTGATAGGGCCACCACCTCCTCCATCATCGTGAGGGTACAGTGGGGAGTATGGATAGAGAGGGACATGGCCACAACATCTAGGACCATCAAAGTCACAATAGCCAGCTCCTTCCCATTCTACGAGAGGGATTTCTCTCTAGCCCTTTATTGTACAAATGACATTATGTAGACACATTATGATTTTTACCTGTGAGCTAATTGATGGTATATTTATAGTTAATGATTCAATGTAAAGATAGTGTATATTTATGTATCATGACATTTTTTTTGACATATATAAGATGAGATCTATTTTTAGTGGCAACATTTATGCATGTTATCTGATGATTTTATGGTCTCTATTTGATTTTTCTATGTGATGGACATATGTATGCATTAATGATTTTGATGTGATAGATTTGTGATGATGTTTTTGTATTTTTAATGAATTATGAGCTCTATGAGCTATATGATATTGACCTAATGGATGAAGGGTATATTCATGTGATGTTATATACATATATATGGTACTTATGATAAAATGATGGATTATTCTATGATATGCATATTATGGTTTCTAACATGTGTATGCATGCAAGATATACGGATGTTATGGATGTACTATGCTTTTTGTTTGGTTGTGTCATGATACACGTGTGATTGGGAGTTAGTATGGTAGAAGATAGTGATGAAATGGTTATTTTATATTGATATCACATAATAGAATATATGATGAATGGGATGAAATATGCAAAAATGAGATAGATAGATAGATAGAAGATTGATTTGGATGGATATGAAAATTGGTATATATTGTTCTTTCTATAGTGTGATTTTTTTATCATCATAGAGAATTTTAATTGTGGCAAGTGGATATATGCACACCAAGGTATGATAAGCTATGATGACTTCAGTATCATTTTCCTAGACTTTAACACTACAAAGAAGGATTGTCCTTATTCCTACTAAAAATGATAGAACCTTATTGGAAAATATAAGAGAACATAGTTTCAAAGCATGATAGACCTAATGCATAAAGGTGTTTAAATGATCTTATATGCAACAACTAATTTTTAATAGTAGAATCTAGTCCCACACACACAAAGATTATACCTATCATAACAACACCTAAAAACATTCCACAAAAAAACATATGAAAGCAATGACCTTGCCCCATTATTTCTCTTCTAATCATTTTAAGATATCCTCAAGGAACATTGGAATATGATAATAAGATAAATCAAGAAATAAAAACACTCAAGGACCAAGTAGATCAACAACCATCAAATTTTCTTGCTAGAGATACTTTCTCAAAGTGGATAATCCTTATTATAGGAAGGATACATTTGTTAAGGCGTGATTGTTTGGATAAGATGTCAAAAGAAGTTTTGTAAATTGATTAGTATGTTGTCGATAAATTAAAATGAGTCTTATATTTGTGATTGTTTTGTGAACGCACAATGTCTTTGGGTATTGCATAGTTTGTTCTTGCTTGACTAGACCTTGTCTAGGAAATTGACAATTTATTGTGGTTATGGTGAGTGAGTGTGATTCAAATTTATTATAAGATGTTATGAATGGGTTTTTTTATTATGGATAGTGTGAAATGATGATATGGTGTCTATGAAAAAAATTCTTCTAATACTAATGTCAAATATACAATCCAAACACTAGATCAAGGAAATGCCCCCAATTAGGTATAGGTCTTTATTTATTATAGGATGGTATGTTAAGAAAATTATTATGACAAGGGATGGAATGGGTTTGACACTAAATATCGATGATCACAAGCCATGATAGGGATGTTAAGGTGTATGGAATGCATTTATTATGGGAAAAATAGATTGATTACTAATAGATGGTGGATAATAACCTCTACACATGGTGCCTGTAAACAAGTTTTCACCATGATACTTATTGAAGGCACCATAAAAGTGGTTTTTACCATATGGAAAATTATTTCTCTTTACTTTTGTCTTTTTCCATTTTTTAGATTTCTACTTTTTTTGTATTTTTTGGAACTAGGATACTTTGAAGATCATGCAAAGAATTTCTTAAGGTGATCATTTTTTATAGGCTCGTCTATTGGTTCCCTTTCAAGTGTGGTAGGTTGGTATGCTCTTGATTCATAGGCTTTTGTAATAACAAAAGGTCCTAACCTGTTAGGCTCAAATTTCCCTTTCTTTTCATGATCCTGTTGGTTCTTTTGATATTCCTTAAGTACCAGGTCTCCTATCTTAATCTTACGTGAGATAACCTTCTTATTACAGCTGCAAAAAAGTCAATTTTGATAAGCATTTATGTGATTGAGTGTATTGAGATTCCTTTCATCTACCAATTCCAAGTCATGTACTCTAGAAACTATATATTCTTCATCACTAATGGTATCCTCTAGAGAAACTCTGAGTGATAGGATATTGACCTTGATAGGTAAATTACTTCATCTCCAAAGAATGGGGAATACATGGTGGCTCCTATGGGTGTGTGAATGCTAGTTCAATAAGCCCATAAGGTAGGATTCAGATGGATATGTAAATTACTCAACTTCATTATTGATCTTTTTAAGGATTTTCAATATGTTTTTATTTGATGTCTCAACTTTGCCATTAATTTATGGATAATAGGCGTAGAGAAATGGTTTTGGATGTGAAATTTGTGGTAAATCTCACAAACATCTTGGTTTTTAAATGTTCATCCATATTAGTAGCAATGGTTCATGGAATACAATCTCGAAAGATGATATAATTTAGGATAAACTTAGCTATTTACTTCAATCCACTTTATGAAGTATTTTGTGGTTGTGATAATTATTTTATGACCATTGGATGATGGGATATGTATTTTACCTACGAGGTAAAGTCCCCACTATGAAAAAGGCCATAATGTGGTGATTTCTTGAAGCTCTTGAGTTGGTGCATGTATAAGGTCTGCATGTTGCTGAAACTTCTAACATTTTTGAGAAAATTGATGGTGTCTTGTTCTATTGTTGGCCAATAATAACAAGTTCTCATTAGTTTCTTAGCTAGGTTTGGATCACTAAAGTGTGCCCCAAAAATACCATCATGTACCTCCTATAGGGCAGTTTGGGCTTCTTCTAAGTTAAGACACCTAAGGAGAGTATCATCAAAGCTCCTTAGATAGAGTGTATCGCCTACAATGAGGAAGTAGGATGAATGTCCAATGAGTGTTTTTCTCTAGTTAGTGGATAAATTAGGTGGAAGCATTTTTTGATGGAGTTAATTATATATGTATTGGTACCAGGGAGAGTTGGGACCAACGATTTGACACACAAGTTTAGACTTTGGGACATCGAATGTAGGGATCAAGATTTGTTCCACTAAGAATTCATAATGTTGAATATTGTCTGATATATCCAAGAGAGACCCAATGGTTTTCATAGAATATGTTGCTTTGTTATTTAATCTAGGAATCTTCTCAAATGTGATGTCATTGAAATATTATTTGAAACTATTTTCCATCTTTTTGTAGGGTAGAATTTTTTCATCTTTGGTTTGATATTCATCATTCACCTATTTTGAAACAACTATGAATCACCATAGACCTATAGCTCCTTAATTTTCCACTGTATTTCCATCCTAAGTCTTGTGATTAATGCCTCATACTCAAAGATATTATTATTTGTACATGAGAATGCTAATCAGTATGATTTAGGTATATACATGCCTTGGGGTGTGATGAATAGTATACCTACTCTTGATCCATGTTGAGTATATGATATGTCAAAGTAAAGCTTCCATTTTTGAGTTGGGGTTATTCTAAATATACCATCATCTAGGAAATTTGACACTAGTGAGTGATTTGCACTAATGGGATAATTGCTAAGTAGTTTGTAATAACTTGTCCTTTGTGATGAGGTAAAAATAACCTCATCATGATAATACCATAAAGACCTGGTTCATACATGCAAATCTCTATCCTCTACCAATTAATTAAATTTTAGGAGAAATAATTGCTTAATTTAAGTAAGAACTTGTATAAACTTTATTTCTTTTGATTTCTTAAAGTAATTTTCCAATACATATTTAATGGGTTGTTTTAAGTGTTTTGTAGATAATAATCGGTCAATCAAAGTTACAAATTGAAGTATCCAGTTGGCACGTGCTCCAGAACAGTTAGAGATATATGTTGGAAATATGCTCTGAAACTTCAGGGTGATGGACCGAAGATGTAGTTGTTCTTAAAGTTGTTATTTTTGTTATCCTTTGAATTAAAGACTTTATGGCTCGACTTGAGCCTCTTAAATACTGTGTAATGGGATTAAAGATATACGATTTATCCGTAGATCTGTTTAGATATTTTCAATGGTTATCCATACCATCTGAAATATAGCACGTAGTTATAGTTTCTCTATAAAAGATATAGTCTCTGGAAATAAGATATACAATGAAAAGTAATGTTATACTGTCAAAATGTTTCCAAGGTTTATGAATAAAGATATTGTTATCTAAAATTCTGAGTTATGAGTTACGGATGATAACTATGATTGATAGAAATGTTCCTGAAATAGCTGTGAATGTGAGCTGAGAATGAATGTGTTGACCCACGAGCTGGCCACTTGACAGGAGTAGATAAGTGTTCTCTTTTATTATAATGTTGTTTTGTAGAGAGTCATTAAATTTACTGTTATGAAATTTTAGCTCTGAAGTATTTGTTATCTTTTCACTTCCGTAGTTTCTGTTATTCACTGTTAGAATTTTTATTGTTAAGAAAATGTTTTATGGATTGCTATAAGCTTTTCTGCTCTTATAATTTTTTAGCTTCTTAGTTTAGTTGTTTTTGTGCTTTTTAATTTAGTTATTATGCTTTCTAAATTAGTATACTTACGCCTATAATTCAAGCATTTTTTGTTTTCTTAGAAATAAATTACTTTACAGTTTGATAGTTAAATAGTTTGAAGTTAGAATTAATCTTAAGTTGTTCTTAAAAGTTAGGAAACCTAAGGGAGATACTTCAGACCTCTTCTATTGCAGATTTCCTTGAACACTACCCGGTCGACAAATTGAATATTATATTCTAAAGTAATGGGACTTAACGACAGCCTATCACTTTTTGGCCCCGTTATTGGGGACCTCTTAGCTTCTTTTGCTTAAGTGTTAATAGAAGACACCTAGAATACCTCTTTTAGGGAAAAAAATACTATATGTGGCTTCCTTTTCTACATGGTCAGGAAAAGAGGCCCTCACAAACAATTTATACCAAAGACCCCCCCAAAATACGTCTCAATTATACATAGGGAGGCCCAAGGCTCAGAAGACTATTCTGCTGATGAATTACTTGAGCCTAACCCACCTGAGGCTTGCCACTATCTCCCAGAAGATCATCCTATAGTGCAACCTATTTTTGACAAAATTATTGTCGAGGAGCATATTCCTCTAAACATCATGGGAGATCGGAGGGTAGAAGCTAACCATAATGATGCCAATCGTAATAATAATGATCCTCCACTACCTAGAACGTTCACTTATCCTATTGCTCTGGATGTAGATGATGATACAACAATGAAAAAAATCTCTCCAACTTTCCTTCCAACCTTTCGTGGTTTATCTTCTGAAGACCCAGACCAATTTCTCTTTGAATTTAAGGTCCTTTGTCAAACCTATGACTATAAAAATGACAACCAGAAACTGAAGTTGTTTCCTTCTACTTTGAAGGATTCAGCCATGCGTTGGTTTATGGGACTATTGTCTGGAAGTATTACAGCTTGAGAAGAAATGGAGACTATGTTCTTGAATAAATATCAGAGTTATTGTAGGGTGAGTGATCGTAAGGAAGAGTTTTTTAAACTTTGGCAGAATGAGGATGAGAGTCTAGAGGACTATTTGGATAGGTTTATTTTCTTATCTAAATGATGTAATGACCATTAGTGTTGAGATTCTCAAGACTATATTTCTTAAAGTACTCAATGATGATGCAAGAAGAAGTCTTGATTTAATGGGAAAAGGTGATGTGTCTCAGTTAAACCTTGAAGACATATGTGATTTGTGTCACAATTTTTCACGTACTCATGGAGGAATCCGAAAAAAAAATCTTTTCAAAGGGAATAATGAGATAGGTAAACTTTGAGAAGAAATAGAAAATCTTAAGACAGACATACTTGTCCAATTGAACACTACGTTAGATGGTATACAAGCAAAGACATGTAACCTTGAGACTTTGTCAATCTATTGTCCTAGGTGTCGAAATAAACATATTTTACGGGAGTGCCCTTTAGAAGGTTAATGTTTGTCAACTTTGTGAGAAAATCCACCCTACCAATCAATGTGAGCTTCTTACTGATCTTAAGAACACTAAGAAAAAAACTGCTTGGGTTGAAGAAGAAATAAATGTGCTCAATCAATGCCAGGGAGGTAATTTTTCTTATGGGAAAAATTCCAATCCTGCATGGAGACCCCATAATAACTGGGCTAGTAATCAATGGCCTCCATCTTGGAATCATCCCTATCCTCCATAGCCTACTTGGGAAATCCTTATTGGGGATCTCCTGAATGGGAAAGTCAATCATGGGGAACTCAGCAATGGCCAAACCAAACACAACAACAATGGTACCCACAACACATTGCTCCCCAATGGAATCAAGGACAGAATCAATTTTATATTGGTCCTAGGAGGAATCAACAACAAAATTTGTTACCACCACCTCAGAATCTTCCTCAGACTGAGCAGGTAAATCAACCTCAACTTCCAGCACAACCACTTCCCAATCCTAAGAACAATCGACAGAATACTCTGGTATATACTACTGAGCAAGATAATGTCACAAGACTTAATGCAATTCATTGTGGAAATTTTTAGTTACGATCCGGTAGGACACTTCAATCGCTCACTATTGAGGAAGTAGTGGATGAACCTATTTCTCAAAATTTTGAGAAAGATACTACACTACACGCAAATATCACTGAGTCTTCAGCAGCAGGAGTTGTTGATTTACCTTGGGAGGAGGGAGGTCAGTCTTTGACTGATTTTAGTAAAGATATCCCTTCAAAGGAGAAAACTCAAGCACCATTTCCAGAGCATTTGAAATCAACAATTTTGAAAGATACTATGGAAATGACATTAGCTTATGAAACTGCATTAATTCAGGAAATTAAACAATTACAAATAGAGGTTCCTTTGTTGCAGGCAATAAAGGAAATTCCTGAGTTAAATCAGTTGATCAAACAATTGTGTATTAGAACTCCAGGAAGGAAACCAAAGAAAATAAACACTGTCCACATTGATGGTTATCTAGCTAAATTTTTGTCTGGAAAGACCGTTGCTCCAAAATGTGATAATCCTGGGAGTCCACTGATTACTATTACAATTAATGAGGTAGCAATACCTAATGCATTGGTGGATTTAGGAGCAGCTATTAATGTAATGACAGTGGATGTAATGGAGAAATTAAGTCTTACTGATTTAAGTCCTACAACTACAGTCTTGCAGATGGAAAATCAGTCTATAGCCAATCCAAAAGGTGTTATAAAAAATGTTCTTGTTAAAGTTGATGGATGGGAATATCCAGTTGACTTTCAAATAATCCAATCACTTACACCTAAAGATAGTTATCCAATAATTTTGGGAAGACCATGGTTGGCTACAGTCGCTACTAAAATTGATTGTTGAGAAGGAGGTATGACCATTTCACATGGTCCAGATAGTAAACATTTATTTTTATATCCTCCTGCTAAGCCTACCGAGTATAATAAAGTTTGGGTTGATGAACCAAAAGAATTTAGCGGGCAAGACAGTCTGGCCTCTTTGGCCATGGTAGTGATTAAACAACATGGAGAAGAATTAGAGGTTGAGTTAGTGAATGAGGTTGCACATTTGGCTATAGGTTCGAGTGAAGAAGTAATAGAGGATGTAAGAGAAATTTTGGGACAACCGCTTGATATAAGTGGGATGGAACAGAATTATGTTACCATGAGGATACCTTGTCCCTTGGCTAATATGATTCCTAGAACGAGTTATTTCTTTGATGATATTACAAGATTTCACCGACTTATACCTCATAGTTTTCCTCTCAAAACTTTGTTACGACCAATACATACTATCACTTCGGCCTATCTAGGAACAAAAACAATTATGTTGTTACCAGGAAAAATTGTGAATATCAATAGTTGGTTGACAGAAATACAAGAGGATAAATTATTTAATGTGCTGGTAAAAAGTTCTAAAGATTTTGCTTGGGACTATATAGACATGAGGGGGATTCACCTGAGTGTTTTTACTCATCACATTTATACTGATCCTAATATAAGACCTGTTCATCAACCACAAAGGAGACTCAACCTTGCATTAAAGGATCTTGTTAAAATAGAGATTGAGAAACTCCTATGTACATGATTCATTTATCCTATCTCAGATAGTAAGTGGGTGTCACCTATGGTAGTTGTACCAAAGAAAAATGGCAAGTGGAGAATTTGTGTGGATATAGAGAACTTAATAAAGCCACCTTTAGAGATTATTTTCCCTTACCATACGTTGACCAAGTTTTGGACAATTTGGCTGGGAGGAAATATTTTTCTTTCTTAGATGGATTTAGTGGTTACAACCAAATTCAGGTAGCACCAGAAGACCAAGATAAGACAATGTTTACTTGTCCTTGGGGTACATATTCATACTGAGTACTTCCTTTTGTACTTTGTAATGCTCCAGTGACTTTTCAGAGGGCCATTTTGGCTATATTTGCAGCACTTGTCAATGATTGTGTAGAGGTTTATATGGATGATTGCACAGTATATGGGTCAACCTATGATGAAGCTCTTCAAAACCTGGATAGGGTTTTGGTGGTTTGTGAGGAAAATCGATTGTCCCTTAGCCACGAAAAGTGTTTAATAATGGTGGAACAAGGAATAGTCTTAGGCCATCACATTTCCTCGGAAGGAATAAAAGTTGATCCTAAAAAAATTGAATTCATACAACAATTGGCTGTACCTCAAACACAAACAAATGTTCAAAGTTTTCTTGGACATGCTAGATGTTATAGAAGGTTTATAGAAAGCTTCAGTAAGATAGCGGCCACTATGTTTTCTCTCCTCCAAAAAGATGTGGAGTTTAATTGGACATTTGAGTGTCAACAATCATTTGAAATGATAAAAGAAAAGCTTGTCTTTGCTCTTGTACTACATGGACCAAATTGGAGTCTTCCCTTTCACATTTATGTTGATGCTTCGGATGATGCAATTGGTGCAGTATTAGGGCAAGAAGATGGGGATGGGGGTAAGTATGTCATATATTTTATTAGCAAAAACCTAACATCTACTGAGAGAAACTACACGACAATAGAAAAGGAATTCTTAGTTGTGGTTCATGCCATCAAAAAGTTTCATCTTTATATTACAGGATATAAAGTTATAGTTTATACATATCACTCAGCTGTAAAGTATTTAATGAATAAACCTATAGTTAATGGTCGAATAATGAGATGGTTACTACTTCTTCAGGAGTTCAACATGACAATACTTAACAAGCCAGGGAAATTTAACAAAGTGGCAGACTTTTTATCTCGAATCAAACAAGAAGAGGGTGATCAAGCACCTCTACAAGATGAGTTCCCAGATGAAAATTTGTTTGCTATCTCTATAAAGGTTCCTTGGTTTGCTGATATTTCCAACTGTTTAGCTACTTTTGAAGTACCTCCTGAATTTACACCAAAACAAAGGAAGTGAATTATTCGAGAGTGTGCACCATTTAAATGGATTAATGGGATTTTATTTCATTGTGGACCTGATATGGTTTTGAGAAGATGTGTCAGGGCTGATGAAACTTATAGTATTTTGAGGGCCTGTCACGATGATCCTTCAGGGGGTCATTATTCTGCAAAAAGAACTTCCCATAAAATTTTAGGTGCTGGATATTATTGGCCTTCAATGCATAAAGATGTTAAAAATTATGTTCATCATTGTGATGAATGTCAAAGAGTAGGAAGACCAACTACTTCAATAGAAATGCCTTTGTAACCTCAGGTAACTTTGGAACCATTCAAAAAATGGGGGTTAGATTTTATCGGCTCCATAGATCCTTCCTCTCAAGGGAAAGAATATATATTAGTTTGTACCAATTATCTGACGAAATGGGCAGAAGTTCAAGCTTTACGAGTTGCTAGAGAAGAGCAAGTTGCTGATTTTCTCTATAACAAAATTTTTCTTCGATTTGGAGCCCCCTGAACTATTGTTACAGATCAGGGACCCCAATTTATGTCCAAAGTTCTCCTAGCATTTACGGACCATTTTCAGGTGAGCCATAAGAAGTCATCCCCTTATCACCCTCAAGCAAATTTTCAAGTAGAGGTGACTAATAGGGAGTTAGAAAACATACTAAAAAAATTGTCTCTTCAGGAAGAAGAATTTGGGCTAGGAAATTGCCTGAAGCCGTTTGGGCGTACAATACAACACGGAAATCTACAACTGGATTCAGTCCCTATGAGCTTGTTTTTGGAAAGAAACCTCTTCTTCCCATTGAATTTGAACTTCATACCCTACGTACAGCTATGGATTTGGGTCTAGATTTGAAACGAGCTCAAATAGAACGAGTTTTACAGTTACATGAGTTGGATGAGCTTTGTCTGGATGTTGTTCATCAAACAGAATGAGTTCAACATCAACGAAAAGTTTGGCATGACAAATATATTAAAGAGAGAGAATTTCATAATGGTGACTGGGCTTTGCTATTCGATTCAAGATATAAAGACCATAAAGGAAAACTCAGAACTCATTGGCTAGGGCCATATGAAATCTTCGAGGTTTTCTCGAATGGCACAGTTCAGTTAAAACCTATTCATGGTGATTTACGAACTCTCTATGTTAATGGTCATCGCCTATGTATTTACCATAAACCAGTTAATACAGAAGAATTTACAAAGCTGGTAGAAATGGAAGGAGAGATCCAATGCATTGACTCTGCCAAGGCAGAGTCTATTTGATTTAACGTTTATATGTTATCTAAAAAAAATTAATGAAAAAAATTGTAATAAAAAGACATGTGTATCTAATTTGTTTTCAAAGCATTTTTTTTAATAAATTTTTGGACTTAACACATGTTTTCATTTTGTAGGACCTCTCATAAAGGAATAACAACTTCCGGAGCACCGTTCCAAGATGCTCCAGAACTTGATCATTCAGCTGGCCAGTGCTCTGGAACTTGACGGTCTGAACGCCTGATGCTCTGGAACCCGCTCTTCAGTCTACCATGTTGGAAGGATGGTCTTGTGGAATGATATAACTCTTGAAGTTTGAGTTAAGTGGTGTTCGTTATCTTCTTCTCTCCAGTTGTTGCTCTGGCTGCATCTTTCGACGATGCTCTAGAACTTTCATCTAGTTGTTGCTCTAGCTGCATCTTTCGACGATGCTCCAGAACTTTCATCTGGTTGCTGCTCTGACTGCATCTTTCGACGATGCTCCAGAACTTTCATTTAGTTGCTACTCCGGATGCATCTTTCGACGATGCTCTGAAACTTTCATTCAGTTACCATTTCGGCTGCATCTTTTGGCGATGCTCCGAAACTTATCCACTTTCCAAGTTCCTAATGCATGCCTTACACATGCTCCTGAACTTTAGCCACTTTCTTTGTCTAAATGCATGCTTTACATGTGCTCCATAACTTATGTATTTTTCATTTCGCCAACTCCTTTCTAGAAAAAATTTCAAATCTTTATCGATGCTTTGATTATCGTACATTGGTACACGTGCCTTTGTTTGCCATTATAAATAAAAGCCGCCATAATAGCCTGTCTTCATTAATGACTTCATCATCCATGAGCTTCCTCATTCATGTCATAATAATTATACCATCACCTCAGCCAATACCCTTGCATCATCCTGTCAAATTGGTAGAGGTATAAGATCTTCAAGCGATCAGGAATGGAAGTAAGTACAAATTTTTGCTTTAAATAACTATTTATTTTTGAATAAAATATGATTGATTGGAAAGAGTTTTCTTTCCCAATTTAGTAAATTGAGCCACTTGGTGATTAATTGTTAAGTACGCTACTCTTTTTGTGGCCCTTCATGCAAATTGAAATTATTACACAACAAGCTTCGAGCAAGAGTAGAGTGAATGATTACAGTCTAATCATATTTTTAATATCAGTGCAAAAGTCCTTGGATTATTGAATTTTTCAGCAGAGTGGTAAGCAAGGGAGAAAAAAATGGGTGGTACAAAGAAGAAATCTGAGTCGGCTTCTGCAAAAAAGCTGTTGGGGTTAAGTAACATCTCTCGACTATTTGAAGAAGTGGGCTGGTTGGATTTTGTCAAGAAATTCGAAGGGCATAATGAAAAGTTGGTGAATGCATTTGCAGAAAACTACTCTAATGGTCAGGTGATTCTGCATGGGAAGTGTTTCAAGGTGAGTTCAAAAATTATCTCTTCTATTTCAGGGTTAGAAGATTCTGGCATTAAAATATTTGAAACCACACAAACCAAATATTAGAAATTATCAGAATTATTCCTTAGACTGGGAGATCCTCAACCCATGATAGTTGTCAGTACTAGGGGACAAAATAAGGGGTTTCAACGAGATTCCATATTAGAACCTTGGGGTACTGTTGTTGCATGGATTATTAGATATTTTACTTGTGAAGGTCAACTCACCACTGTGGTAGGACCAGCATTCCGCATGTTAACACATTTGTGGCATGGGAAAGAAGACCCTGCTCTAAGGGTTAATTTGCCTCATTTCTTGAATGATTCTATTAATTCTTCAATAGAGAGATACAAAACTGGTTCAGGACCATTAAAAAATCATGGGTTAATTCAATTGATTTGTAAATATCATTTTCGTAAGAAACCTAAAAGAAAATGGGAAAAAAAATTGGGGAAGTTTGATATGCCTACATCGGGAAGGAAGTTAGTATTAGGAGAATCTTCAAAACAAGTTGCTTCACCTTCTGGAGCAACTTCCCCCGAAGACCCTAAGGCTCCTGAACCCAAAATTCCTACCATAGTTGGTGAGGAAGTACCAAAATTTAGAAATGATGAGTTTGAAACTGTGGCCCAGATAGAAGATGTAGAGATAGTGAATCGAAATGTGGATACTCACCCTGTTAAGAAGAGGAAAAGAAGAACTATTCTTCTAAATGATCCAAATATTTTAAATTACCAGGATACTCCTCCTTTAAGGCGAAGTAAAATATTATCCTCTAGATCTGCAAAAACCCCAGCACAGAGTAAAGAAAATAGGTTAAAATCTAAAAAGAAAAAGAGAAACTTGGAAATTGAGGAGTCAATTCACCAATCCTCAAAAAAAGAAATGTCTGTTGAAGTACATTTTCACTTGGTGAAGAAGAAGTTGTAGAACAAGAAAAACAGGAAATAGAAAGGGGACAATCTCCACTTCCTATGGATATTGATCACAGTATGTTAGGAAAATTGTCTCCAGTTATTAATAAAGTTTTTGAAATTGTTGAAACTAAAAATATTAACATAGAATTGGAAAAATTGAAATTAGAGATAGAAGAGTTAAGAAGTCAGTTGCATGAAAATAAGGAAAAGATGGAATTACAACAAGAGGAAATAATGGTGTATAAGACTATAATAAATAAAAGAGATCAAGAAATTCAGGATTTAAAGTTGGAAATGCAAGGAAAAGATACATCTATTAGTGAGTTGCAAATGCAAATTCATAATTGTAATGAGGAAAATAGGATACATAGGGATGGATTAAATAAAGAAATTCAAAATTTAAAAGGAAATTTTATGCTCATGTTTTCAGCATTTGAAGAGGAAAAGAAAAGACAAAAAGAAGAATTAAATGCTTCTCTTAGTAAGATTGTAGAATTAGAGCAGGACTTACAAGAAAGCACAAGAAAACCAAAGATGGAATCTAGAGAAGTTAAAACCGAGCCAACGATAACTGAATGGTTCCAAATTCATATTCCTCCATTATTAATGAAATGGATGGAATAGTGCTATTTCCTAAGGAATGCACAAGTTGAGAATAATAGATTGAAAATGGAAATGGTGTTATTAAGAGAAGCATTTCATAAAGCTTATAAGGGGAAATAGGATGCATGTCAAATAGCTGAATTTCTTTTATCCTGTAGGAGACCATCCAGATTGTATTCCATGTTTTTGAATGAACAATGTTTTAGATGGAAATTGCTTAGAATTTACAATGATTAGCCTTATGAACCTAATGATAAAGAATTTGTTAAAACATTTGCAGACTCAAAGCCTGAGGAGCAAGATATGCTCTATGAATTCTTTACCCATGATCTTTTGTTAGAGAAGCATACTGATTTCTTTGTTAATCTTTTTGTGGGGGAAGTGCAATTAAGATCTCTATTGTCTACTATGCGGAATCAAATCCATTGGCAAGAACGTAATAAAGAATATGTTCAAGTAGAGAAAAGTATAGGACTTCAAATGAGATCTCCAAATAGTAGACCGACAGCTTTAAAAAGACATTTGTAGCTCTTTTGCTAGATGAGAAAATGAAGGAAAGGTATGATGATAGCCTTCGAGTTTGCTATAATCATTTCATAGAACAGGGAAAAAATTGGTTGGAAAGGCTTGGCATGCATGTGAAGAGAGATACACTCCATTGCCTATATATCTAAAGAAAAGAGAAGTGATCTCTCCTCTTGGTCTTAGATGGTCCTTCAGAAGAGCAGATGCCTTGGCCAAAATTTTAGGAGATCTCAGAAAAAAATGGATAGGAATGAGGTACATACCTCCTTTACTGCTATATCCAACCCCTACTTTTCATATTAATACAGATCAGGATGACAGAATTTTCAATGAATGGAAACGGGGAGTTGCTTTTCATGGAGGTTTCCACAATTCCCCTATAAACTTTGATGTCACAGCAAAAGATTTGTATGATATCAGTGCAAAATATGAAGAAGGGAGTAGAGGGAAGAATTATAATCAGGGGACAGGAGGACCTGCCAAGAACTAGGAAGGGGAGGAAATGATGAGGTAAAAATAACCTCATCATGATAATACCATGAAGACCTGGTTCATACATGCAAATCTCTATCCTCTACCAATTAATTAAATTTTAGGAGAAATAATTGCTTAATTTTAGTAAGAACTTGTATAAACTTTATTTCTTTTTATTTCTTAAAGTAATTTGCCAATACAGATTTAATGGGTTGTTTTAAGTGTTTTGTAGATAATAATCGGTCAATCAAAGTTACAGATTGAAGCATCCAGCTGGCATGTGCTCCAGAACAGTTAGAGATATATGCTGGAAATATGCTCTGAAACTTCAGGGTGATGGACCGAAGATGTAGTTGTTCTTAAAGTTGTTATTTTTGTTATCCTTTGAATTAAAGACTTTATGGCTCGACTTGAGCCTCTTAAATACTGTGTAATGGGATTAAAGATATACAATTATCCATAGATTTGTTTAGATATTTTCAATGGTTATCCATACCATCTGAAATATAGCATGTAGTTACAATTTCTCTATAAAAGATACGGTCTCTAGAAATAAGATATACAGTGAAAAGTAATGTTATATTGTCAGAACGTTTCCAAGGTTTATGAATAAAGAGATTGTTATCTAAAATTCTGAGTTATGAGTTACAGATGATAACTATGATTGATAGAAGTGTTCTTGAAATAGCTGTGAATGTGAGCTGAGAATGAATGTGTTGACCCACAAGTTGGCCACTCGGTGAGAGTAGATAAGTGTTCTCTTTTATTATAATGTTGTTCTATAGAGAGTCATTAAATTTACTATTATGAAATTTTAGCTCTAAAGTATTTGTTTTCTTTTCACTTCCGTAGTTTCTGTTATTCACTGTTAGAATTTTTATTGTTAAGAAAATGTTTTATGGATTGCTATAAGCTTTTATGCTCTTATAATTTTTCAGCTTCTTAGTTTAGTTGTTTATGTGCTTTTTAATTTAGTTATTATGCTTTCTAAATTAGTATACTTATGCCTACAATTCAACCATTTTTTGTTTTCTTACGAATAAATTACTTTACAGTTTGATAGTTAAACAGTTTGAAGTTAGAATTAATCTTAAGTTTTTCTTAAAAGTTAGGAAACCTGAGGGAGATACTTCGGACCTCTTCTATTGCAGATTGCCTTGAACACTACCTGATCGACAAATTGAATATTATATTCTAAAGTAATGGGACCTAACGACAGCCTATCACTTTGATGGTATTTTTGTCTACATAATCAATATCAAATTCACTCAAGATCATAACCCATTTATCCAATCTCCATGTGAGTACTGCTTTCCTTTACATGTACTTAAGTGGATCAATTTTTGCAATGAGTTTGTTATGATGGTTTAGCATGTAATGTCTTAGTTTTTTTGAAGCAAAAACAACTATTAAATATGCAACTTCATTGGGTGTATAATTAAGTTCATTGCCAACCATAGTATGACTAATGTAGTAGATGACTCTTTCTTTACCAGAGTCATCATGTTGTGTGAGGAGAGCACCCAATATTGTTGATGTGGCAAATATATGATAATAATGGTTTGCCTTAAATTGGTAGCATTAACACTAGAAGAAATGCATGATAATCTTTCAGCTCTTGCAAAGCATGTTGAATTTTTTCATCACACTTGAAGATAAGACCCTTATTCAAAAGATGTGTAAAGGGATGCCACTTGTTTGCTATTTGTGTAATTAATTGGCCAATGGACTATAACTTTCCTTATAATCTACATAGTTATTTGAGATTTTTAGGAAGAGGCATGTTGATTATGGCTTTGACCTTTGTTGGGTCTGCCTCTATGCCTATTCGAGACACAATATACCCTAGTAGTTTCCCTAATGTAACCTTGAAGACACACCTCTTAGGTTTCAACCTAACATTTTCTTCCTCAAGTCTATCAAAAATCTTGGCAAGAATATCTAGATGACCTTCTCTTATGAGTGACTTCAGGAAGAGGTCATCAGCATAGTCCTCCATAAAGTATACACCATGTCATGGAATATAGTGGTCATTGTCTGTTGGTAGGTAGCTCCAACAATTTTGAGGTTGAAGGTCATTCCATTCTAGCAAAAGGTATAGTGAAGGTTATTTTATGTTGATCTTTAGGGGCTATGTAAATCTGGTTGTATCTTGAGAATCCATCCATTAGAGATATTGTTTCATGTCCTATTGTCAAGTCTAATGATCATGTCAATATTCGATAGAGGAAATTCATCTTTGGAACATGCCTTGTTGAGGTCTCTAAAATTAGTGCATATGTGAAAACCCCCAATTGGATTGGTAACAGGGAAGAATTGGATATCCACTCAAGATAATCAATAGGTCTTATGAATCCCACATCTAATAATTTTTGTAGCTCTACTTGACTAATAATGTTATTTTGGGGTGTATTTTGTGTAACTTTTGCTTTACTAGTTTTGACCCCAAGGTTATTGTTAGATGGTGTAGCACTATATTGGGATATAATATTGACATGCTTATGTAGGGCCATGTGAAATTCACTTGTCTATTTTGGAAGAATTCCATGAAGTTAACCCTTTCCTGCTCTAATAGTGAAGCTACAAAGTATGTGATTTGGATACTATTTGTGGTGCTAATGTTTGCTTCCTTAGATTTTTTGATGAGCACTAGAAATCTCAATTGATTCATGGCGAGATTTTCAAACCTTCCATCCTTGGGTTCCTTAGAAAGGTTTTTACCCTTAGATGTTTCCTTTGTTTTTACTATTTTTTGGTCTGAAAGCATCAAATTGTGATTTTCACTAGGGGATGTTTTTATGATTTTTCTATTTCTACGTTTAGAAGGTTTTTCATCCTCCCTGAAGTATGTCATTATGTTAATCTCTATGGTAAAACCAACTCTATGATATTCTAGGGTTATCCCATCTCAAATACCCATTAACTTAGTGATAGCTTCATTGTTTTAGAATACATCTATATTAGGTGGTCCTCGTTGGTCCCAATCAATGAGTTGGGGATAGACAAATGAGATATCATTGTCAGATGATGTAGGATTGAAGGATATATATGATATAGTGTAAACATTATGATCTCAAAATAGGTTGGCAATACACTTGAAAGATTCATTAAAAGTATCCTTGTTAGAAAACTCGAAAACAAAAGGAGTTTTTTCTACTTCTACAAGGGTAATTTCGATATTTGAAGTCATGGTATCTAATTTACCAAACCCAATCCCTTGAGAAAGGGGTATCTTTGTCACTAAAATTGGTTCCACCATTCCTTGACCCTATAGGCCAACACCACTATGCCTGTCATATCCCATTTGCTTTATTATGTGGAATCATTTTTGTATATTTCTCAATGGGTAGTATGACTTGGTCTTTCTCATCTTTATATAGTAACTTATAAATGTCTTCCTCAATATTTTATTTGTTAATTTCACCCCATTTTGTAAATGTTGTTGAATTGCTTTTGATGACAATTATTGAGATCTCTTGTTTTGCCTAGGGTTTCTCATGGGACCTAGGTGATGATGGCAGTTGCCTTACGCAAAAGGATTGCTTTATATTATATTCTCCATAGTCTATTTCATGTAACTAGACCTTGACCTTAGGAATAATGGGGGATTATATGGATGATTTATATAACTCATTAGGATCAGTGTAGGACAAAGAGGATGATGACTCACTGTTGGCCTCCTCCAATGGTTTGATAACTAAGCCCTTAAAGTTGTAACTCATAGATTGTAAATCTACACTAAGTAGTTATCTTGCTCACCATGAAGATTCATTTCATTGTCAACCCAGGGACATGAACTTGAAATGGGTCAACACTGCTTGTGCACTAGGACTCAATTGTAGTCATCCTTATCCTATAACTAGAAAAGGAATAGTATTAAAACAAAATGCTGGAAAGAGATTAACATAAGTACTAAGCATGAATTATCAACTAAACTAAGCATCAACAACTGAACTGGAATGGATGATAGAAATATAAATCTCAGCAAACAGACAAGAAGTTACTCTGTCTGCCTTGGCTGCAGGAACAATCATAGAACAGAGTTTCAATGGCTACAGGAATAGACAGTTGTTGAGACTGAAACTAATTACTTAACAGAAAAATAACTATTAAACTAAATGGATGGAATTCTCACCAAGTGGGCCCCCTTGAATGAGTCTTCCCTAAGCTAACTCAAATGCAACAAATCATAATATCATTTTATTCCTTGAAAACATGATTACATCTATCAGCAATATAACTGTATTACTTGAAACTAAAAAATGCAAGTACAATCTTAGAACATCCAACCTTATGAAAAGGGGCATCTGACCATTATTTATAGAGGGAAAAGCTTCTAATTAACCCTAACTAACTAGGTAGTCAACTCCAACAAAATAGGAGGACGCCATTTATTGAAAGCATAGAAAAGAGAGGGAGGAAGTTATGCATGCGCCAAATTTAGTCAAAGTAGACTTGCCTCAACGAGGATCTAGCACAGCAACACTTCCTAGATTTTCTCAACTAATAGACATGATCATTTAAAGGTAAGTTACAACTTCCACACGAACTGGGAGTTTCCCTCCATTGGAATTTTCCCTCCATTAACCTCTTTAATGACCATTTTTTACTTTCTTAGCAACCGACCAGCTGGCATGAACTTCTTCCATTTTGAAAGCTTCATTTATATCTACATCTTAATGTGAACCTGCATAATAACATTAGCACACACAAAACAATTAGCATATCCATAATTACCTTAAAGTAACATCCATTCAACCACATGTAAAATTAATATAGATAATTCACATAGCAAGTTAATATTATCAAAATTCACAAGGATAAGTTCATGCCCAAGGTTCATAATTTTAGGGAAATAACATAGAGAGTGTCAATAACCAAGTGCTAAATTCTATAGTAACAATAGCAAATATATGATAAACCCTATCAAAATTGAGTCATTAATTGGAGTCATCACTCACCATTGTTTGGGACTTGGTTTTTAATTTATCCTTTCAAGTTACTATAAGGCCTTTCTAATGTCTGATTAACTTTATGTTTGCAAGTAGACACATAATTTAGAGGATGGGTTCCTAACTAAACAATTCACCAAACATTCACAAAAGGTTGTATTTAATTATCAACCAAGGCTCATAAGCTTTTGATATTGCTCACACTATATGTGCATTCAAGGATCCTACTATGCTCTATATCGATGAAACATAGGTGATCATACATGTACTCAAAAATGGTAAAAGCTAGAAAAGGAAATAAAGAATGAAATTATAAAACAAGGGAATTTAACATAAATCTACTGCTTATACTACGAGTACTTACTACTCAATACTGTAACTACTAACTATTGAATATGAACTTGGAATTAAGTGATACTACTAAATTCTAACTTCTAATGTCTAACTCCTAACTTCTCCAAAGAATAAATCAATATAATTTTATAGGATTTAATTCATTCTACAAGGTATTACTCATAAAATTCACATGCATATAATTGAAAACTTATCTAAAGTAAATTCAATAATGTAACATCTAATCTGGTAAAAGAAAATAAGGTGGGTTAGTAGTACCTTGAGTTGTTTTTCCCTTAGAGGATATCAAATATGTGCTACTTGATAAACAAATCATGAAAACAAACTAAATTCTTTTATTACATGAAAAATGGACTTCTTACAGTCTGATAAGAATCTCCAAAAAAATTCTCATTCACTAGTACATATCTATCATAACTTGATAACAAAAAAATAACAATAATTAACTATTAACTAGTAAAAGCAATCACACTGTTATTATTATCACTATCAAATTTTCTCCTCAACCACAGATCCCAATATATAGACTTGAGATGAGTCTTATTCATACAAGGACTAAAAATAGAACATTAATGCATACGTCCACTCTCCCTCAAGGATAGGGAGAGGAGAAGTCTTTAAAATAGAAAATTGTAACTATAAAATAGAAGAAAACAAACCAAACTAGGACTCTACCCCTAATAGTTAACCACAATGATAGGGACATGTTTCTTGGAAACTGTCATATCATGGGTTACTCCTATTTGGAATAGACTTCTTCTAGTTGTCTTATTGGTGGATAAAAGAGAATTTGTGATGACTCGTGGCTGACTATTCAATATCCACCTTTGCTTCCCTCTAGAACTGTCATTCTCCAATTGTTTTAGCTTCTCCCCTACAACTGTCCATAGTCCTTTGTTGTGGGTTGGAAATCTAGTTACTGCAGAATACAATCTTCTTAGTTGCAAGATGTTAGTTATGCTACCATGGAATTTTCATTGTTAACAATCACAATTAAACCATAAAAACATACTAAATGCTATGAACATTCATACATCCACAAGCATATATCAATATATAATATTTATATTTTTACATACTTAGGTTTGTTAAAGTGCATAAAAGGAATATGAAAGATGTATGTAATCTTGGAAATGTTGATGAAACTTAGAAAATGAACTGATAAAAGCATAAACCGATGAAGGAAAAACTAGCCATTATTTAGACCCATCACTCCCCCCAACTAAAGTAATTTCTTGTCCTCAAGCAACTTTTAATACTAGAGGTTATACTGTAGGGCTATCTCCCTGATATCAACTACAATGTCAACTCCCTTTTTCTACTTTAGATAATATCCTTTTTGATATAAGAGCTTTACCAATCTTGTATTCTCTACTACTTCTTCCTCCCCATGTTTCTTCCTTATCCAATGTGGTACTAGAAAGAGGAGACTAGATGGATGAAAGATGAGAGGAAACAATTTAATTCCATTTCCCCGTACAATGTCTATGTACTTATGAGATCTTCAGACAATGTCTACAATATTATAAAGGGAGTGTGGTGCCTTTCTCTCCAACTCAGGTGTTAGATCTTCCCATCTTTTCTACACAAATTTGAAGGCTTCATTAATAGGTCATGTAGCTAATCTCGTCATCCTCACATAATCTTGTTCTCTGATGTTCATTATCTTCCTTCCCACGCCTCTATAATCCAAAAGTTCTAACCACTGGTCTATCACTACACTGGGATCTGATGATTCTTTTATGAGTTGTAAAGCAATAGATTTTTCCTTTTCATTATATTATTATAAAATATCTCCCCTTTTTTTTTCATTTCTGATATAGGAGGCCAAAGCTCTTATTTGTAGATCTCCTACAAAAATCAAGGGATTTCAAGTAGTTTCATATGAAAGAATATAATTGTGCAGGTAGAATTCACAAAGTTGATCCTGCATTTCAAGTGTGGAATTATGAAAAGTTTCTAAAAATAAGAATTACTATAAATTTCTACAAGGTCATTGATTAATTGGCTAAACCAAAAACTCAAAAAATATCTTCTAGAAATAGAGTATAAACCCTAGTAGGTAGCCTGCACTTCAGTAATTGTGCATTTTTGTCTACAATCTCTTCAATTTTTACCTTTATTATTTTCACTTCTATTTCTTATTTTTCCAATGCCCTGGTGTGATTGGAAATCATTTCATTTTTCTCTGTTGCCCTTTCTTTTGAACTTTTTGGGAGAATTCTTGTGTTCTTTTCCATAATTCAGCACCTAGGGATACTATAGTTAGTCTAGTGGGGGTTTTAACATGAGGAATTGGGCCTTGGGATACTGTTTCTTTATTTTTTTCTTCTACCATAGCAAGTTATGCTAGTATCTCCAATTTGGACCCATGCTCAAACTTGTACAGATTCTCCTCCAATTCTTTAATTATGGCATCCCTCTCACTATCCCTTTATTGATATGTCTTTAGCAATTCTTCCAAATGTTTTATTCTTTCCATTACTTCTTGACATTCCTTGCTAATATTTCTTTCTTCAATAAAAAGTTCATCATTTTTCAAAAAATATTCATCCCCCATTACACTTGTGTTTTGACAACCCTCTGAAATAGGGCTTTTTGGGGATCTCCTTCTCATTTTCTTAGCCACAAAAACATCCTCTAAATTAGATTTAGAAGTACTAGTATAATACCAATCTTGTACAACAAGTGTCTTTACCTTATAACTAGAGGTATTCTCCTCTGATTCTTTGTCTTTTTCTACCTTTACAATGTCATCTTCCTACTTTTTAATTGATCCTCTCATGGACCCATTCTTCCTTAGGCAATGTGATCACCTCCTAGGTTATGTGGGTTTCTTCTACCCTTTTTTAGGTGCAGAAGAAGAAGCTCCACCTTTTCTTTTCTTTTCTTTCCCTTTTGTGACTTCTTTGAAATAGTGGTTTCTTGTTTTTTCTTTGTTGCAGGTTGCTCTACAAAGGAAGCAAGTTGTGTTTCCTGCAAACACTACTCCTCTAGTTCTCTTGTGCTTGGGGTAGTTGTCACAACAAGGGAGCTAAAGGGCATTTCCTTCTCTAGAGAAACAACAGATTCTTCCATAATTTGTTCTTGGCCCCTATTTTCCTCATTGGGAACTTCAAGGATACTATTTATATTGATATAATTAAGAAAATTTTCCCAAAAAATGTTAGAAACTAAGCCCTAAGACTCCTTTTTATCAACAATGTGACCAAGCAAAATTGAGACAATGTTGTGTTGTTTCTTTTTATCTTGTATTCAAATGTCATTCTCTTTAATAGATTATACAAGAAAATAGGAATATTTACATGCATACCATGGTGAAGATGACTTAACAGTTTGAAATGAATTGTGTATAACAAATATTTTCTGCTATCACATGTCAAGTACTTAACTCTATAGGAAGGAATTGAATCCAAAAGCCAAGGTAAAGACAATTGTTTAGTACCTTGTGAAGAAGAATCCAAGTTTTCTCTTGGTTGAGAGAATTTGTTTCTTGCTACAATGCCATCTACCCTAACTAGAAATTCTTCTCTTATCCTTGGCAATCTAGATACTTCAGCTATAGAAAATTTTGAGGCATCTACCCTTAAGCCCCTAACAACTGCTTCATCATTTTGTATGTGGTTGAAAACTGTTGGGCCATAACCTCATTAAATTCTATGAGCCTCAAAAAATATTCTAACCAGCTAGCTTGCCAAAAATGGGAAAACATAACTTATCACTAGTAGCTAGTTATTTGTTGTTGGTTCTTTGCAGGTTATAATGCTCATGTTGTTTACAGTCACTTCACAATATTGTAATTTTGTTATGCTTTGTTCTCGTTCTATCACCCCAATTACACTACTTATACTCTTTTGTATGCTATAACCACCCAAATACACCTCTGAATTCCTCTACTAAGCTCTATGTATTTTGGTGATGGTGGAAAATAGAATGGTAGAAAAAAAATTGAGGAATAATCTTGAATACCCTCCCCCCAACTAAGCACGCTAAGTGTCCAAACTTAGCTCGTACGTATAGGGTGAAGATATAAATGGAAATTAGTGGAAATTTAAAATATTCTATTTGACATGCTTGAATGAATAATAAATATACATAAAATTAGTAAGCTTAAATGATAATTATGATTCCTAAAGCAGAGTGTACCTGGAGTTTTTGATTTCAACTGATTTACAACTCATGTAGAATCTAAATTGTACCATGCAAGTAAATTTTAAAAATACTTGCCATTATGGATATGAACTACATGTAGTTACAATATGCAGTGAATGTGTGACACATGGGAATTAGGTTGGAGTTATGGATCAAAAGAAAAGGCTACATAGAGTACACTTCGGGTGAAGTGATAGTTATTGCGGGGTATGGTAGAGATGAAAATGTGATGTGATGGAATTCCTTGTATGTGGTAAAGTGGACATGTAGATTGCTACATGTGTGACTAAGATGATTTAAATTCAATATGAATGGATGTATACATTATGATGGACATGTGAATGCTACAGGTTCATGCAACAACAATTCCCTTTGTGATAGTTCTTTGGGTTCGTATTTCTACAGGTCCATTCTGCATTTGTTCACTAGTTGAAAAATGAAGATTGTTGATTTTCACTTGTGCAGTGTGTGCATGTGAAATATGTGAAGAAATTATATCTATGGAACATCATTGAGCGAGCTATGTAGCTCGTCTACTCATACATTTGTAGAGTTGGTTGTTTTTGTTACTAGATTTTCCATGTCAGGTTCAAACTACTATTATAATGTAAAAAGGAAGTCATCCTTCTGCAATGGCTTCTTATAGAGCTTCAATCTATGACCATTGACTAGCAATGAGAACCTTACTTCATAAATTTTCTATAGTCACACTACTTTATTTGGAAGGACTATCTTTATTTCATTTGGCCTAAGCCATCTACTTTTTAATTTCCCTTTGTAATCTTTGTATCTGGAGTCATAAAGTAGAGCCCAATCTCCTACATTGAATTCTTTTGTCTTAATAAACTAATCATACCAATGTATCCTTTAATTTTGGATAACTTCAATGTGGTGTATAGCTTCCATTCTTATCTCATCCAATGCATTCAGGTTGTGCAATATTTCTTGTTGTGCTATTGATAAATTCATGCCTAATTTGACTGTTGTCCTCAATATTTTATACTCAAACTCTATAGGAAGTACAGTCTTTTTACCATACACTAATTCATATGGTGTAAAGCCTATTGTGGTCTTCCAAGTTATTTTGTAAGCCCAAATTTCCTCAGGTAACCTGGTTGCCCAATCTTTCCCATGAAGTTGTACTATCTTTGTGAGGATATTTTCAATTTCCCTATTGGTGACTTCCACTTTCCCATTTTCTTGAGGGTGATAAGGTGTGGAATTTTTGTGTCTGATCTCATATTCTTGAACTAATTTTGTGATCAAATCTAATATAAATTGAGGTCCTTGGTCTGTGACAATTTCTCTTGAAACTCCATATATTGTGAATATGTCTTCATAGAGAAAATTTTCCACATTTCTATCTCTTGCAAACTGTAAAGCCTTAACCTCTACCCATTTTGTAAGGTAATCTGTATAGACCAATATATATTCTTTGTTGTTTGATGTTGGTGAGATGGGGCCAATAAAGTCTAGTCCCCATTTGTCAAATGGTGTTATTGCTAATTGTGGCTACAAATGAGATTTCATCTATTTTTATTGGTCTTCTCATTCTTTGAAATCTATCCCAGCCCCTAGCCCATTTTACTGCATCTTTGTGAAGAGTTGGCCAATAATAGTTAGTATTGAGAATTTTAAGTGTTGTCCTCTTTGCTACAAAATTTCTCCCATAGGGTTCATCATGGCATGCTCTAAGGATATCATATACTTCATCTTCTTGGATGCATCTTCTCATTATGTTGTTTGGGCCTATGTAGAATAAGTATTTAGCTATTAATGAGTAGGGAAAACTCTTCTCCCTTAGTGATAAATGGTGTGGTCTCTTTCCTACTACAAGATAGTTTCAAATATCTACATACCCAAGTGTATGTAGAGATAGAGCAAATGAATTCTCATCTAGGAGTGAGTCATCAACAACATCTTTTGATTTGGTTGATAGTGTAGATATAAAATTTTCCACTACATTGGCTTTACTTGGCTTATCTACATTGGTAATGTCAAATTATTGAAGTAACAGTAACCACCTGACAAGCCTACCACCAACCACTGGTTTGTTCATGAGATACCTTATTGTTGTATGACGAGTGTAAATGAACACTGAATACCTTGTAATGTAATGTCTAAATTTATTTATTACATGAACCATTGCTAACATCTCCTTTTAAGTCACTATATAATTGAGTTCTACCCCTTTGAAATTTTTTACTGATATAATATATGGCATACTCTTTGTTTCATTCTTTCTATCCTAGCATTACTCTTATTACAAAATTAGAAGCGTTTGCATGAATATGAAAAGGGAGATTTCAATTTGGTCCTCTTAAGACAGCTGTCTTAGTTAGTGCTACCTTGAGAGCTTCAAAATTAGTTTGACAAGTAGGTTTCCATTCAAACTATATATCTTTAGATAGTAAGACAAATAGTGGAGCTGCAATTTTTCTCAAATATTGTATAAATCTTCAGTAATATCCAGCATGGCCAAGGAAACTTCTAATATCCTTTTGTCTTTGAGGCATGAGGAGTGTTGATATTACCTCAATTTTGTTGGGGTCTACTTGAATTCCTTCATTGGACAAAAAATGTCCCAAAACATTTCACTTAGTCATCATCATGAAGCATTTCTCACGACTCAGGGATAGGTTATGTTCTTGACATCTATTTAGTACCTTCTCTAAATTTTCAAGTGCTTCATCATAGGTATTTCGATAAGTTGTGAAATCATCCATGTAAAGCTCCATGGAATCATGTGCAAAGTCTAAGAATATGCTCAATACTACCCTTTGGAAGGTGGTTGGTGCATTGCATAGCCCAAATGAAAAGATAGAATAGGCATATGTACCCTAAAGGCATGGGAAATTTTTCTTGTCTTAGTCTTCTAGGGCTATCTTAATTTGATTGTAGCCACTAAATCCATCCAAAAAGGAAAAGTACTTCTTTCCTGCTAATGATTCAAGTACTTGATCAATGAATAGAATTGGAAAGTGGTCTTTCCTATTTGCAACATTCAACTCACAGTTGTCTGCACACACTCTCCATTTCCCTCCTTTCTTAGTCACAATCACTAATGGAGACACCCAATGACTATCATAGATAGGATAGATAAATCTTGCATCCAACACTTTTTTGTAATTTTGATTTCACTATGTCTCTAACTGCAGGGTTCATTCTCCTTTGGGGTTGTCTAACCGGTTTGAAACCATCATTCATGCAAATCCTATACATGTACAAGTTTGGGTCTATCCTCTTCATACCCTAATAATCCCATGCAAAGGCTACTGCATGTGCCTTTAGCATAGTCAATAGTGAGGTATTTTGTGCAGTAGTCAATTGACTGTTTACATTCAATGTTTTTCCTAACATAATCTCTAAAGTCAAGGGTGAGGTTTGAACAAATGAAATTTCAAGTCTTGTTATGTTTGGGATACAATTATGTGGTAACAAAGTATGAAAATTTTGGGAAATTAACTCATATCAATTGACAAGGATTATATTTTATAGAGGATCTTGCAGACATGTTAGAAAGTCATGTTGTTGCAGGTCCCTACCATAGTTTTTTTGCATGATGTTTGCAATCAGTTCATCTTCATCTTGTTTTTCTAACAAGGGGTTGCATTCAATAGTAATTAGAGTTTGTAAGGAGTATTGATCTTCCTTATCTAGGGCTATCCAGATAGTTTGTTCTAGGTCTACATGTGGTTGGGCTGGTAGATAAAGGACTAATTTCTTAGTCACATTTCCATTGGAAATTATCATATTTCTAGACATGCAACCTATGAAGGCATATTTTTTTGCCAACCAAGGTCTCCCTAAGATGAGGGGATATCCTAAAAGATTAGCTTTAGGTTGCAATACCATACATTTTGCAAGGTACTCCCATGAATCTAATGTTATAACCAAGTCTTCAATTATTCCCTCAGGTTTGACTATGGACCTATCTGCCAACTATAGCACAGTAGGTGTAGGTTTGACCTCCATTAGCTGTAATAATTTCATGGTTTCTTTGGTCATTACATTAATAACTACTCCTAAGTCAATCAAGGTGTTCTTAATGAGAGTGCCATTTATTTTGACATCCACTATAGGGCTCTCAGGATTTGCATACTTGGGGATAGTTATGTTTCCCAACATAATGTCTACAAGTTGTCCTAAGACATGTACAATCTGATCATCCTTTCGCTTTCTACCTGGATTTTTGAGAAATATCTCTCATTATTTTGGTATAAATAGGAACTTAATAGCTTGGATGAGGGATATTTTGATGCAAACATCCTTATGTTGTCCCAACAGATTAGTTCCAGCTTGTGATTGATGTTTTTAGATTGTTAATCTCTTAGGGAATGGATGTTTTGGACTAATGGTTGTTGGATTGGCTTGATTTGAGTCAAGTTCCTTAGGCTACTTATCCATGGGCTTTTTTGGGAGTTTCTCATCAATTAATTTAATGATATGAGGAGATGAAGGCCCAACTAACATCTTATTTGATTTGAGGTGTACATCACTCACCTCAACCCCATAAGTATGGTATTGTATGGTGTCATTAGCATGAGCCTATTGGACGAGCTCGTTATTTGGGTTAGGTGCAATTTGTGTTGGCAATTGAGGTGCTCTTGATGATGTAGGTGTTGGGTTTGTTAGGTTTGGAATTATGGCTTATTGTTGTGGCTATAAGGGTTATTGTGGTTGTTGATAATTTTTATTTTAATTTTGCCACAATTGACCTCTTTATCACTAAGGTTTCCATTGATTTTATTGGGGTGGCCATTAAGTATTATAACTAGATCCTTGATAATTATGAGGTGGCCACATGTTTTGCTACTATTGATTCCAATTGGATTGAGGCATTGACCATTGTTGGCTTTCCATATTGGCCCAAGATTGAGGGTTCCAACTAGGAAAATTTGTGTCGTTACCAAAAAATGACATGTTATAACTCAAAGGATCTTAGGGCATACCTTGTCTTGCTTGCCATGGTTTGCGTTGAGCTATATAGAACATTTGACCATCTTCACCTTCCAATACATGAAATTCTGATGTCCCTTGCTTATCTTCAAAAATACTTGCCAGCTTCTTGCACTTGCAATCAATCCTCTTTTTTCTATAGTGTGGGCAGTATTTTGTGAGAGCTTCTTTTGCTTCCCCTTTCTTTTTCTTGATGTGAAGGGTATTTAATTGTGTAGCCAAGTGACTTATGATGCTTCCTTCATATTGGATAGAATATTGCTTAGTTCCACATTTGAGACTCTAGTGGTTGATTTGTTGATGGAAGATGTCATGTCTCCTCTAACCCTCTTGGTGAAAAAACTTGAATAGTTCTTGCATTCTTTAAAAATTTCCTCAAATGGTGCTTGTTGTATGCCTCCTACAATGATTTCATAATTGGGCTTCTACGGCCACAATTCAGAGATTGGACATCTAACCTAAATAGTCATTCAACCACTATGAAGGTGCATTTAACTTGTTAACCCAGGGACGTGAACTTGAAATGGGTCGGCACTGTATGTGCACTAGGGGCTCAAGTAGTCACTACGTCCTACAGCTAAGAAACACAATACTGAAAGTAAACTGCTAAAAAGGAAGTAAAGCGAATACTAAACATCAACCAACAACTATGTTGAACTAAAATGCAAAGTGTGAATGAAATATCTAAGCAACAAATAGGAATTACTCTGTCTGCATTGGCTGCAGGAACAGACATAGAATGGAATTTAGTGGTTGCAGGAACAGTTAATGCTAGATTTCAAACTAACCATCAAATGACAAGTAATACTAAGCTACTGCTAAACTAAGGGAAAAAATTACTCACCAAGTGGTCCCCCTTGGATAAATATCCTCTAAACTAACAACAACTCAGATATTCGAACTAAGAACTTTATTTTCAATCACTATAAATTGTGCATACAAAGAGTGATGTATTTGTATCACTAAAATGAGAGTACAATGTAGAATCGTGCAACCTCCTAAAGAAGGAGCATCAAATTATTATTTATACTATAGCTAACAAGGCAGTCAACTCCATGACTAGGAGGAAGCCATTTAGGGAAAGCAAGGAAAAGTGGAGCAGTGGTGGTTACACGTGCATGGAATCCGGGCAGACATGCGAGTCAAGCACAGATTCATCATAGCAGTAACGCTCATGCATGCTTGATCATTAAGATCCACTGCAAGGAGGTTACATTCGATTGCATGAAGAATCTTTGTTGCCAACTGCCTTTGACCTGGAGTGGCTCCTCAACTGGACGTTATGGAACATGCCCAGCTAGCGGTGTCCTCCATAACTTGATGTATTAAGTCTACAGTCCAAGGTTAGTACACACAATAACTGCACATCAATAACCACTCTAAGAAGCACTCATTAATCGCATGCAAAATCAATATAAATGACCCACATATTATGCCAAATATCATTAAAGCTTGCAGAGATAGGGTACTGTCAAATGTCAATGGTTTGAGGGAAACATTATGCCAATATCAATCACTTAAGCATCAAAATCCATGACATCAATGAGCAAATAGACTATATATTTTATCCAAACTAGACTCATCACTCCCCCCACCCTAACGTTTTGTTGGTCCTCTAGTAGGGGAAGAGTTGTTCTTTTGCTTGGTCAAAGCTCAGAAATTTGCAACTGAGAGTTTTCCAACATCAATGGTCATAGTACGTGAGTCAAGATCCCAATAGAATCTCCCTAATCTGTCAAATCTATCCTGTCTCTGCCTTTTTGTAGCAATATCACTTTGATAAAATCTAAAATTTGGAACAGGCCACATGAGCATGGGTGGTTGAAAAGTCAGGGGAAGCCAATGTCATCCCTGATTTCTTCCAATTTGAATGTCTCTCAATTCTTTTCAATTTTGCAGCATAATTGTGGATGGAATGACGCTCAACCTGCTTTAGCTCATCAGTCAAACTATTCCATCTCTAGGATAAACATCTCATCATGGTTTCCTCTTTTACTATTTTTTTTACATCATACTCAGTGTAAGTTGCCTCAATCCAAGGCATAATCCTATTGCCATAGCTCAGTCTGAGCAGCATTCTATGCCATTCTCTATAAATATCCCTTGGGTTACTTGATTCAGCTCTAACATGCAAGGGGATATCAGACTCCAATTTCTTATAAACATCGTGTTGCTATCCCCAACTAATTTGATTTTTCACCCAATACATGAATGCTCTCAATTGAACATCTCCAACATATAGTAGTGGGTTCCATTCATGGTCTTTTGTGACAACATAATTATGTAAATAAAATTCACATAACAAATTCTTCATTTCAAGAGAGGCAACCTATAAGCATTGAAAAATTCCACAGGGATATCAATGGAAGGATTCAAACCTGAGGAAAGTCTTGGCATCTTAAAAGAGAGATACTTCTCCTTCAAGAGCAGAGCATAGACCCTCGGGGTTCTCTACATTCCAGAATCTTTGGTTCCAAAGTTGCCATATCATCTACCCTCTGCTTCAGGTTAGCAATTTCTCCATTTTTCTCCTCAATTTCTTCATCCTTTGAATTTCTTCCTTTAACTTCCGTTTTTCCCTTTTCCATTCTTCCTCTGTATTTTTTTCCAAAGATTCAAAATTATTGCATGTACTAAAAAATTGGGAGGATTATGATTACCTACTATTCTTTTGGTATATGGCATTATTTGCATAGACTCAGGCATTCTAGTTATCTCTGGTTGTAAAGGTGTTGTTTCTTCTTCCCTTCATTGCAGGGACTCTTGGTCTTGTTACAGCTGTAGGAAATCCTGCTCTAGTTTTGGTTGTTGCTGCAGGACTCCTTGTTCATGCTACAAGAAGTTTTGATTTCCTTCCAATTCCTCTATAATGCTAGCAAGATCAGCTAGTGTTATGTTTGTTGCTCCCTTAAATATGCCTTCTCCTTCTTCTTTGTCACACACATGGTCCATTGGAGCTTCAGGGTCTTCATGTGGGTCTCATCAGGTTTAGGGCTTTCCTAGACAGGCCCGACTAGTTTTGATTTCCTAGTAGGTCCTTCACGTCTTCCTTTAGCTGTGGGGGAAATAGTATCAGCTTTCCTCTTTTTCAGACTTGGTACTTTTATTTCCATGGGCTATATTTTAGCCTTTCCTTTTCTTGTTTCTACCTCCCTCTGCTATGCCCTAGTTTTCATGAGGGTTTCAAGTGGAACTTCATCATCATCAGAGTTTGAGGAAGAGCTTTCTTTTTCTGAGTGTTCTATTCCAGAAGAACTAATTTCAATGGGTTCCTCAGTTGTAGGAGGATTCACGCCAGAGCCAACACCAGGGGTTGAAGCACTAGGAATGGCTTCTATCGTGCTTACCCTCCTGGAAAACCTACGAGATAGAGGTATGGCCCTCGATGGAAAATTTTTAACATCGATAGACTCCTCCTGGCAATAATCTTGATCAACCTTAATAAACTCTTCCCAATTCATTTCAAAAACATCACGCAGGGATTTTTCAACTAGCAATTTAATCAGGCAATGGTGGGAAACATAATTATCTCTACCTTTCTGGGTCTTGGCCACCATGATTGAGAAAAGATTGTACAACACATTGGGTACATTCATCCTCCTCCTGTGCCTCATGTGGTTCAAAAGCTTGAAGTGGAGAGAATGCAAGTTTGACTGGCAGCCCTTACAAGTAATGTATTTGATGACATACACAGCTATTTGCTTCCATGGCTCGGGCAAAGACATTCTTTTTGTGCCCTGCTTGTCTATGGTCAATGGGGGATCATTTGGCTCTGCGAATTTAGCCCTAGTTGTCCTAGCGTCTCTGGAAACAGGGTAATTTTCACCATCAGCAGGTAACCCTGTGACTTCTGCAATTCTTTCCTCTGTTGCTACAACTACTAACCCTTTTTATGTGGCTTTTACTTCTAAAACTGTCTAGGAAAATTCAAGGGCAATGCCTTCATCAAAACCATCCAGTTTCAAAAAGTAGTCTATCCATCCACAGTTTTGAAATTCAATCAAACATTGTGCATCCTGTAGTAAGATATCATGCATTGTGGGTTCATTTCGAACTAACCCACCTCCCATTGTCTGCAATCAAACAAATGCTCTGCAACTCCTTTCAATTTTTGTGCTTCCCTATAGTATCTGCGTCGACTATATTTCCTTTCTTTTGTTTTATCTTCTTACTTGCAACTCATGGTTGGGACAGGGAAATAATAGCAAGAAAAGAAGTGATAGAGGGAAGTTATGATAGGAAGAATTTACGGCTGCAATAACTGTCATCTCACTCATGCAATCAACTCATTTTAAAATTCTGACATAGCCTAATATTATTTGACACATGGGAAATAAAATATTTGCATCTTTTTTGTTTCCCTCCCCCAACCTAAATTTGGACATGTGTTCACACATGTGATATGGGGAGTGGTGATTAACAAGAAATAATGGCATTTATGTGAATACCTATGCTAACGTACAGCGATTAAATGAATGTACTTAAAAGATGATTAAAGATAGCAATTAATGCACACATACCTGAATGTGTGGAAGATTTACTGCAAAGATCGTGGATAAGTAACGCTCACCTTGCTGTAAAATAGATTGAGCAATGAATGAAGATGGGGTGGAATGGAATGACATGGAGTGAAGTGATGGAAGAGAGAGAAAGATGGTACGGATCGTTGGATGGGTGGATAACGAAGAAATGGACTTCCACATATGTGAAAGTATTTATTATGAAAAGTACGTACCTCAATTAGGTCGAAGGAGGGACACTAGGTCCACTACCTTTGGCTGCAGGAAGCTCTGAGTGCTGGGTGAACTATTGTAGGAATTCTTCTTTAGAAGTTGGATTATGATATAGCCTAAGGCGATGATCATTGACAAGTAATTTAAACCTAACAGGGTCAATGGTGGTAAGCTAGATAGCTCCATTGGGAAAGACCTCAGCAATCTCATAGGGTCCTAGCCATCTCGTCTATAATTTTTGTGCATTGTCTTGATATCTGGAATCATAGAGCAAGGCCCAATCTCCTGGTTTGAACTTCTTTTCTTTGATAAATCTGTCATGCCACCTGATTCTCTGGTTTTGCACTACTTCAGTATGTTGCAGGGTTGCTCTCCTTATCTCATCCCAAGCATTTAGCTACATGATTATTTCTTTGTGCTTTAGAAAAGTCCATCCCTAAATCCACTGCAGTCCGCAAAGTTTTGTGTTCAAATTTGATTGGCATCATGGCAGTCTTTCCATACAACAACTCAAATGGGGTGAAACTTGCAGTTGTTTTCCATGTTGTCCTATAGGCCCAGATAGCTTCAGGTAATCTATTCGCCCAATATTTCCTATGAATAGCCACCGTTTTGGTCAGAATAGCTTTAATTTCTTGGTTTGTCACCTCAACTTGGCCATTAGCCTAGGGGTGATAAGGAGTAGACTTTCTATTCCTGATGTTATATTCATTCACCAATGCTGCAACAAGGGTTGATGTGAATTATGGCCCTTGATCAGTCACTATTTCTCTTGGAACTCCATATCTTGTGAAAATATCCTCATAAAGAAACTCTGCAACTTTGTTATCCTTTGCATGCTTCATGGCCTTGACTTCTACCCATTTTGTTACATAATCAGTGCATACCAATATATAAGACTTACCATTTGATGGAGGGTCAATTGGTCCCACAAAATCTAATCCCCATTTGTCAAAAGGAGTGATCACTATTTGAGGGCATAGTGGCATCTCATCATATCTATTTGGTCTGCCTATCCTCTGACATCTATCACATTTTCTGGTATACCTTCCTACATCTCTATGGAGTTTTGGCCAATAGTACCCTATCTTCAAGATCATCATTGTTGTCCTTTTGGCCACAAATTTCCCCCCAGATGGATCATTATGACATGCATGAAAAATGTCATAAGTCTCATCTTCTCTCACGCATCTTCTCATAACATGGTCAGTTCCATTGTAGAACAAACATCCAGCAATCCAAGAGAAATGAAAATATTTTTCAATGAGTTCCCTTTTTTCTTTTGGGGAGAAATGAGAAGGAACTCTACCTGTGACCAAGTAGTTGGCTATGTGAGCATACCAGGGTATTTGTACACTGAGGGAGAATAGATGCTCATCAGGAAAAGAGTCATCTATGGGTTGGTTGTCTTCTGATGTAGTCAGCCTTGAAAGAAAATCTGCAACAACATTAACTCTTCCTGGCTTATCTACAATAGTTATATCAAACTCCTGCATTAATAATAACTATCTCGCCAACCTCCCTGTGATCAAAGGTTTATTCATGAGATATCTAATGGTTGCATGATCAGTGTGTACAAAGATTTAATAGCCTATTATGTAATGTCTGAATTTATTCAATGCATAAACTACAGCCAACATTTCCTTCTCTGTCACAGTATAATTGAATTCGGCTCCCTGCAGGTTTTTGCAGATAAAGTATATAGCATGTTTGAGAACTTCCTCTTTCTGTTCTAGGACTGATCCTATGGCATAATCTAATACATCAGTGTGAATGTGGAAAGGAAGCTCCCAATTGGGTCCCTTAAGTACAAGAGCATTTGTCAAAGTTGTCTTCAAAGCAGAAAATCCCTTGTCGCAAGCTTTAGTCCATTGAAATTCAACATCCTTAGTGAGAAGGGTATACAATGGTGCTACTACCTTGCTGAAGTCTTTGATGAATCACCTATAATATCCTACATGACCCAAGAAACTTCTAACATCCTTATGTTTTGCAGGTGTAGGAAGATTTGTGATTACCTCTATTTTTACAGGATCTACTTGAATTCCCTTGGGGGAGATGTAGTGGCAAAGAACTACACCCTCTTGCATCATCATACAGCATTTTTCACTATTTAAGGACAAGTTTTGATCCTCACATCTTTCTAGGACCCTTTTGAGATTCTCCAATGCTTGATCAAATTCAACACCATAAGTGGTAAAGTTGTCCATATAAATCTCCATGCAATCATGAGAAATGTCTAAAAATATACCAATGACTGCCCTCTAGAAGGTTGTAGGTGCATTGCACAAGCTAAATGGGAGTACCGAGTAAGCATAGGTCCCCCGTGGATAGGTGAATGTGGTCGTTTCCTGTCCTCTAGTGCAATTTGGATCTGGTTGTAGTTGTTGAATCCATCTAGAAAAGAGAAGTATTGCTTTCTTGCAAGTGTATCTAAGACTTGATTAATGAATGGTAAAGGAAAGTGATATTTCTTGGTGGTAGCATTAAGTTCTCTATAATCAACACAAACTCGCCACTTCCATCCTTTCTTGGGCACAATCACCAATGGAGACACCCACTAACTATCTGAAATGGGATAGATAAATCCTGCATCTAGAAATTTCTACAGTTCTCCTTTCACAATTTCTCTTAGTGCAAGGGTAATCCTCCTTTGCGGCTGTCGTACTGGAGTGCAATCATTTCTAATATAAATCCTATGGGTGCAAAGTTTAGGATCCAATCCCTTCATGTCATGATAATCCCATGCAAATTCATGTTGATGAGCTCTTAATAGATTTTCCAACAATAGTTGTTGCATTTCACTCAATTTATTATTGATGTTCAGATATCTTCCTTCTGACACCTATATTTGTGTAGTTAATTCTACCATGGCTGCTTCATTAACACATGGTACCTTTAGTTCACACAACAATAATGTATGGAACACACTTGTTGCTGCAGGAAGTCTATCTGCAGGAATAGTGGTTGTAGGAAGAATATTTACAGGAGAAACATCTGCAAGAATAGTGGTTGCAAGAAGAACAGGAAGAAGTGTACTGACTAAAGTAGAAGATGATGTGTCCTCTACTCCATAATGATTCTGAATGATTTTAACCAATACCTCATCCTCGTCTTAGAGCTACATGAAAAAGCTTCTACCTAGCATCATAAGTTGTACCACAGAATTAACTTCTTCAACCTCTTCACCAACTTGTGGCCATACAAAATCTTCTTTATCATGAGATGGCTGAGCAAGTGGATAAAGAACAAACTTTTTATTACTCCTTCCATCTAAAATGGTCATGTCACCTGACCGACATCTAATGTAGGCATCTGTGGTTACCAACCAAGGTCTTCCAAGTATAATGGGATACCTGCCTAATGTGGCTTTAGGAGAAAGAATCATAAAATCTGTTGGATATTCCCAGGAGTCTAACACTACCACAAGATCCTCCACTACACCATCGGGCTTAACAATAGAGTTTTTTGCAAGCTGCGGGATAGTAGGAGTAGATCTCATGCTTACAATATTTAGTTGTTGCAGGATGTCTATGGTCATTACATTGATTGATGCCCCTAAATCAATTAGAGCATTCTTCACTTGAATCCCATTTATGACAACTACTACCACAGGACTGCCTAGGTCATTATACTTGGGAATAGTCACTTTTCCCAACATGATATCAGCTAGTTGGCCCACCACATGAACTATAGTTGGGTCTTTCTTCTTCCTTCCTGGCTTCTTAAGACAAGCTTCCTTAATGGCTTCACCGTAGATTGGAACATCTTTTATAGCCTGAAACAGGGGTATTTGAATGCATATATGCTTTAGCTAATCCAAGATTTCAAAAGTAGTATTCTCCTTCTCTTCCTTCTTAATAACTTCCAGTCTCTAGGGAAATGGTGGTTCTTGCTTGGTCCATTTGGCTTGGACTGGTTCAGGACCTTTTGGTGCATTTGGTTGGATAGGATCATTCAGAGGCTCCTCCTCCTCTTCCATCAGAAGCTCAATAATGATGGGCTTGGAAGGGGCTGGTAAATTGGTTCCTAAATGCAAATGGATATCACTTACACTCACAACATATGCAGGAAATTGGTTTGAATCAACAAAATATATAGGTTGTTGTTGTGGCTTATTATTAGGATTGGGTGTGGGCTGAGCTGGTAGCTGGGTTGGTTTAGGTGCATTAGGACTTGGGTTAGCAAGTGGAGGCATTATAGCAGGTTGTTGGGGCTGAGATGGTGGTTGCATGTAGGTGGTATTCTAGGTAGGCCATTGCTGCCCTCATCTCCATTGGTTTGTTTGTTGCCAATTTCCTAGAGGTGGTTGCTAGTGCCCTTGAAATTGCTGCCAACTCTCTTGAGGTTGCTGCCACTGAGGTGGAGGACTCTAATGGCTAGGCCAAGCGTTTGGAGGGTTACTCCAAGGCTTTGGTGGATATCCTCCATAATTGGGTGGATATGGGGGTTGTCATTGGTTTCCAGATGAATAAGAATTAAAATATGGTCCAGCATAAGATAGTGGATCTTGTGGCATACCTTGTCTTGGAGCCCAAGGCTTTCTCTATGCAACATAGTAGACCTGGTCTTCTTCAATTTGAATTGGCTTGAACTCTGGTGGAATTTGCTTACTTTCCAGATTAGCGACCATCTTAAATTTGTAGTGAGGACAATATTCTATCAACATCATTTATGCCTCCTCTTGCTTCTTTTTGGCCTGAAGTGTATCTAGTTGAGTAGCTAGATTGTTAATAATATCTTGCTTGAAGTCTGCCAGCAAATTAGTGATCTCCATTCTTGAAACTCCACTGGTAGTTGACTTACGCATGGATGATTGATAAGCTCTCCCCTTTTTTGAAGCTTCCCTAGAGTAATTATGGCATATCTTCTTACTATCTTCCCAAGGAACTTGGGAGATATCCCCTCCTGCCATGAGATCCAAAGCATCAATACAGCCTTCATTGATTCCTCTTAGGAAAAGAAACTTTTGTGAGTCCTCATTAAGTGCATGGTGTAGATATTTTTTTAGGCAAAACAAAAATCTTGCAATGTACTCTTCTAGGCTCTCATCCTCCTTTTGTTGCATTCTAAAAATGTCTCCTCCTCTCATATCACTACCCCTACAATATTCCTTATACTTCTCAAGGAATTTTGTCTTCATATCTCCCCAAGTTTCCACAGTATCTCTGCCTAGGCTCATGAACCATCTTAATGTAGCCTCTTTCAAAGTGGTGGGAAATAACTTGAGCCTATGGGCATCTGTAGTATAATCATAACTCCTGTAGAGTATGTCAAATTCAAATAAGAAGGTATCAGGATCTTCTGTCACAAGTCCATAGAACTTGGGGAGTGTTGAGGTAGGGATATTCTTAATGTTGTCAACTTCATTCTGATGGGTAATGGGAAAAGGAAAATCCAATTGGTTTTGTCTGTTCCCATTTGTGTCACCCATTCCTGCTTGATGTGGTTCAAGGACAAAGGGGTTCTCAAGCTGATTTTGATCTTCTGAGGAGACTTCAGAACTAGTCAAATCAAGATATGCATCTACAAAGGGGTGTGGATCTCCTTCTTATGATAAGTTATGGTACTCAACTAACTGGAATGGATGAGGATTGTTAGGAAGAAATCGCCCATAAGCATCCCTTCTCCTTCCCTTATGCATGCGGTATCACCCACTATCAGTTAGCTTACACAAAAAATTGGTAAAGAATCAGGAGGGTCATTACTTCCTATACGAGATTATGCTAAGAACAACTTCCAAAAATACTATAGAAAAACTACCAATGACTCCAAAAAATCCCTAGCTTGACACCATCCCCAGCAATGGTGCCAAAAATGTCTGCCTCCTACAATGATTTCATAGCTAGGCTTCTACGGCCACAATTCAAAGATTGGGCATCTAACCTGAATAGTCATTCAACCAATATGAAGGTGCATTTAACTTGTCAACCCAGGGACGTGAACTTGAAATGGGTCGGCATTGTATGTGCACTAGGGGCTCAAGTAGTCACTGCGTCCTACAACTAAGAAACACAATACTGAAAGTAAACTACTGAAAAGGAAGTAAAGAGAATACTAAGCATCAACCAACAACTATGCTGAACTAAAATGCAAAGTGTGAATGAAAGATCTGAGCAACAAACAGGAATTACTCTTTCTACTTTGGTTGTAGGAACAGACACAAAATGGACTTCTAGTGGTTGTAGGAACAGTCAATGCCACATTTCAAACTAAGCATCAAATGACAAGTAATACTAAGCTACTGCTAAACTAAGGGAATGGATTACTCACCAAGTGGGCCCCCTTGGATAAATATCCTCTATACTAACAATAACTCAAATATTCAAACTCAAAACTTTATTTTCATTCAGTGTAAATTGTGCATACAAAGAGTGATGTATCCGTATCACTGAAATGAGAGTACAATGTAGAATTGTGCAACCTCCTGAAGAAGAAGCATAAAATTATTATTTATACTACAACTAACAAGGCAATCAACTCCACGACTAGGAGGACGCCATTTAGGGAAAGCAAGGAAAAGTGGAGCGGCGGTGGTTATGCATGCATGGAATCCGGGCAGACATGCGAGTCAAGTGCAGATACAACATAGCAGTAATGCCCATGCATGCTTGATCATTAAGGCCCACTGCAAGGCGGTTACATTCGGTTGCATGAAGAATATATGTTTTCAGCTACCTTTGATCTAGAGCGGCTCCTTAGTTGGACGTTATGGCACATGCCCAACTACTGGTGTCCTCCATAACTTGATTTATTAAGTTTGCAGTCCAAGGTTAGTACACACAATAATTGCACATCAATAACCACTCTAAGAAGCACTCATTAGTCACATGCAAAATCAACATAGATGACCCACATATTATGCCAAATATCATTAAAGCCTACAAAGATAGGGTAATGTCAAATGTCAATGGTTTGAGGGAAACATTATGCCAATATCAATCACTTAAGCATCAAAATCCATGACATCAATGAGAAAATAAACTATAGATTTTACCCAAACTAGAACAAAAACTAGGCTCATCACTTGTGAGATGTCTCCTGCCCCAATGAGGTTAAGTGCATCCATGCAATCCTCATTGACTCCTCTCAAGAATATCAACTTTAGGGATTCATCAAAGAACTTGTTTTGGTGGGATTTCTTAAGGAAAAACTAAAACCTCTCTACATATTCTTCCAAGGATTCAACTTCCTTTTGTGACATCCTAAAGATGTCATCTCTCTTTCTGTCTATGCCTTTGTAGTAATCCTAGTATTTTTCCAAGAATTTTTCCGTTATGTTCCAATTAGGAACATGTCTTCCCAAACCCATGAACCATATCAGAGCAACATCCTTCAATGTTTCTAGAAATAATTTAAGTCTATGTGGATCTATGGTATAGTCATAACTTTTGCATAGCACATCAAACTCAAAAAGGAAAGTGTCTAGATCCTTTGTGACCAACCCATAGAAGATAAGTAGTGTTGAAGGAGGTATGTTCTTCAAAGAAGTTACTCTCTCCTGGTTGGAAATGAGGAACTCAAAGGTTACATGCTCTAGTGGGTCTTCAACTACTACATTAGCCATGATGTTGATGTGTACGTGGGAATTCTCCTCTATATCTAGTTTGGGTACTGGTGTCAAGGATGATTCTTCTTCAGGAATTCCCTCGCTCTGTTCACTATGTTCACTACTATCATCTAATGCTTCATGTGTTGAAGGTAGAAATATTCCTAGAGCATCTTGTTGCCTTCGCATGCAGTGATTATGATTCTTTGGATCAACAATTCCTACATATTGTTAGTATAGTGTGTTGTGTTGATGGCAAAAACCTAATTACCCTAATGCTGAAAACAAAAGCAATAAACTATGAAATCTTGAAAATAAATAGAAGAATCCTTAATGTAGCATCACCCTCAACAATAGTGCCAAATGTTACACCCCATGTGTTATTATCTATTTACTATTACATAGTTTAGTAAATTGCTTCAATAAATGTGAATGTGTTTTATTTATGAATTTTGATGGAAATATGTTGAATGAATGTTTGATTCAATTAAATTCTTATGATTCGGCATATGAAATATATAATATGAATATAAATTGTATGTGATGTATATGAATGCATTGATTAGGCTAACTACTGTTATGGTGAACTAAGTTGAATGTAGGAACGGGTTCAAGCCTCCATAAGAGAGGGGAAGTATCACTCAGGAGAAATTGGTTTGGTACAGTCTTACTAAGCATTCACACACTCGCGTCATAGTTGTTTTTAGTTGATTCAAGATAGTTGGGTAGATGGTAAGTGATTTTCAATCTAGTTGTGTATGTTTATATTGATTTGTGATCTTGTTGTATGAATGTTTGAAATGAGGTACGTGATGAGGTCTTGACGTTAAGTGAAAATCCTTCCTTGTGTGTTTTTTGTTATGTTGATGAGATATATGCATAAAAATTATATATATGTAAGTCTATGGTAAGCTCATACATATAAGTGAATACGTACATGAGTATACGTATCTATGCATGCTCATGGATGGATTACACATATGCATGGGAATACCGATTGGACTAAAGTGACATATATATATACATATATGTGATAATATATATATATGTATGTGTGTATATGTATATATAGATATATGTATATATACATACCATGTATATATGTCAATCAATGGAATTGTGTGTATAAGTGTTTTTATAAAGATAGTGAAATGGTATTATGTATATATGTGTGTGTGTGTGTGTGTAAATTAATATAGTAACATATATATATATATATATATATATATATATATATATATATATAATCGTATATATTCATATGCGTCATATTTTTTTGTTGTATATATATATATATATATATATTTATTAATTAAATGTATTTGATAAACTTTATGAAATGAATATATATTAATATATATATTTTGATATACATATATATATGATACATATACATATATATATGATATAATATATATATATGAATAAAAGTTATTGATATAATCTTAAAGCGCATAATATAGCATTATTATTGTTAATATTTGTGAAGCAAAGCACATATCTTACTATATGGTGCATATAATAAAGGCATAGCTTGCTGCATATAAGACAACGCATGAAGTTATGTAAGACCAAGTCAAACTTTGAATAGAGAACATAGGAATTAAGTTGCTACTGTGTAAACATTTGAGAAGGAAGTTGAAACTATTTTAAAATCCTTTTGAATATGTCAAACTTGCGCTATTTGTGGGTGCCAAACATATGAAGGTGGTGCCATATTTTCAAGTGTTTGGAATGCTTAAGAGGTCTTCAAAATGTACATAAGTTTATAAATAGTATTTAGACTCATTCAAGAGCAATCTTGGCAGCATTTTGTGAAGGAATCTGAATTAGGAAACTTGTTATGAGCTTGTTTTCCCTTGTATCAAGTCAACTCATCCATTTAAATGGTGATGATTGTGATGTGTTGCAAACCTTTGAGTTAACTTGGTGAATCATTACATGAGGTTAGAAAGGTGCCAAAAATATTAACTTGTTTGTAGCCTTTGGTTGCTTACAAATTAGTATAAATAGAGGTGCTCATTCTACCAATTGTTACACTTATCATTCTAACTTTCCTTGTGTTATTCTACTACAATTTATGTCCTTAGAGAGTTGAGAGTTAGAAAGTGGTTTGTTATTTTATATTGGTTTTGTTGAGAGATCCAAAGAGAAGCTAGTAGAGGAATTTGGGTTGTTTGTAGTGGAAGTTGCAAGCGATCTTGAGCCATTAAGCTAGGAGGAAAGATTATTCAATTGGAGCTTTTAAAAGGTATGTTGATTTCTACTGCCTTGTCATTATGTTGAAAACATTGTTTATTATGATGCCATGTTGGAAAGATTATATTTTTTGTGTGTTTGATGCTTGCAAGTCTTTTGAAAGTTCTTGATTGTCTCTTTTTTTGGGAACCCTTTCTTTTGGGTTTAAATGTACTTTATAGTTATTTATACTATTATGGGTTTTATATGATTGTATACTATTTATACTACTCTTATAATTTTGAAACTATACATATTTTGACAATACTTTAGGTGTGTAGCATAAGATAGAGTTGTATTGTGGATCTCATAGCAAGTCATTTAGCTATAAGTTAACGAGAAGGTTATTCCTGAGGTTAGGATAATCCATGAGAAAGGGGATAACCTTAGAATAGAATACTAATGGTCAATACAAATCAAGCAATTAAATCTAGTGAAATAGATGACCTCACTCAAAGTTACTAGGTGATGAATCTTTGACCAAAGTAGTGTAGGTAGCCATTATCTACACTATCAATTCACTGTGTAATCCAATTTACATTCTAGGCTAGCTCTAGATTTGTAGGACGCATCACTATGCTCAGATAAGGCTATTTGAAGGATGAGGTTACCAAACCAAACTCTTCATCAAACGGTTGACCATCTTACCAATATTGGTAGATGTGTGGGGGACCATAGTTAGTCCATGGTTAGCAGAAAAGTACTTGAGTGATGCTTCTCCTCATGTAGTTGTTGGCCAAGATTTGGGAGAAGGATATTCTAGACCATTTGTATTTTTAGTTCTTGTAAGCTTGTTGAATCAATGTATGTAATCATGTGTCCATCTATATAGAAATTGTAATGTAAAACATTATCTTGAATATATTTATGGAAAGTTAAATCATACTTATATTATTGGAATGATTCTTTGATTATGCAATGGAAAATTTTGGATAAAGTTATATTTAGAATGATGCATTTATTATTGAATAGAAAATATTGTTTTTATTGTTTTACATTAGATGCATAGACAATTAAATGTGGGTAAAACTTAGTAGATTTATTATGTAGAACAATGGGCATGTTACACGTGGTATCATAGTTACTAGGTTCATCTCTGGAACCTATGTGTTCGCTATGTTTCCAATCCAAAATTATATGAGTCTAATATTTGGAAAATATTGTGCCAGGATGGTGCATCTCAAGATGGTTGTGAGAAAGTTAGTAATCAGAAATGAGTGCTACCTACAAGCCAAGAAGGAAAGAGAAGCCCTTTTTCATACCATTAAGGGAACTAATTATGACAATGCCATTTGGCTAAGCGATATTGAGACTTTCATCCATTCCCTTTCATGAATCAATCAAGAGAAGAGAAGGATGAAAGAGGCTACCAACTTCAACTTCTTACCTTCTATCTCACCGGCTAAGTCAAACTCTTTCTCACTTTCTAGGGATATGCCCTCAGAATGTAGTGTTAGTCCAGTCATGATATTTAGGGATCCTTAAGTTCTTCCCTTAGTGGAAGCCATTGTAATAGCCACAAGTGATGAATTAGAGGGTTATGTACCTTGAAACTATGTGTCTAAGGATGGATTGGAGGGTTACTATCCTTTAGTTGATGTAAATGAGAAAAAATATGAGGGTTATACCCCACGAAGTTATGTATTAGAAAGTGAATTAGAGGGATATTCTCCCTTAGACTATCTATATATTCATTCTATGTAAACTCGAGGAAATTGAAAATCCTTTTTTATTATAATAGAAATCCTTTTTTGACAAAATTCATGAATGAGTTCTTTAAATATAATTTCTTATTTGAATATTAGATCTTTTTGTAATATTTTTAGCATTGAGAAAACCTTCATAGATCTAATTAAAATGAAACCTTCAGGTATAACTATTCTTGGAAAAATGGTCAGGACAAGAACTAAGTTTGGGGAGAGTCAAGAAGTAGATCAAGACACAGAGAATTTTGAAGCTAAGGTGGACCTATTTTGGCTATCATGGATGAACTGGAACAAGAATAGGAAACCTTAAACAAGAAGTTAGGGAAAAGGAAAGAGTAGATCAAGAAGTTCCAAATAATGAAGAAGAAGTTCCCAACAACGAGGAAGAAGGGGAGGATTCTCGTAATCATACTAAATCTAGTGATCAAAAGAGTGATAGGTCACAATCATATTCTAAGAGAATCAAAAGGAATCATTTGGAAAATGAGTTATCACATGACATGAGGAAGATCACACCACCAAAATTTGAAGGTAGTGCTATTGGAGATGCGGAAAAAGCATGGCTTACGAAGATGGAGAAGTATTTTGAAATCAAAAATTACTTTGAGTTCACTAAAGCCATATGGGGAGCATTTCAGTTGGTTGGTGAAGAATCCAACTAGTGGATGAGTAAGAAAATGGAGCTAGGGCTTAGTTCTTTAAGTCTCATGTGGAACGAGTTTGTGAAGATTTTCTAAAAATGATGGTTTCCCTAGCTCTTCTATGACCAAAAGTTGATTGACTTCCAAAACTTGAGGTGGGGTGACTCCTCAGTGAATGAGTATTGGGAGAAGTTCAGTCGATTACTAAAGTGCGTACCTATGTACTAGAAGGATGAGCGATTTCATATAAGAAAGATTAACATGGGTCTAAATGTGAAAATAGGTGGTGAGTTAGATGTGCATGGTCCATCTACCATGGATTTAGTGCACGATAAAGCAATTAAGTAGGAACAAAGGCTTAAGTCTATCTCAAACTACCAAGAGACGAAGAAAAAAAGCTCATTTGGACGCAAAACAATCAGGCTCCAAGAAAGCCTAGTGAAGGGAAAAGTTTTCAAAAGCAAGAGGATATAGTACCCCAAAATAATTGGAGTGAACCAAGAAGAGATCAAAGAGGAAACAACAACAATTACAACTACTACAAAGGAAATGCAAGTGGAAATGAAAATAATTCTGGAATACCTACAAAAAGGAGAGGACCAATGAAGGGATGTTTTACATGTGGTGGGGATCATTATGGAAGTTATTATCCAAGAAAACCATTTGGGACACAACCACATGGTAATTTTCTTCCACCTCAAAGAGTTTTGTTCTAGCAAAGGATTCATGCTACTGTGGATAATCAGTAAGGGGCTCGTACCAGATTACTCCAGTAGAAGTTTCAGGTACTTTTTCTAGAATTCCCATTTCAATTTTAATAGATACTGGTGCAACAAAAAAAATCATTTCTCCTAAAGTAGCAAGTATAATGTTAGAAAAGTTGGCTACATGAAAAAGTCTTGGGTTGTGGAATATGCAAACCAAACAAGAGCTAAAGTAAGTCAATGTCTATTCAAGGCAAGAGTTGAACTTCCAAGTTTCTCAATGGAAGTAAATATGTACATAGGTCCTTTAGGTTCTTATGTTGTCATCTTATGGATGAATTGGTTATGGAAACATAGGTCCAAGTTAGATTTCCATGCTAGAATAGTTGAATGCTTAGACGATATAGGTAACTGGGTGTCAATACAAGGAACGCCTAGAGAGGTTAAGTTATGGAAGATATCCATTATCAAATGCATAGGGAAAAGAAGAAAGGTTGCCAACTCTTTGCAATAAAAATGGGAAAACATGAGGAATGTGAGGAACTCATTTCTCAAGATGATATAGTATATTATGGACCTCAAGACTCCCAAAATGTTGAAGAAGGTGAAGTATTGGAATCTAGAACAACAGATATGCAAAAATTTCCTATTCTAGGAAGTTTGTGGATGTATTTCCAGAGGAATTACTTGGATTACCACCTAAGAGGATATTTGATTTCTCTATCAACATAGTGCCAAGGTAAAAACCTATATTAAAAGTACCTTATAGGATGACCACAACTAAACTAATGGTGTTAAAGGCACAACTAGAAGAGTTGTTGTCTAAAGGATTGATAAAACCTAGTGTTTCACCTTGGGGAGTGTTAGTGATCTTTGTAAACAAGGATGGCACACTACGCTTATGTATTGATTATCGGTTACTTAATAAAGCAATGATAAAGAACAAGTATCCATTACCATGTATCGATGATCTCTTTGATTAGATGTGAGGAGCGACAATATTTTCAAAGATTGATCTACGTTTTGGATATCATCAACTAAGAATCAAGGACGAAGATATTTTCAAAACTGCTTTCAAGACTAGATACATACATTATGAGTTCATGGTTCTATCATTTGGACTGATGAATGCACCAGTGGCGCTCATGAACCTAATGAACAATGTATTTAGAGACTACTTGGATAAGTTTTTGTTGGTCTTCTTGGATGACATTTTAATTTACTCCAAGAATGAAGAAGAACATCTCAAGTATTTAGAGATTGTTCTCAAATGATTGAGAGAGCATAAGTTATACGAAAAAACTCTTGAAGTGTACCTTCTTCTAGAAGAAAGTACAGTATTTGGGTTAGGTAATTTCAACTGAAATGGATTTCAGTTGATCTAACAAAGACAAAAGTAGTGTTAGAGTGGCTAGTGCTCAAGAACGTGCCAAAAGTTAGAAGTTTTATGGGTTTGGCTGGGTATTATCGTAAGTTTGTCACAAAATTTTCAAGAATATCTTTTCCCATCATGTCATTGCAAAGGAAGGGGAATAATTTTGAGTGGTCTAAGAAATATCAAGTAGCATTTGACCAACTTAAGGAAATTTTGACCACATCATCAATACTAAAAGTACCAGATCTAGATGGTAACTTTGTAGTTATTATGAAAGCATCTAGAGAAGGATTGGATGGAGTATTAATGCAAGAAGGGAAAGTAATAGCTTATGAATCTAGGAAGCTGAAGCCCTATGAACAAAATTATGCTTAGCATGATTTAGAATTAGTAGTATTTGTTCATGAGTTACAGATGTGGAGACATTATCTATTGGGAAAACCATTTGAGCTGAAGACTGATCATCATGGTCTAAAGTATTTGTTTACCCAGTTTGGAGTTAATATATGACTATGATTTCAATATTAGTTATATCAAGGGAAAAGAGAATTGGTTTTTTGATGCCTTAATTCATAGGAGACATATCTCCTCTATGATATCAATCCAAATCGACTTCAAGGACCAAGTGTTGCAAAAATATAAAGGTGACAAGTTCTATGAGCAAGTTAAGCAAGCACTCACAGGAAATTTGAAATATCAAAGATGTTAGTTTAGATTTTTTCCTTTCAAAAATAGTTCTAAAAATGACTCACAAATTCCCATAATTGAAAGAAAAAGATGAACCAACAGTTGAGTCGAGTGTTAAGAATTTTCTATACCGACTCTCTGCTTATTTTGGAAGGCGCAGCTACCTTCATATGATTTGCAATGAATTGAAATATGGGTATGCTTTTTTATCGGAAAGCAAAAAAGGCAACTAACACCTACCCATAACCATGAAATAGATGCGAAAGGTTGAACCCATGATTAACAAATGCAGGAAAATGACACAAAGTTCATCCTCCCTACATCAATGGATGATATTCAGGGAAAGAAAGAACAACAAACTCTTTTAGGAATTAATTTAATCCAAATCCGAAGTTTTAGAATTAAATGCACAGACAATCCATTATAACATAATGACATTGGAGAAAATTCACAAAGGAAACACAATTCATTGCTTATTTAAAGAAAACATCAAGAGCTTCAAAGATTCAAAAATATCTTCTTTATTTCTATGTTGCCACAACATGAGTTCACAGACTCCATAATCTTGTTCAATAAAACTGCATGGAAATATAACCTAGCTACTCCCTTTTTTTTCCCAATCCCAAAAATCTCTCTATATTCCCAAAAGTTTCACCTTTTATAGAGTTTCCCCAAGCCAAAAATATATTGTAACTATTCATAACTGTCTTTAAAGTAACCGTCCTCGAGAAAGTGACATTAAATAGGAGCAATTACATTACACCAAAATTGGGTTATCATCACTAATTACAAAAAGATGCCACGCAAAACAAGAAAATCAAACTGTCACAGGTGGTTAGGTGTTCTCCATATCTAGTCGTATCTCCATTAAAAGGTTGCGTAACTCGGCGCATTCCTCCTCTTCCTCTAGGATGAAGATTACCCTGTGATATTGGGCGTAGTTGGTTTTTTCCTTCTAGGCAAGTGTGCACAATTGGGAAATGATATCAATTTGCTCTTCCTCAGGCCAATTCAATTTTGGTTGCAGAATAGGCATAGGCTCATCATCCCACATTTCATTGGTTGTAGGAAGCCCCATTTCAAATTTTCCTTGGTCGATAAGAAACCGAACTCAGCAGTACCGTCACCTTTCTTTGTAAACAAGCTTATTTAATTACGTCAATAGGTAATGATGACCTTTAACCTATCTATATCATGTCGACACCTTAGCGACCTTCCATTACACTTTCCATTTAAGAGGTCTAATTAATGCACCATTGGTTGAGGAGCCTATCTTAAGATTAAGTCCACATTTCATAACTCTTGAAAAGATAGCCACACGATACGCCATACAAGTAATTAAATGGGCTAGCGACGTTTGAAAACCAAGGAGATTGCCTGAAAAGTTGTGGGATCATAAAAAATCCAAACCACAGAACTACATGTCATGGGTTCTAAGATTTTGAGAACTTCCGACATAGCAATCACTTAGGCAAGGATGGGGAGAAAGAAGGATCGGGTCATCGGATTATTCTACAACTTTTTGAATCTCGTGACTAGGTTATGAAATCACAAGGTTACGCGACAAAGGTTATAAAAATTGTGAGGACCGCAACTACAAATGAATTAAAGGCATGAAATGAAGGCCATTTTAATTTTAAGGGAGGAAAATGGCATGTTTTAAAATTTAGAGGGTAACATTGGGTTTGATTGGGGACGAGGATTGTGAAGGACGAAGCAAGGAACCCAAAACTCAATGCACAGACCAGTGTATAAATCCATTGGGACACAGAGTCAAAAGAAAAGTAGGTGAATGGTGTATTGCTTGTAGAAGGGTGGAGGGGAATCCAGGCACAAGCCAAAAACAAGACTCATCAGGAAAGGAAACTACACTACCAATACAACAAAAACCCCTACTATGCACATGGTCATAAGACCCTACCTCCAGAGAGCCTGATATTCATGCAAATCCATTCACAGGTTGAGAGAAATAGTAGCATGTGTGAAATGGTGTTGGATGAATGAGAAACACGCACACAACTAACTACCAATAGGTGGCCATCTTGATTAAACTGATGAGAATGACTTCATATAAAAATCTTCTGCTGGTGACCCGGTGTTCAAGAAGCCAGCCCCCATTGTACGCCTCTCCAATTTGACAACTCATACTGTCATTTCCCAACATATGATTAACAACGTTTTACTAAATGACACTAGGTGTGACCTGGTGATACTGGCCTGACCACTAGGAGAAACCAGACCTCAAATTAGACAACCCATACACAAACCATCAGATGAAAACCTCCTTTTGGTGTCGAATGTATAGACGACTGCATCATTTGAAAATCCTGAATTCTAATCTGTAACATACATTTCATTGTGTACTTGAATACATTTTTTTTTGGGAGCACATAAAGAATCATTTAAATCAGAAGACCAATCGTCAACCTCATGCAAAACTGGAAATGTATCAAACTGAGAATTTTCATTGCAAACAACATCTCGATGTGACTAAAAATTATCCCCAACTGGAACAATTCCTTCTTTCTTCATAAAATTTGATCTAACAATTTTATGATTTACTTCATCACCTATGTTCATATCCTAAAATTTAGTCATGGAAACTTTTCCTCTACACAAAAATTCATCCTCACACACATTGAGACACTGACTAGGATTGTAAATAATATGAGATTCAACATATTCATTTATTTCATCATTTTCCTCAAGGTTACCATGGCTACTCATAACACCATCTCTCAGTTTTGGTTTAAAATTCACGGCATCCCAATTTTCAAAATAAAAAAGATTCAAGAATGGAACCATTTCTACCCTCTTCTCGCAACCTAACTTTTGTACCATCTTGCTCTAAAAATATGAAAATTTCATAGTCAGCTTGCATATAATCAGAAGAAATTTTACCTTCATTTTATGTACCTTCAAGTGGTTCCTCATCATTGGTAAAAGTGAATGATTGCATTTCTATTGTAGAAGAGGAGGCTTAAACAACTTCATTTGTACTACCCTCTTCACAGTTAACATTTTGGGAGAATTGTTCATTTTCTCCATCATCTGATGGGCTCATGGATTCCTCATTATCCTCTTCATAATGAAAATAATATGCTTCAACTTTTCCATTCATATGAGGATTAATTCTCACATTGCTTACCTCTCTTTTACAAAAGTGTTTTTGATCAAACATAGTGAGGTTAGAGCATTCAATGGTAGGAGGTTGTGTATACTGTGAATCTATAGGCTGAGGAATTGGCCTTTGTATGATAGTTTTCTTTATAATTTTACTACTAAAATAGTTTATAGACTGACTTGTTTTCCATAAGCCACTTAAAATCATATCATCCTCAATTTTGACAGTCTCTTCTTGTGCGGTTTTAATATCTTTTACTTTACATTGTTTTAAAGAAAACTAAACATCTAGGTGCAAAGAAGAAATAAAAGTGAAAAGTTGCAGTTGCTTACTTGGTTGAATGGAGGTAGGTATCTTTCTAAGCAACCTATTGAATGTATCTATGAAGTCTCTGATTTTTCACCTTCTTGCTTCTATATATTGAAAAATTGACCTAGCAAAGTGGCTTCATCAACAGGGCATTTATACCTTCCCAAGAACTTATACTTTAGTGAATCCTAATCAGTTATGTAATTATCTTCTAAATAACAAAACCAATCAGCAGCAGGCCCAAAAGGGATTCAATAAATAATTTGACAAAAACATCTTCTTCACTTACCCCAAAATGCCATAGGCAACCATGAAAGCCAGAATGTGTTTTTCAACATCTTGAGAACCTTCTCCATTATATTTTGGAAAATAATTTCTTGATCCTTCAGGAAATGGTGAGTATATAGGCAAAGAAAGAGGACCAAAATGATTTCCCCATGGCTAGGAAGAAATCAATGCCATAATGCAAATCTAAGAATTAAATTAGTATAGGTCTTCGCTGGAACAAAATATTTATGAGTACATTTCACCTCATAGAGTCACCAACCTCCATCCTCGGGGAGGTACCTTAAAATTTCTGAGGAAAGAGACACCAATTCTTTGATTATTATTTCCCTAGCAGAGTCGCCAAAAATCTATTAGTTCAGATTTTTTCCTTTCAAAAATAGTTCTAAAAATGACTCAAATGCCTAGAATTGAAAGACAAAGATGAACCAACAGTTGAGTCAGGTGTTAGGAATTTTCTATACTAAATATTTGCTTATTTTGGAAGGCGCAGCTACCTTCGTATGATTTGGAATGAATTGAAATATGGGTATGCTTTTTACCGAAAAGTAGAAAAGTCAACTAATACCTACCCATAACCATGAAATAGATGCAAAAGGTCGAACCCATGATTAACAAATGCATGAAAATGACACAAAGTTCATCCTCCTTACATCAATGGATGATTTTCAGGGAAAGAAAGAACAACAGACTCTTTCAGGAATTAATTTAATCCAAATCCAAAGTTTTACAATTGAATGCACATACAGTCCATTATAACAGAATGACATTGGAGAAAATTCACAAAGGAAACACAGTTCATTACTTATTTAAAGAATCAAGAGATTCAAAGATTCAAAAATATCTTCTTTATTTCTCCATTGCCACAACATGAGTTCACAGACTCCATAATCCTGTACAATAAAATTTCATGGAAAGATAACCTAGCTGCTCCCTTTTTTTTTTCCCAATCCCAAAAATCTCTCTATATTCCCAAAAGTTCCACCTTTTATAGAGTTTCCCCAAGCCAAAAATATATTGTAACTCTTCATAACGGTCTTTAAAGTAACCGTCCTCAAGAAAGTGACATTAAAAGGGAACAGTTACGTTACACCAAAATTGGGTTATCATCACTAATTACAAAAGATGCCATGCAAAACAAGAAATTCAAGCTGTCGCAGGTGGTCGAGTGTACTCCATATCTAGTTGTATCTCCATTAAAAGGTTGTGCAACTTGACACATTCCTCCTCTTCCTCTAGGACGAAGATTACCCTATGATATTGGGCATAGCTAGTCTTTTCCTTCTAGGCAATTGTGTGCAATTGGGAAATGATATCAATTTTCTCTTCCTCAGGCCAATTCAAGTCTGGTTGCAGAATAGGCATAGGCTCATCATCCCACATTTCATTGGTTGCAGGAAGCCCCATTTCAAATTTTCCTTGGTCGATAAGAAACCAAACTCAGCAGTGCCATCGCCTTTCTCTGTAAACAAACTTATTTAATTATGCCGGTAGGTAATGACGACCTTTAACTTGTCTATATCATGCCGCCACCTTAGAGAGATTCCATTACACTTTCCATTTAAGAGGTCTAATTAATGCACCATTGGTTGAGGAGTGTGCCTTAAGATTAAATCCGCATTTCATAACTCCTAAAAAGACAGCCACATGATATGTCGTACAATTAATTAAATGGGCTGGCAGTGTTCGAAAATCAAGGAGATTGCCTGAAAAGTTGTGGGATCGCGAAAAATCCAAACCACAGAAATACATGTCATAGGTTCTAAGATTTTGAGAACTTCCGACACACCAATCACTTAGGCAAGGATGGGGAGAAAGAAGGATTGGGTCGTCAAATTATTCTACAACTTCTGAATCTCGTGACTAGGTTATGAAATCACAAGGTTATGCAACAAAGGTTATAAAACTTGTCAGGACCGCGACTACAAATGAATTAAAGGCATGAAATCAAGGCCATTTTAATTTTAAGGGAGGAAAATGGCATGTTTTAAAATTTGGAGTGTAACAGAAGGTACGAAGGATATCACTTTGAACCTAATGGATTATTAAGATTTAAGGGAAGGGTTTATGTACCTAACATTGAAGAATTAAGGAGCATAGTGTGGAAAGAAGTTCACAATGCACCATATTCAGGACATCCTAGTGTAACTAAGATGTTAGCCGATGTAAATCCATTATATTTTTGGAAGGGTATGAAAGGAGATGCGGGAAGATTTGTAGCAAGTTGTTTAGAATGCCAGAGTGAAGGCAAAGCATCATCATCCTGTAGGTCTATTGTATCCACATGAAGTTCTAGAAAGTAAGTGGCAAGTTATTAGCATGGAAAATTGTGCAAGGTCTCCCTATTCCAAGGAACAAGCACAAGGCCATTCTGGTAGTGGTTGAGAAGCTTACAAAGGTAGCTCACTTCATACCAGGAAATATAACCGATGGAGCTCCTGTAATAGCACAAAATTTTATTCAAAGAGATATTTAGGTTCCATGGTATTCTTGAAAAGATCATTTCTGATAGGGATGCTAGAGTAACATCTAGGTTTTGGAAAACCTTGTTTACTACGCTTGGAACACAGCTGAACATAAGTTCTATGTATCATCCGAAAATGGATCTAGGAAAACGGAAAGGATAAACCAAGTATTATAAGGCCTACTAAGGATGTATTGAATGCATCAATAATACAAATGGGAGGATTACCTACCTTTGGTAAAGTTTGCATATAATAACTCCTATCATTCTCCGATCAAGATGGCTCCATTTGAAGCATTATATGGTAGGAAGTGTCAAAATCCTATTATTTGGGGTAAGTTGTAAGATAGGATAAGCCTGGGACTAAAGATGTCAGAAATGGAGGAACAAGTTGGAATTATCAAGTAGAGGTTAGCAGAAGCTAATGATAGGCAGAAAAGTTATGTTGATTCTAAATGAGTACCTAGGAATTTTGTAAAAGGGGATAGGGTATTGTTGAGAGTGAAACCTCACAAGATTTCTATCAAGTTTAGAAATTCATCCAAACTATCTCCACTCTATGTTGGACCTTTTAAAGTTCTTGAAGAAATCAACCCTATCATGTATAGGATTTCCTTGCCACTAGCTCTTGCTAGGATGCATAACATTTTTTATGTCTCGTATCTTAAGAAGTATATACCAAGCGATAACCATGTTATTGATTGGAATTTTTTATAGGTACAAGACCCAAGGGTGGTAACTATCAAGCCTCTTAAGGTGCTCAAAACATGTAAGCTTCACCTGCATAATTGAGAATTTCTGCAATGCAAGGTCCAATGGGATCAGTATGCAGAAGATTCTAATACATGGGAAGATTATGCTGAAGTGAAGAAAAAGTTTCCAAAAGTCTTGCTAGATTTTGAAAAACTCTTGAAAATAATGTTTTATGATATGATGCTTTGTGATGTTGTGCTTTATGTTATGATTATATTTAATACTTAAAAACCATTGGGGATGATGATTCACAAGGGGGGGAATATGTTACACCCCATGTGTTATTATCTATTTACTAGTACCTAGTTTGGTAAATTGCTTCAATAAATGTGAATGTGTTTTATTTGTGAATTTTGATGGAAATATGTTGAATGAATTTTTGATTCAATTAAATGCTTATGATTCAGTATATGAAATATATAATATGAATATGACTTGTATGTGATGTATATGAATCCATTGATTTGGTTATCTATTGTTATGGTGAACTAAGTTGAATGCAGGAACAGGTTCAAGCCTCTAAAAGAGAGGGGAAGTATCACTCAAGAGAAGAACTTGGTCTAGTAACTGTTATCTCCTAGAAATGCACCCTATGAAAAGTTATGAAAAACTGAGCTGTCTAGAGAAACATAGGATCATTTCAAGGCTGTGGGTCACCTAGAGTTGAAATGAACCTCTGGATAAGGCCGACTCCTAACTGGTAATATCACTTAACTACTAATCTTCGTAAGGAAAAGGGAGAAGGACTGCATGAAAATGAAAATTAAATCCTATGGTGATACACCAAATTTGCTCAAAACATGTACAGCTGCTTAACACACAGTTTTCAATCAACTAATAAAAGTTGATATGTACAACTCAATACTCATATGATACTGCATAAACATTTCATAAGAAACCTACGATACATACAGTCCTAGAAGGATAATAAATTCTCCTCACAACTAAAATTTGTTTGCATCACCAGCATAACCTATAACCTGCAATATACATATCTCCTCTGCTTAAAATTATTATTAATGAGATGTATTAACAAGGAATAAGAAAACTCACATGTAAATTTATCAATCATCCAACACACTCAATGAAACAGATAACTGAGAAGGCTGAAATTACTTTCTTTATTGATCTCCAAAGGTGAAACTCTACCATACAATGTCTGTAAATGAGTTACAAAACTCAGTATTCTCCTCTAAGGACTCATAGAAGTCACAAAGCAGAAAATTTGCAAATAAGAACTGCCTTACAAAATGAGGCAAAAATTCCATTTATACAAAAAGTGTCGGCCCCTGCCCTAGGGCTTACAAAAAATATCAGCCTCCAGAAAGATCCGCCCTTAGATCCTTTGAATTGATTTACTTCTGCATTAAATGTGTATCCCCGTTGTCCATGTCGGTGAAAGATCACCCTCAGGAGTAGCCCTTAGATCTTTTGGAATACAGTTAATGTACTAACCTCTAGCCTCTGTGTCCACTCTCGAACTTCCTTGAAGAGTTGCCTTGAATGTTCTGCAGCATTATCATTAATGTCGATCCACCTTTGCCAGTAGACATCACTGTTGTCACTGAGACACGCAGCTCCTTCATCCTTTCTTCCTACTTCTCGCTCTAGATCTTTCTGCATGTTGACCCCCCCTTCGGGAATCAGCATCCAACCTCCCCCGTCAGATCTCCACACCATTTCTTTGTCGAGCTGCTCCATCGCTTTTGATCTCAGAGTAAGTCCATGTTGTTTACGTTCTGTTGATCTTCTTGGCACCGATCAAGCTACCAACAGTTCACCTGTAGCTTCCTTTGATTGGTTGAACAAATGCCACATGGGATCACCAGATGGTCAAAGGTTATTCCTACAGACTCGCATGTCGATGAGACACTAGCCATGTCTCCCCGATGCCACAATGCTCCATAGCAATTATCGACATAATTTACCACTATCAATGAGACCTCATAGCGAGCTGCAAGAGTTATACCGATATCGCCTTTGTCATCACCCAGACTATCGGCAAGACTTCATCGGGTTGGCAAGACGTTACAGCGAGCCCTTCAAACCTTCTCCCCGAGCTCAAACATTTTGGCAAGACTTCATCGGGTCGGCAAGACGTTATAGTGAGGCCACAAACCTTCGGCGAGACCTCTTAGATTCGGTGAGACATTACCCCAAAGCCCCATCATTACACCGAAGGCATTCCGTTTCAATGAGACTTCCCTGGGTTAGCAAGACATCACACCGATGACACCTCCCTTCGCCGAGACCTCCATCTTTTGGCAAGACCTTATGCCGAAGGCAATCCCCTTCGGCGAGACTTTATGCAGTCAGAGAGACATCATCCCAAAGCAAATCATTCCCCCCAACGCCGAAACCTCCATCTTTCGACAAGACCTTATGCCAAAGGCAATCCCCTTCGGCGAGACTTTATATTGAGTTGCAGGAGTTATATTGATATCCCAAAATTGTAGCTGAGACAATCACATTGGGCAAGAGCTCATAGCGGGTGCTAAGAGTCATACCGATATCCTTTTCCATTGGCAAGCTCATCACTATCGGCAAGACTCCCCTCAGTCGGCAAGATGTTATACCGAAGCCCCCACCTTTCGGTGAGACTTCCATCGGTCGGTGAGACATCTCCCCGAGCTCAACCTCTTCGACAAGAGTCCACCATGTCAGCTAGACATCATATCAATATCAATCCCTCTTGGCGAGACCTTACCCCATCGGTGAGACCTTATGCCGAAGGCATAACCTTTCGTCGAGACCTCCATCTATCGGCAAGACCTTATGTCGAAGGAAAAAATCTTCAACGAGCTGAGACCAGTTCGGCAGGACCCTAGCGGGTCAAGAAGACTTCCCCTTGAAGCAAACCCCCCTTCGCCGAGACTTCTTCAGGTCGGAAAGACCTTTCACCGAGCGCATTCCGCTCTCCCCGAGCTCAAACCATTGCATGACGCTAGTCTTGTGTACAATGGTCGGTGAGACTTCTTCCCAAGTAGAGAGATATATAAAAACTCATGGCGATTAAAATGTTTGGCCGACCGGTATATTTCAAATGAATAGAACCAACGCTAGTCGGCAAGACAATAGGAGGGTCTCAGCGACTTTCTTCCTCAGGAGTTTTATGCCAAAACTAATCAGATGTATGATTTAACCCTTAATGCAAATATTCCTCTATCTGGCCTTCATAAACACCTGAAACATAGGTTGCCCTACCTGATTGAGCCCGCGAGTGAAAATCGGGTAACATTTCTGGCGACCTCGGCTGGATGTTTGCCTGACAACATGCAAACCAGTAGCCTAGGCCTATCCATTGGGCATGGAGTCATTGTTCTGGTCTTCAAATTTCTTAAAACCTTGTAAGTCAGCTCAAACCACACAAACTGAAAGAAACTATTGCAATGTTGTTGAAGACAGAATCTGAAAAACCAGGTGCAGCAACTGCACTTATTGAAAAACATGACAAAACTAAAAATGAAATGTACCATGGGGCACTTATTGCAAGCAAAAAACTGAAACTACAAGTACTCTATCCTACACTACCCAACAGTGGTAGTGATCAGACATAACCGTTCACTGGTTGTGAGAAAAAATTGCCCTTTCTCACCAACATAGGACGTGCTTCCTGCTTGCAAATTGTCCAACAGTGATGAAGGAAAAGTAAATGTTGAGTGCATAGATTAAACACCTCTCCAATCATGAAAACTACCTCCCTTTTTGTGTTAGACAAGAGGTGCATGCAACTATTTTGAATAGTTTGAGCAACTTGCATTAATGCGTTTTGATGCTCAATCTCGTGCTCCCAAGTAGGTAATTCAAATGGCAACCCCTTTTGAGTGCTTGCTAAGTCTGCCAGGTGTCTGATAGGACATCCCCTTGTTATGACACCCAACTTGTAATTTCCAGCCCCTTGTTGATCTCTAAAGACTTCATCTTTTCCTTGAAAAGATGTTGATTGGAGGTAATATGCAGGTTGTTCATTGGCTGCTATAGTTTGATCTTCTTGAAAGATTTTTCTATTATTTTTTATAAGAGGATCAGTTGTTCTTTCTTTCAGCTCTATAATGAAAAAGGAGTCCTGATTCTTTGCATCATGTATAATAGTCTCTAAAAAGAAACCATTAATGTTTTTGATGGTTGGATCTTCTTGACTAAAGAGCTGATATCCCTGTTGGATAACTGAAAACAAATCTTCAAACTGTGGTTCCTTATGCTCTTTGTCCATGACAAAATATAACTCCTCAACAAAGTGGGGCAGCTCATCAAATAAGTTCATAGGCTGCAAGGCATTATCTTCTAACACTTTTTCAATAGTCTTACTGACTTGAATGGGTTGATCACATGATTCCCTTTCATATGATACTAGCTCATCATCTATGTTAGAACAAAAAGCTTCTATGATATCATCTAACTCATAATTTTGCATTAAATCTAGATGATTTTTATCATTTAGTTGCTCCATACTAGGCATAGATGCTATCATGCATGTGAGATCTTCATCTTCATCAACAAATTGAGGAAGTTCATCAAACAAGTCAGCAATATTCTCTGGTTGTTCCAAATCAACTGGTAAATCAGGAACCTGCATGCTCTCTTCAGCTTTCTCAACATAACCAGGTAGTTGGTCAAATAAAGAAATTGAATCCTCCTCCTCAGGTAATGCCTTTTCCAGTGAAACTTGGGCATCCTCTATCTGCAAGTGAAGATCCTTAACTGGTAATCCCTGCATTATGCTTTCAGCCATTTTATAAACAGCATCAGAAATTTTTTCAAATGAATCAAAATCTAAGGGGTTCAATAATGAATTCGATTCAACATTGTCTTCACATGTACTAATGTTGTTTTGAGTAGTGCAAACAGCAACAACTTCCTACTCCTTATGTTCATTCTTTTCCTGCTCTAATCGGTAAACTTCCAAAGCTAAACGCAATGGGTTTACGTTTCTGACCTTTTCCATGAGGAGTAAGCTGTCTAGATCAATGGGTTGTTCTTCCTCTGCTTTCTTTACAATAGAAAACTCGTTATGTTCAAAACTTGGAACACTAAACTGCGGAAAGTGAAGCCCTTCCTCAAAGAAAGGATTTGGAAAGGTAGCAGTTGGCTGGGGCATTTGAGAAAGTTGTTCTTCAGGAGAGTTAGACTGACTTTGTTCAAATTCTTGTACTAAATAGGATCCTCTTTGTGTCTCAACCTCCTGCTGATGAATATAAACTTGATAAGCAAGCTCCTCCTGCTGCTTATTGACCTCCTGCTGATTTTCAATTTCCTCAAACTACTTTTGGAAATATAAAGACATATTCTCCAGACTCATATTATCAGAATTTTGAGACTCATAAGAAAAATTGCTTTGCTGGTAATATTCTATGAAATCAGCAACATAATTGCTTTAATATGGCAGATTAGAAGGTATATAGATAGCATTTTTATAAAATGGTGAATGGTACGACATATTACCATGAAATCAACACTTAGCCTACTGAAACTAGTTACTTTGGGCAGCGGAGTCGCCAGATATGCAGATTTCAACCTCTTAAGGTCTGAAAATTGTTGATTGCATATCAAAATCAGCAATAAGATGTATCTTCTTTCAGCTGTCTAATTCGATGGTCCCACCGGGTGTGCCAAAATTGTTATCTCCTAGAAATGCACCCTATGCAAAGTTATGAAAAACTGAGCTTTCTACAGAAACATGGGATCATTTCAAGGTTGTAGGTCACCTAGAGTTGAAATGAACCTCCGAATAAGGCCGCCTCCTAACTAGTAATATCACTTAACTACTAATCTTCGTAAGGAAAAGGGAGAAGGACTGCATGAAAATGAAAATTAAATCCTATGGTGATACACCAAATTGGCTCAAAACATGTACAGCTGCTTAACACACAGTTTTCAATCAACTAATAAAAGTTGATATGCACAACTCAATACTCATATGATACTGCATAAATGTTTCATAAGAAAGCTACGATACATACAGTCCTAGAAGGATGATAAATTCTCCTCACAACTAAAATATGTTTGCATCACCAGCATAACCTATAACCTGCAATATACATATCTCCTCTACTTAAAAGTGCTATTAATGAGACGTATTAATAAGGAATAAGAAAACTCACATGTAAATTTATCAATCATCCAACACACTCAATGAAACAAATAACTGAGGAGGCAGAAATTGCTTTCTTTATTGATTTCCAAAGGTGAAACTCTACCATACAATGTCTGTAAATGAGTTACAAAACTTAGTATTCTCCTCTAAGAACTCATAGAAGTCACAAAGTAGAAAATATGCAAGTAAGAACTGCCTTACAAAATGAGGCAAAAATACCATTTATACAAAAAGTGTTGGCCCCTGCACTAGGGCTTATAAAAAATATCAACCTCCAGAAAGATCTGCCCTTAGATCCTTTGAATCGAGTTACTTTTGCATTAAATGTGTATCCCCGCTGTCCATGTCGGTGAAAGATCGCCCTCAGGAGTAGCCCTTAGATATTTTGGAATATAGTTAATGTACTAACCTCTGGCCTCCATGTCCACTCTCAAACTTCCTTGAAGAGTTGCCTTGAATATTTTGCAGCATTATCATTAATGTCAATCCACCTTTGCTAGTAGACATCACAGCTATCACTGAGACATGCAGCTCCTTCATCCTTTCTTCCTGCTTCTTGCTCTAGATCTTTCTGCATGTTGACCCCCACCTTTGGGAAGCAGCATCCGACCTCCCCCATTATATCTCCACACCATTGCTTCGCTGAGCTGCTCCATCACTTTTGATCTCAGAGTAAGTCCATGTTGTTTACGTTCTGTTGATCTTCTTGGCATCGGTCAAGCTGCCAATGGTTCGCCTATAGCTTCCTCTGATTGGTTGAACAAATGCCACATGGGATCGCCAGATGGTCAAAGGTTATTCCTATAAACTCGCATGTCGATGAGACACTAGCCTTGTCTCCCCAATGCCACAATGCTCCACAACAGTTATCGGCATAATTTACCACTACTGGTGAGACCTCATAGCGAGCTGCAAGAGTTATACTAATATCGCCTTTGTCATCGCCTAGACTATCGGAAAGACTTCATCGGGTCAGCAAGACATTACAGTGAGGCCACAAACCTTCGGCGAGACCTCTTAGAGTTGGTGAGACATTACCTCGAAGCCCCATCATTACACCGAAGGCATTCCGTTTTGGCGAGACTTCCCCGAGTCGGCAAGACATCACGCCAATGACACCTCCCTTCGCCGAGACCTCCATCTTTCGGCAAGACCTTATGCCAAAGGCAATCCCCTTCGGCGAGACTTTATGCAGTCGGAGAGACATCATCCCGAAGCAAATCATTCCCCCCAACACCGAGACCTCCATCTTTCAACAAGACCTTATGCCGAAGGCAATCCCCTTCAGCAAGACTTTATATCGAGTTGCAAGAGTTATATCGATATCCCAAAATTGTCGCTGAGACAATCACATTCGACAAGAGGTCATAGCGGGCGCTTAGAGTCATAGCGATATCCTTTTCCATTGGCAAGCTCATCGCTATCGGCAAGACTCCCCTCAGTCGGCGAGACGTTATACCGAAGCCCCCACCTTTTGGCGAGACTTCCATCGGTCGGTGAGGCATATCCCCGAGCTCAACCTCTTCAGCAAGAGTCCACCTTGTAGGCCAGACATCATATCGATATCAATCCCTCTCGGCGAGACCTTACCCTGTCGGTGAGACCTTATGTCTAAGGCATAACCTTTCGCCGAGACCTCCATCTGTCAGCAGGACCTTATGCCGAAGGAAAAAAAACTTCGACGAGCTGATACCACTTCGGCAAGACCCTAGCAGGTCGGGAAGACTTCCCCCTGAAGCAAACCCCCCTTCGCTGAGACTTCTTCGGGTCGGCGAGACCTTTCATCGAGCGCATTATGTTCTCCCCTAGCTCGAACCCTTGCATTTCTGTGAGACTCCCACTAGTCGGGAAGACATCACACCAAGCCCCCTTTCTGTTGGCGACGCTAGTCTTGTGTACAACGGTCGGCGAGACTTCTTCCCAAGCATAGAGATATATAAAAACTCATGGCAATTAAAATTATCTGGCCAACCGGTATATTTCAAATGAATAGAACCAGTGCTAGTCGGCAAGACAACAGGAGGGTCGCAGCAACTTTCATCCTCAGGAGTTTTATGCCAAAATTGATCAGATGTATGATTTAACCCTTAACGCAAATGTTCCTCCATCTGGCCTTCATAAACACCTGAAACATATGTTGCCCTGCCTGATTGAGCCCGCGAGTGAAAATCAGGTAACAGTAACATTTAATTCAGTCTTACTAAACATTCACACACTCACACCCTAGTTTCTTTTAGTTGAGTCAAGACAGTCGGGTAGCTGGTAAGTGATTTTTCAGTCTAGTTGTGTATGTTTATATTGATTTCCAATCTTGTTGTATGAATTTTTGAAATGAGGTATGTGATGAGGTCTTGATGTTAAGTGGAAATCCTTCCTGGTGTGTTTTTTGTTATGTCGATGAGATATATGCATAAAATGTATATATATGTATATATGTGCATGCCTATGGTAAACTCATACATAATAGTGAATACATACATGAGTATGCGGAAGTAGATGTACCTACGCATGCTCATGGACGGATTACCCATATGCATGGGAATACTGATTGGAATAAAGTGGCATATATATATATATGTGTATATATACATACCATGTATATATGTCGATCAATGGAATTGTATGTATAAGTGTTTTTATAAAGATATTTAAATGCATATACGTAATATTATTCTTTGTATTTATATATTATGTATATATATATATGTTTATTAATTAAATGTATTTGATAAAATTTATGAAATAAATATATATTAATATATATATATATATTGATATATATATATATATATATATATGTATGTATGTATATATATACATGTATATGATATATATATATATATAATATAATCTTCAAGCGAATGACATAGTGTTATTATTGTTAATATTTGTGAAGCAAAGCGTACATCTTACTATATGGCACATATAATAAAGGTGCAACTTGTTGCATATAAGCCAATGCATGAAGTTATGTGAGACCAAGTCAAACTTTGAATAGAGCACGTAGGAATTAAGCTGTGTAAATATTTGAGAAGGAAGTTGAAACTATTTTAAAAGCCTTTTGAATATTTCAAACCCACCCTATAATTGTGGGCACCAAACATATGAATGTGGCACCATATTTGCAAGTGTTTGGAATGCTTAAGAGGTCTTCAAAATGCGCATAAGTCTGTAAATATTATTTAGACTCAATCAAGAGCAAACTTGGCGGCATTTTGTGAATAAATTATAATTAGGAAACTTGTTTTGAGCTTTTTTTCCCTTATATCAAGTCAACTCATCCATTTAAATGGTGAGGACTGTGATGTGTTGCAAACCTGTGAGTTGACTTGGTGAGTTGTTGCATGAGGTTAGAAAGGTGGCAGAAATATTAACTTGTTTGTAGCCTTTGGTTGCTCACAAATTAGTATAAATAGAGGTGTTCATTCTACCAATTGTTACACTTATCATTCAGACTTTCCCTATGTTATTCTGCTGCAATTTTTGTGCTTAGAGAGTTGAGAGTTGTGAGTTAGAAAGTGGTTTGTTGTTTTATGTTGGTTTTGTTGAGAGATCTAGAGAGAAGCTAGTAGAGGAATTTGGGTTGTTCATAGTGGAAGTTGCAAGCAATATTGATCCATTAAGCTAGGAGGGAAGATTATTTGTTTGGAGCTTTAAAAAGGCATGTTGAATTCTACTCCCTTGTCATTATGTTGAAAATATTGTTTATTATGATGCCATGTTGGAAAGATTGTCTTTTATGTGTGTTGATGCTTGCAAGTCTTTTGAAAGTTCTTGATTATCTATTTTTTGGGAAACATTTCTTTTGGGTTTAAATGTATATAGCTATTTATACTATTATGGGTTTTATATGATTGTATACTATTTATACTACTCGTAGAATTTTGGAACTATAGGTAGTTTGAAAATACTTTAGGTGTGTAGCATGAGATAGATTTGTATTGTGGATCTTATTGCAAGTTATAAGTTAATGGGAAGGTTATTCCTAGGGTTAGGATAATCCATGAGAAATGGGATAACCTTAGAATAGAGTACTAATGGTCAATACAAATCGAGCAATTAAATGTGGTGAAATAGATGAACTCACTCAAAGTTATTGGGTGATGAATCTTTGGCCAAAGTAGTGTAGGTAGCCATTGTCTACACTGTCAGTTCATTGTGTGATTGAATTTACATTCTAAGATGAGGTAATCATATATGAGGTAGTAGACAATTATGGTAGCTCTAAATTTGTAGTACACATCACTATGCTCAGATAAGGCTATTTGAAGGATGAGGTTACCAAAGAAATCTCTTCATCGAAGGGAGGGCCATCTTACCAAGATTGGTAGATGTGCAAGGGACTATAGTTAGTCCATGGTTGACAAAAAAGTTCTTGAGTGATGCTTCTCCTCATGTAGTTGGTGGCCAAGATTTGGGAGAAGGTCATTCTGAACCATTTGTATTTCTAGTTCTTGTAAGCTTGTTGAAGCAATGTTTGTAATCATGTGTCCATCTATATGGAAATTGTAATGCGAAATGTTATCTTGAATATATTTATGTAAAGTTAAATCATACTTATATTATTGGAATGATTCTTTGATTATGCAATGGAAAAGTTTGGATAAATTTATATTTCAAATGATGCATTTATTATTGAATAGAAAATAAAAATTTGTATTTCTTTACATTAGATGCATAGACAATTACATGTGGGTAAAACTTAGTAGATTTACTAGGTAGAACAATGGGAATGTTAAACCAAAAATGGAAGGCCTTTCTAATGTTTGATTAACTTGGTGTTTGCAAGTAGACACACAATTCAAAGGATGGGTTCCTAATTGAATAGTTCACCAAACCTTCACAAAAGGTTACATTTAATTATCAACCAGGGCTTATAATATTTTGACAGTGTTGGCACTATATGTGCATTCAAGGATCCTACTATGCCCTGTATCGATGAAACATAGGTGATCACACATGTACTAAAAAATGGTAAAAGATAGAAAAGGAAATAAAGCATGAAATTGAAAAACAAAGGATTTAACATAAATTTGTTGCTTGTGCTACAGGTACTTATTGCTCACTATTGTAATTGTTAACTATTGAATCTAAACTTATAATTAAGTGATACTACTAACTTCTGACTTCTAACGTCTAACTCCTAACTTCTTTGGAGTACAACTCAATGTAATATTATAGGTGTATTAGGATAAATTTTTAGCTTGATTGCAAATGAAAACAAACTAAATCCCAATCCACAATAGAGCACAATGGAAAGCAAGAAATATAAAAATAGTGAAACAACATCACCTAGTCTTCAAGCCTCCATTGGTTGATCTCCATAGGCCTTCTCCATCTTGCTACCAATTGTATAATTGCCCTCAAATTTGAAATGCAAATATAACCTATGCCAAAGAAAAGCAAAATATTAAAGTAATGTGGTTGTTCAAGTACTCAAGTCCTTAAGCATTTGTGTGTATGTCCAAAATGGCTTGAGAGAGGGCCTTTTAAAGAATGCCAAACTGAGAATAGATGGCTAGGATTAAAATTTGGTGAAGCCCTAAGATCAAAGGCTAGGATTCAATGTGATAAGGAGGATTAGGGTTAGGGCAACATTAGGTCAAATTTAGGGCAAGCCTTGAAATGAAGGGTTGAGATTTAATTGGAGATAATCAAATCAATGGTGGAGAAAAAGAGGTAGTTGGAATAATAGAAATTATTTAATTTATGGAGAAAGGTTGACTTATGAATTAAATAATGGTTCAATCCATAAATGGGAATGAGACAAAAGGAAATAAATAATTATTTTAATTATTTATTTGGTGGGATGGAAAGTGGGTTAAATAAATAAATTTATTTGATTGAAGCATAAATGAGAATGTTATTAAATAATTGGAGAGAATAAGGATTAATTAGTGACATATTTAAATAAATAAATGTAATTTATTTATTTAAATAATCATGGAGGAATAATTATGACATCAGGACATGATTAAATAATTGAATTATGCAAGGGAGAAGCATGGTCTTCATAGAAAATATGGTTTGCAAGTTGAGACCATTTTTATGTGTACATTTTTCCCCTCTTTAACATGATGCAGTTTATTGCATTGTGTCAAAGAACAAGTCAAAAATATGCTCCAATTTGAAAGTGAGGAAAGGAAGGACAAGGAGGTAGTGGTATGTTGACATGATGCAGTTTATCGCATTGTGTCAAAGAACAAGTCAAAAATATGCTCCAATTTGAAAGTGAGGAGAGGAAGGATGACGAGGAGGTAGTGGTATTTTGACATGATGCAATTTATTGCATTGTGTCAAAGAACAAGTCAAAAATATGCTCCAGTTTGAAAGTGAGGAGAGGAAGGATGACGAGGAGGTAGTGGTATGCCCCCTCAAGAGGAAAAATAGGTTGAAAGAGCATGAGTGTGCTCTCGAAATGGATGAGAAGATGGGAGGATGAAGGGATAGAAGAAATGTCAGCATGGAAGACATGGATGTTGGATGAAAAAGGAATACTTCAATATTTGGCCAAATAACATCATAGGTGTTGCATAATCATCAATGGGTGGTAAAAAGAGACAAATGGAAAACAAACACCATGATATGACATAGACCAAGGTGTGCAAGGTCATACACTTGCGAAAAACAGAAAGTCACAGACAAGGAATGTCCTAACTCATACTAAGGGCTAAGTTGCCCTAGTCTTTTTGTCAAGACACACCCAAGACAACAATCAAAGAAAATCAGGTCATGAGACGTCATTACACCTCTAAATCCTTCATGGGACATCCTCAAGGTAACTAGTAACATGATCAAGAGACAAAATGATAAAAAGATAAGACAAAATAGACCAGCAAAATCAACACCCATTGAATATGTTTGCCAATATTTGTTTGTTGAAAATTGATTGCTTGATGGTTTGACAGTTTGATTGTCTGACAGTTTTGACAGTTTGACGATGCCTGTTGTCAGGAAGGACACATCCTGAAAAGGCCAATGACTATGTGATAGAGTCTATCGTCAGGAAAGACACATCTTGAAAAGGCATATGACGTTTTGACGGGGTCCAATTCCAAGTACGCCTCTTGAAGGGGACCATAAAGTGACTAGGTTGACATTGTGTTGGCAATTTGATGAATGTTTGGCTTGCTGACTAACTGGACTATGTTGTCTGTTGGTTTGTGATTTGAATGTTGACATTCAAATGACTGTCTTGTTTCTGAGTGTGACTATTTCTTACTTATTTGACTGATGTGACAAACCTTAAAGGATTGACCTAGGTGGCCTCGGGGGCACACTGATGATGGTCTTGCCTACGTAGCAAATGCGCAGACACTTCGTAGTTTGACAGGACTCTTGACTTTGTTGAAATGAAAAAATGGGTGAATCATGATATTATGTGACAACACCTAAAGGATTGACCTAATGCCTTGAGGGCTCATCGATAGATGGCCTTGCCTATGTCTAGTCAGAGGCAATGTAGTTCGATGAGGACAAAGACTGACCTGATAGACTCTGACTCTATTTTTGGGATTGTTGAGTGTTATCTGGATGTTTTTTGTGTTTTTTTGACATGTTTTGATTTTTTCTTTTTCAAGAAATTTTCTAATTTTTATGGATTTTTTCAAGACATTTTCTTATTTTTATGAATTTTTTTTAGGACATTTTCTTATTTTTATGGATTTTTTAGGACATTTTCTTATTTTCTATGGAGTTTTTCAAGACATTTTATGATTTTTATGGATTTTTTTAGGACTTTTTCGATTGTCAAAACCATGTGTGATACCCACTACAGTCACATGATAAAAGGTTTCCCCTAGTCAAATCAAGAATGAGCCAAGCGGAACGGGATGGAAAGGATATGCTCAGTATGGACAATGGATGATATGTGAGACTTGATGTCAACCTTTGTCGGCCATGGAAAGAAATGGCATGATGTCAAAGTGAATGTCATGATAATGTCAAAAAAGTGGATGTTTATTATGGTCCAAGGTAGATAGAGTGACAGTAGATGGCAAAGCGATGAATGACTACACATGGCACCTATTTGCCAGGTTTTCACCATGGTACTTATCCAAAGCGCCTGTTTACCCGGTTTTCACTATTGGACAAATTATTTCTCTTTACTATTTTCTTGTCATTTTTTCATTTTTTTGGTGTCACCAAGACGCCTGCTACCAGGTTTTCATCATTGTGACAATTTTTTATATTTTTCAACCTTTTTTGTATTTTTAAGGTTTGCAGCCAGACTTTCGGATGCTATGCATAGAACTTCCAAAGATGTAGATTGTTGATGGGCTTTGTCAGTTGTCCACCATCTAGAGTAGCTAACTTATATGCTCCAAAACCAAAAGAGGACGTGATGACATAAGGACCTAGCCAATTTGGTTCAAACTTTCCAAGTTTTTTTGTGTCAGCTTGATTCTTAGGATTTTGCATGAGGACTAGGTTGCCAATGTCGAGCTTTTTGACCATTAATTTCTTGTTATAACTGTGACATTGATGATTCTAATATGCTTGTAGGTGATTTAGGGCATTATGTCTTCTTTCATCTAACATCTCTAACTCATGCAGTCGTGATTGTCTATACTCCTCATCATCGATCATACCCTTCATGGAGACCCACAAAGATGGGATTACAACCTCGATGGGAAAGATGGCTTCAACTCCAAAGACCAGGGCAAATGGAGTGGCCCTTGTAGGCTTGCGGATGCTGGTGCAGTAGGCCCACAGAGCAGGGTTGAGTTGGATGTGCCAGTGACGACCAGCGTCATTGACTGTCTTCTTAATAATTTTGATTATTGTCTTATTGGATGCCTTAGCTTGACCGTTTCCTTGTGGGTAATATGGCATGGAGAAATGGTGTTGAATGCAGAATTGTTCACATAACTCACGAACGTCTTGATTTTTGAAAGGACGTTCATTGTCTGTGATGATGGACTGCAGAATACCATACTGAAAAATGATGTAGTTGAGGATAAATTTGGAGATTTGTTTTTCGGCTATGTATGTAAGGGGGATGGCTTTGATCCACTTAGTAAAGTACTCAGTGGCAGTAATAATGAATTTGTGGCCATTGGACGAGGTAGGGTGGATCTTGCCCATGAGGTCAAGTCCCCATTGTGCAAAGGGCCAAGGAGAAGTAATCGGTAGAAGTTCCTATGTTGGTGCATGAATCAAGTCAATGTGTATCTGACATTGGTGACACATTCTAACAAATTCAAGTGCATCTTTTTCAATGGTCAGTCAATAATACCCAAGTCTCGTTATCTTTTTGGCTAAAGTAGGGCCACTCTAATGGGATCCACATATACTCTCATGTACTTCTCGTAAGGTCGTTTGTGCTTCATCAGTGTTGAGACATCGAAGAAGGGTGTTATCAAAGCTACGATGGTAAAGGGTGTCACTAACAATGATGTATCTGGCAGCTTTTCAGATAAAGGACTTTCATTGGTTATTGGACAGGTTGGGGGGAAGGGTTTGGGACTTGAGGTAATCATAAATTTCTTGATACCATGGAGAATTGGGACCAAAAAGCTCGCAAACCATCTCTGATTCTGGTATGTCATATGCAGGAACCAAAATTTGTTCTACCAAGAATTCAAATTGAGGCACATTACTAGGAATGTCTAGGGGAGAGCCAATTGTGGCCATTGCATCTGCTGCCTTATTTTGTGCTCTTAGAACTTGCTCAAAAGTCACCATGTGAAAATATGTCTAAAAGCTATCAACCATTCATTTGTAAGGCAATAATTTCTCGTCCTTAATGCCATAGTCTTCATTGACTTGGTTAATGACCAACTGAGAATCTCCATAGACATGAAGTGTTCTAATTTTCCATTTTATGGCCATTCTGAGTCCTGTGACAAGTGCCTCATATTTTGCCACATTATTTGTACATGGGAAAGCAATGCGGAATGACTTAGGGATGGAGTCTCCTTGCGGAGTGATAAACAATATTCCTACTCCTAAGCCATGACTGGTATGAGATCCATAAAAATATAGCCTCCAAGGTGACCTAGGTTTTGTATGGAATATTGACTCATCTAGAAAGTCTACTACTAGTGGATGATCACCTTATAAAGGTGTGTCTACCAATTGGTCTACTATCACTTATCCCTTTATCGCCTTTCTTTCCACATATTCAATATCATACTCACTCAAGATCATTACCCATTTAGCCATGCATCATGTCAATGTTGTGCGACTGAGAAGATATTTCAAAGGATCAATCTTTGCTATCATGTCTGGTGATTCAGCATGTAGTGTCTTAATTTTTGAGTAGCAAAGACAACTGCAAGACAAGCACGTTCAATGGTTGTGTAATTTAGTTCATATTCGACCAGTGTCCGACTGATATAGTATATGGCCCTTTCCTTTTCCTCGTGGTTGTTCTATGCCAGTAATGCCCCCAGTACTGAAGTTGTTGCAGAAATGTACAGAATCAAAGGTTTCCCCTCGATTGGTGGCATTCAAATAGGTGGTGAGAGTATATAATCTTTTATTTGTTGGAAGGACTCCTGACATTTATGTATCCACACAAAAGGGATACTTTTGCACAAAAGATACTGAAATGGATGGCACTTGTCTGCAAATTGTGCTATGAAACATCAGATAGATTATAACCTACCTTGCAATGTCCTAAGTTCACTTATCCCTTTTGGAGGAGACATATCTAATATGGCTTTCACCTTGGCAGGATCGACTTCAATGCCTCTATGAGAAACAATGTACCCAAAAGTTTTCCTAATGTCACACCAAAGACGCATTTTTTCGGATTCAAGCGGACCTTGTATTCTTCCAATCTCTTAAACATTGGAAGAATACAAGTGGTATTTTTGTGTCGAAGATTTTTCCAAAAGGTCATCTACATAATCTTCCATTATCTTATGCATCATGTCATGGAATATGGTCGTCATGGCTCTCTGATATGTGGCACCTGCGTTCTTAAGACCAAAAGGCATGATGTTCCAACAGTATGTGCCCTAAGGACATGTGAATGTTGTTTTATGTTGATCTTCTGAGGCAATACGAAACTAATTATAACCTAAGAAACCATCCATGAGGGACAGCATCTCATATCCTGCTATGAGATCTACTATGATGTCTATGTTTGGTAGCGGAAAGTCATCCTTTGGACATGCTTTATTCAGGTCCCAAAAATCTATGCAGATGCGGATTTGACCATTTGGCTTTGTGATTGGTACAAGATTTTATATCCATTCAGCATAGTCTATGGACCGTATGAATCCCACGTTTAAAAATTTCTTAAGTTCTACTTTGACTAACAAGGCGATCTATGGGTGCATCTTTCGCAGCTTCTGTTTCACTGGCTTGGCAAATGGTGTAAGACCAGTTCTGGATCCAACCCAGGCATATCAACATAGAACCACGCAAAGTTGACCTTACACTCTGAGAAGAATTTGTGGAACTCAGGTTTCTCTTCCTTGGTCAAAGATGCTACAAAGAGGACCATCTCAGGATCTTCTGTTGTAGATATGTTTACTTCCATGGTGTCCTTAATGAGCATGGCTGATTTTTCCTGAGTTACGGGGAGAAACTCTAGTCCTCCATCCTTAGGTGCCTCAGGGAGGTTTTCACCTTCAGATACATCCTTTATTTTTACTTTTTTTTATCATCAAAAGGTGCCTTTCAGTTTTCACCTAAAGATGTGTCATTTTTTGTTTTATTTTTATTTTTCATTTTGCAACTAGAGGACAGAGCAGTCTCCCCAAAGTAAGCTGCACAATCTAGGTCAATGGAAAATCTAGCCTTATGGTCTCCACTTGGTATACCCTCACAAAGTCCCATAAATTTTGTAATGACCTCATCATTCTAAAATATGTCCAAAGTAGGCAGGCCTTGTTGGTCCCAATTGATTAGTTGTGGGTAGACTAGGGAAATACCATCGTTAGTATTAGTAAATGGTGGGGAGGACATGGAAAGCATGCAGATGGATTCAAAGACATTGAAGATGAATTTGTCATCATCCAATTCCCAATCGAACTCTATCCAATATTCCCCTTCACTTGTCTCATATTCATTAGCAAAGTAGGGGACAAAGGGATTAGAATTATGGTCATTAGTGTCATGTGGCAGTTCAAATGAATCCAAATGATGGTCATTAGGTTCGAGCGGTTGGAAAATTATGACGTGATGATGGTTAATGGGATTGGAAGGGGATTCTAGCTTGTCATTGTTCCTTGGGAAAAATGTCTATCCTAGCCTTCTTGTTTCCTTAGGATCTTAAGATTGTCATTATTCGATGCTTGATGAATTTTAAACATTTTCCAAAAAATTTGTTCAGAGGTAAGTTCTCCAAGTTCAAGGAACAAGTCATCGAGACAATAGTAACTTAGGGATTGTTGGGAGCCCAATTCCCACTCATGGGAGTCAGTTTTGGTAAGGGATTCCTCAATTCTCTCAACACTTTCCAAAGCATTCATGTTCTCACTCGAAAGTCCATTGGTACTTTGATCACCAGATTCAAGTGTGTCAGCCCTAACCCAAGAAGTTTTGATCTTCCAAAAGGAATTAAAGGTTCTTGCATCCTTGTTTTATTCTTGCCCAGGCCACTAGTGTTGTCATAGCCCTTTTCCTTCATTATTTCATAGCCTTTGTTGTATATTTGGATTAGTAATGGGGTTGGATTCTCTGGGTCTTTGTAAATCCAAGATAATACATCTTCAAGGTCTTCTTTGCTCATATCACCCCATTTTATGAATGTCATTTTGGGAGGAAACTTGAAGATCTCTTTAGGCTCCATTCTGAAACAAGGTTGCCCATAAGCCTTAGGAGACTTGGGTATTTTAGTGATGTAGTATGTTGTGTGCAATTTAAATTCTCCACAACCCTAAGTCTTAGATCTTGACACTAGGATCAGCCTGCGGGACCGTGGAAGTGGATGAGGTGATGGATGTCAAAGAAGTGGATATGGAGGTTGAAGAAGTGGATGCGGTCATGGAAGGTTTAGTGAGTGTGGACGAGTCAATGAATTTGGAAGAAGAGGAAGTTGAAGCCTCACGGTTGATGGGAACTTGATGTTCTGAAATACCCCTTAGATTGGTACAATATTGAAAGGGATCGGGGTCTCCATGTATGGTGATTTCAGTGTCATTGAAAGGAAACTTTAGGCATTGGTGATAGGTGGACAAAATTGCTTTGAGGGTGTGAATCCAAGGTCAACCAAGTAGTATGTTATAAGGTAAGTCAAGATCTAGGACTTGGCATGTTGTGTCAACAATGACTGGCCTAACTCTGATAAGAAGAGTGATAACACCTTGAGAGGAATGTTCTTCATCATCATACGCCTTTATGACAATGCTCTTTGTAGCATCTACACAAGCATCAGAAAAGCCTAGAGCCTTAACTAGTTTTAAGGAATAGATGTTCAGTCCTGCTCCACCATCTACTAAAACTTGTCTAAACTTATGTTTGTGGACAAAGACTTCGATGTGTAAGGCATTGTTATGATTGGTCTTTGGTGACAAATAATTTTGGTCTGAAAATGTTATGTGATGGGGTGTAGTGAGGTATCCCACCATGGCCTCAAATTGGTTGACATCAATATCCTTAGGGACGAACGACTCTTGCAAGGTTTTATCAAGTATAGCCTTATGCGCGAGAGAAATGCAAAGCACTTCAAATATGAAAATCTATGCAGGGGTTTTGCCTAATTGATCGATAAGGTTAAACTAACTCTTAGGTTGTGATTGCTTTGCAGATGAGTTGGGTTGTGATTGCCTAGCAGATGGACCGGGTATCATGATTTTCGATTGCCTAAGAGGAGGAGGACCAGTGATGGTGACTTTTCCACTTTGGGTAGTGGCGTTACATTCAGGTGCTCTTTTGATAGTGATGGTATTGGCATATTCATCATCAGTTCAGACGTGGTTAATAATAGTTCCACCAGAATAATTGTATGCGGCGCGAGTGTAATTGGATTGATTATCATTTGTCTTAGGACTTGACGTTGAGGCTTTATTTGAACCATGGTCTTGCAGTGGGTTCTTGTGAATAGTATGGTCTACATTTGATGAAAATTGTGGCCCACCCACTTCAATTGTGTGATTATCGATGAGGTCTTGAACCAAATTCTTTAATTGTCGACAAGAAGAGGTTTTATGTCCTTTAGTGTGGTGGTAATCACAGAAAGCGTTGTCATCCCACCATGATGGCTTAAATTGTCCTAGGTCATATGGTTTAGGGTCTTTTAGTGTAATGACACCATTTTGAAGGAGCTTCCTAAGGATGTCCTCGATAGGTTCACCCAAAGTGTTATATGTGCGACTTCTCAAGAATTGTCTAGGTTGACAAGGCTACCTTTGGTTTAGATTGTTTTGATTGTTTTGATGATTTTGAATGGCATTAGCAGCAGGTATCTGTGTGATTATTTGTGTGTTTTGTGGTTGAACTCCTTTAAGAGTAAGTACATGACCCATTGTGTTGACTGCCTTAGCGTCAACAATGCCATCATTTGTTACATCTTTGTTCTTGACCCAGTATTTGTTCTTGTCCGAAGGCTAGTTTGTGTTTGTGTTCTTAGGGCATATTTTAGTTCTCCTTTAGCAATAAGGGCTTTTCTAGTTGGACTCCCCTTTTGACTTGTGCAGCAGTGGACTTGTAAGCCATATTTCAATGGACCTAGGAGTGTTTGGACAAACATGTCAACTTTCTCTTTTTTAGGTATGTCAATGTGACAATGACTTGCTAGAATTCTCCATATTTAGAAAAATGGGATAAAAGTTTCACCAGCCTCTTCTTGTGTAAGTGCACATAAGCTAGTGATGGAGGTGTATGTGTTAATGTTATAGGCATAATTTTTCACAAATTTTTCTACAAGTTCATCCCATTTTTTTATCCCCTTCAAAGTGGAGAACCATTCAAGTGTGGGTCCTATTAGACTCTTGGAGAAGAGTCTCATCAAGTAAGTGTGTTCATATGCAATGTCCATACAATTGGTCATGAATTCTCAAACGTGTTCAATAGGATTTGTCTTCCATCACTTGAGCTTGCAAGGCATCAATTATAGGATTGTTTGTTGCATCACACATGGGAGTAATGGATATCCCATGTGTCACCATTTGTTGTGAAGAGACATTCGGATTTTGTCATGGGATGTGTTGTTGTGAGATGTATGACATATTTTGATTGGAATGTTGTTGATATTGCAATTTTTGATTAGGGACATGTTGATGGGTATGAATGTGTGATGCATATATGTAGGAATGTGCCCTCTAGCCATTTGAGTTGATATTTGTGGGATATGTTGGCCATGAATGTTTTGGTGTCCAAATGAAGCCATAGGCTGTGTATTCTGATTACCTTCTCCAAATTCTTGGAATTTTCCATGGGGAACACTTGTGTTTTGCCCTTGGGAAGTATTGGTATTAAATTGTGACGACGTGTTGACATTTGGTTGTGGTGCTCTAATGAAAATATGTCATTTAATTCCTTCAAAGGGATTGAATGAGGTCCCAATGAAAGGATTTTATGATGATGCTCCCATGGTACTAGATGAAGCTCCAAATAGGTGGATTGAAGAGATTGCCCCCTTTGATGAGGATCCAAAGGTAGCTCTGATTGATTGTGAGGATGTTGTTGATAGTGTAGGCATTGATTATGACATGGCTTGTGACATGGTTGGTGTCCCTCCAATGGATGTTGCATTGATTGAGTTGGAGGTATTTTGATTGGAGGTGCCACTAGAGGTAGCATTGATGGTGTTTGTATTATTTTGTGTGGTGGAGGTATTGTTTGTGTTTTGCTGAGGAGTCGAGTGTGACTAATTGTTTTGTGTCATGTTTTTGGGAGACGCGGGTCTTATAGTCTTAATGTCAAAGCCTCGCGGTAACTTGGCCCCTTGGTCTAAGAGCATAGCTAAATATCTATCAAGATCATTCAATACCAAGTCCTCTACAAAGGAGGCTACTTCAGGATTTTGGGTTGCACCCTCTAAGTCCTCTGCAAGCACTTTCCCATTTTGGTCTCTTTGTATGAATGGTTCAAATGGATTTTGAGAGGAAGATGGTATGTTTATGTCACTGAAAGGATTGATAAAAGATGCCCCCATGTATGTGTTTGAGTTCATGTTGTAGGGGTTATTGCCTTGTCCAAAAGGATCCATTTGTATGATTGATGATGAGGAGTATAAACAACCACGACTGCATGAGTTAGAGATGTTAGATGAAAGAAGACATAATGCCCTGAATCACCTACAGGCATATCAAAATCTTTTTTATCGCAGTTATAACAAGAAGGTAATGGTCAAAAAGTTTGACATTGGCAACCTAGTCCTCATGCAAAATCCTAAGAATCAAGCTGACACAGAAAAATCTGGCAAGTTTGAACCAAATTGTCTAGGTCCTTATGTCATCACGTCCTCTTTTGGTTCTAGAGCATATCAGCTAGCTACTCTAGACGGTGAACAATTGATAGAGCCCATCAACAGTCTACATCTTCGAAAGTTCTATGCATAGCATCGAAAAGTCTAGTTGCAAACCTTAAAAATACAAAAAAATTGAAAAATATAAAAAATTGTCAACCTGATGAAAACCTGGAAAATAGGCATCTTGGTGACACCAAAAAAATGAAAAAATGAGAAGAAAATAGTAAAGAGAAATAATTCGTCCAATAGTGAAAACCGGATAAACAGGCGCTTTGGATAAGTACCATGGTGAAAACCTGGCAAATAGGCATCATGTGTAGTAAGTCATCGCTTTGCCATCTATTGTCACTCTATCTACCTTGGAACATAATAGACATCCACTTTTCTGACATTATCACGACATTCACTTTGACATCATGCCATTTCTTTCCATGGCCAACAAAGGTTGACATCAAGTCTCGCATATCATCCACTGTCCATACTGAGCACATCCTTTCCATCCCATTCCACTTGGCTCATTATCGATCTAACTAGGGGCAACCTTTTATCATGTAACTACAGTGGGTATCACACATGATCTTGAGAATCGAAAAAAGTCCTGAAAAAATCCATAAAAATCATAAAATGTCATGAAAAAATCCATAAAAAATCAGAAAATGTCTTGAAAAAATCCATAAAAATTAGAAAATGTCCTGAAAAAGAAATCCAAAAAAAAATCAAAACATGTCAAAAAAACACAAAAACATCCAGATAACACTCAACAATCCCAAAAATAGAGTCAAAGTCTGTTAGGTTAGTCTTTGTCCTCATCAAACTACGTTGCCTCTGAAACTAGACATAGGCAAGGCCATATGTCGATGAGCCTCCGAGGTATTAGTTCAATCCTTTAGGTGTTGTCACATAATATCATGATTCACCCCTTTTTTCATTGTTCTCCATTGTTTGAGTTCATGTTGTAGGGGTTATTGCCTTGTCTGAAAGGATCTATTTGTCTTCTTTTCCTTTGGAGTCTAGTCTCAACCATAAAAGTCTTGCTTAACTAAAGGAATGATAATGGAAACTAAGTGTGAGGATGACACTAATCTATGTTTTTGTATTGTTGGAATAAAGGGATGACCTTGAAAAATGATAATGTTGCCTAAAGGAAATGACTAATGCAAAGTGACAATGTAAAAGGGGAGGGACTAAAATGAATGATGGACTGAATTTTTGAGGTATGATATGCAAAATACAAGGTCTAAGGAAACTCTAAGGTGCAATCACTCTTGGTAGACTTAAGGAAAATTACACTAACCATTCAAGGTTTGATCAATGTCTCAATTTGGATTGTCAAGGGACTTGTTTGTAGGACTAGCTGACAAGATGACAAAATGACAAAGTGAGGTTTCCACACTAGACTTATGACTGGGAAGTGACTCACAAAAAGGAAAAGAGACTAAGATATTGATTATGATTAAGTCCAATGACAATTTAATCTTGAAGACAAATATTTTACAAGGTATGGTAAGTTTTCCTATTCTCAAGTCTACAAAAATGAGGACCTAAAAGTTGGTTTATTGCTAGAAATAATGATGATGGACTCTAAGATGTAGCTAGGATATGAAATGGTAGACCTATGGTGAAACTAAATGAAAATTAAAATGTAAGGATGGAGGTTTTAAGAAATTCTTTTTCTGGTTTTGAATAGTGACTGTTGAGGAAATATGTCTGAAAATAGATTGGAAATGTTTGATCTTGGGTTTTTGACAGTGACAATGATTTTCCAATTGACAGGAAATTGTTGTTTTAGGTCACAAATGTGTTTCAATTTTTCAAATGTGTCTTTGTTTAAGTGAATGCGACACTATGGGTCACAGATGCGGCTCAGTAAACAAATTGTGGTTTTTTGAAAGCAAATGTGGTTCAAACCAATCAAATGTGTTGTTATAGGGAGCTAGTGCGGTTTAGCAAAGCAATTGTGGCTCAAAAAGTATCAAATGCATTATAGGCTAAATAAAGGTTTGATTTGTTTGTGATTTTGGCTAGTTTCCAGAAGTGTTTGAGTTTGAGTGAGTGTTTCCAGGTCTGTGAAAAGTGTTTATTTGTTCAATGTCTCAGAAAACACTTGGAAAACACAATGTTTTGTTTGAATGTGAAAACATGCGCAAAGTAGACAAGCACAATCCTAGGTTAGGCAAGGACAATAGTCTCTAGATTCCATGTGGGTTTCCCTAGCCACACTTATTCTTAGCGTATGAATCCAAAATCTTGGCCGCACGAGCTCCCCCTTATAGTGCACTCACTTCTCAAGCCAACCAAGCTTCCAACCACCATGAAACTCCCATGGCAGATTGATCACCTTTACTAAGAACTGCGAGAATGTGGATGCCTTCACAACGATCGTTGTTTTACTAGCAAATAAAAAGGATTTTGGCTACTAGACAAAATTTTTTAGTTTGAGACCCCCATTTGAGTGGCCACACATTGGGCAAAGATTAAGCTTCGTTAAAGGAGGAATTATAGCTTGAAGAGGTTACGCTCAACAGGGTTTTGGGGAATTCTACTTTGTCCGTGTGACACATCCGCACTCATAATCCTAAGTTTTCCATTAGGATTCACATTTATATACCGGTCGGGGGTAGCTCGGCCAAAGAGCTTTGTTGTCAATTTGAGTCACCTTGGGGTGAGTACTTTTTCCCACCAAGGAAGGCCCAATTTCCTAGAGTCAATAACAATTTCTCTTGCACCCAGGATCACACAAGTGCACAAGGGGAGAGGATACTTCTATTATTGAATTAGTGTTACACAAATTTGAATACAAGATTGTTCATTTTAATGTCCAAATCCAAATGTGTGGGTGGTTATACAAAAGGTCTAAAGGTGTTTCTGATTGTCAAGATCGCCAAATGGCGCGAGATAAAATCATACGCACCTAGAAACAAAATGCACACCACAAGACAATGTAAGCACTTGTAAATTTTAAACCTGCTTATGATGTTAAATCAAGCACACAAGTTCTTTTTAGGCCCACTAAGCATTCTATGTGAAAAAAGGCACTCAAGATAAAACAAAATTAAAGCAAGAGCCTTGTAAAACATAATTAATAGTTTTGAGTCTTCAATCTTTGACAAGCGACAATTGAAGTTGCAAATCTTGAATTGTGGACATTCGAACCTACAAAAATTAATATTTAATCTAAATTAATAAAAACTAAGATTTAATCTAAGTTAACAAAATTACCAAACTAAATCCCTAAAGTTAAATCTTATCTAACTAACTAAATTAGTAAAAATAAATCTAATCTAAATTTATTAAATTACTAAATTAAAGCTAATCTAAATTACTAAATTAAAAATAAATTTACATCTAAATCTACGAAATTAATTAATCTAAAAATCTATAAAAAAATGTAAAAATAATCTAATTGAACTAAATTAGTAAAAACTAAGATTTAATCCAAATTGACAAAAGTAATAAATTAAATTACTAAAATTAAATGTAATCTAAATTACTAAAGCAAATCTAATTGAAAATAACTAACTTAAATTACTAAAATTAAATCTTATCTAAAGTTACTAAATTAAATTAAATCCAATATAAATTTACGAAATTACTTAATCTAAAAATCTTTAAAAAAAAAATCTAGAAATCTAAAAGTAATATAATCTAACTAAATTAGTAAAAACTAAGATTTAATCTAACTTAACAAAATTACTAAATTAAATTACTAAAGTTAAATGTAATCTAAATTACTAAATTAAATTACTAAAGCAAATCAAATCCAAAATAACTAACTTAAATTACTAAAAGTAAATCTTATCTAAAGTTACTAAATTAAATTAAATACAATCTAAATTTACAAAATTATTTAATCTAAAAATCTTTTTAAAAAATCTAGAAATCTAAAAGTAATATAACCTAACTAAATTAATAAAAACTAAGATGTAATCTAACTTAAACAAAATTACTAAATTAAATTACTAAAGTTAAATGTAATCTAAATTACTAAATTAAATTATTGAAAGTAAATCTAATAGAAATTTATTAAATTACTAAAAGTAAATCTAATCTAAAGTTACTAAACTAATCTAAATTTACATCTAAAGTTACAAAATTAATTAATCTAAAAATCTATAAAAAACTTTAAAAATCAAAAAATAATTTAATCTAAATTAATGAATCTATATGGACAAAATAAATTTAATAAAATCTAAAATCTAATAAAAGTAATCTAAATTAACAAATTAACCTAAATATTAAAGCAACAATTACCAACAAAAATATAATGTAAATCTAACTATAAAGTAAAACTAAATTAATCTAAAGTTACAAAATTAATTAATCTAAAAATCTATAAAAAACTTTAAAAATCAAAAAATAATTTAATCTATATTAATGAATCTATATGGACAAAATAAATTTAATAAAATCTAAAATCTAATAAAAGTAATCTAAATTAACAAATTAACCTAAATATTAAAGCAACAATTACCAACAAAAATATATTGTAAATCTAACTATAAAGTAAAACTAAATTAATCTAAATTTTAAAAGAAAGAAAACCCTAAGTAAAATCAAAATAAGAACAACAACCAGCCAAAAAGCCAAAATGTCAAAAGAAGAATTTGATTAATGAATGCATTTGCAGCCGCTTCAAAATTAATGATCACACGATCACACTCCTATTTGCACTTTGCTGCTTCAAAATTAATGATCACACGATCACACTCCTATTTCCAAAAGCTAGAATTTGACCAGAAATATATGATATGCATTCAATGAAAAAGCTCGTCAGGTTCACAAAATGTATTAGGATAAATTTTTAGTTTGATTGCAAATGAAAACAAACTAAATCCCAATCCACAATAGAGCACAATGGAAAGCAAGAAATATAAAAATAGTGAAACAACATCACTTAGTCTTCAAGCCTCCATTGGTTGATCTTCATTGGCCTTCTCCATCTTGCTACCAATTGTATAATTGCCCTCAAATTTGAAATGCAACTATAACCTATGCCAAAGACAAGCAAAATATTGAAGTAATGTGGTTGCTCAAGTACTCAAGTCCTCAAACATTTGTGTGTATGTCCAAAATGGCTTGAGAATGGATGGCTAGGATTAAAAGTTCGTGAAGCCCTAAGATCAAAGGCCATTCAATGTGATAAGGAGGATTAGGGTTAGGGCAACATTAGGTCAAAGTTAGGGCAAGCCTTGAAATCAAGGGTTGAGATTTAATTGGAGATAATCAAATTAATGGTGGAGAAAAAGATGTAGTTGAAATAATAGAAATTATTTAATTTATGGAGAAAGGTTGACTTATGAATTAAATAATGGTTCAATTCATAAATGAGAATAACAAAAAAGGAAATAAATAAATAAATAAGTTTATTTGATTGAAGGATAAATAAATAATTATTTATTTGGTGGGATGGAAAGTGGGTTAAATAAATAAGTTTATTTGATTGAAGGATAAATGAGAATGTTATTAAATAATTGGAGGGAATAAGGATTAATTAGTGACGTATTTAAATAATCATGGAGGAATAATTATGACATCAGGGCATGATTAAATAATTGAATTATGTGAGGGAGAAGCATGGTCTTCATAAAAAATATGGTTTGCAAGTTGAGACCATTTTTATGTGTCTACAATAGGATGTAATTCATGCTACATAGTATTACTCATGAAATTCACATGCATATAATTGAAAACTTATCTAAAGTGAATTGAATAATGTAACATCTAATCTAGTAACAAAAATAAGGTGGGTTCGCAGTACCTCGAATGGCCCTTTCTCGAGTTGTTGCACCCACAAAGGATGTCAAATATGCACTACTTGATCAACAAATCATGACAACAAACTAAATTCTTTTATTGCATGAAAACTAGACTTCTTATAGTCTAGCAAGAATATTTAAAAGATTTCTTATTCAGTAGTACATATCTATTGCAACTTGATAACAAAAAAACTAATAGAAATTAATTGTTAACTAATAAAAGCAATCACAATATTACTACTATTACTACCTGCTCCTCGACTATAGATCCCAATACATAGGCATGGGAGGAGTCTTATTCATACAAGGACTAAAAATAGAATATTAATGCATACATCCACCCTCCCTCAAAGATAGGGAGAGGACAAGTCTTTGAAACAAAAAACTATAAATATGAAATAGAAGAAAAACAAAACTACAACTTTGCCCCTAACGGTTAACCACCATGACGAGGACATGTTTCCTGGAAACTGTTCCTATTTGGAACGGACTTCTTCTAGTTGTCTTATTGGTGGATAACAATGCATTTATGATGAATCATGGTTGACTATTTGATAGCCACCTTTGCTTCCCTTTGGAACTATCATTCTCCAATTATTCTGGCTTCTCCCCTACAATCATCCTCAATCCTTTGTTGCAGGATGGAAATCCAGTTGTTGTGGGCTACAATCTTCTTGGCTGCAAGATGTTAGTTTTTCTACCAAGTCATTCATATAATTAATAATCACAATTAAACCATAAAATAGCATACTATATCCTATGAACATTCATACATCCACACAAGCATATATCAATATATCATATTTATATTTCCACATACTTAGGTCTGTCAAAGTGCATAAAAGGAATATGAAAGATGTATGAAGTCTTGGAAATGTTTGTATAACTTAGAAAATGAACTGATAAAAGCATAAAATGATGAAGGAAAAACTAGCTATTATCTAGACCCATCAGTTACGACAATAATGGAAGGGGTTAGGATCTCTAAAGATAGTAATCTTGGTTCTATTATAAGGGAATTTTAAGCATTGAAGGACAGTGGATGGATGTATTGCATAACATGTATCCATGGACGATCGAGGAGGATGTTATAGGGGAGCTCAAGGTCTAAGACTTAACACACTATATCTCTCATTGTTGGGCCAACTCTTATAGGAAGTGTGATGGCTCCTTCAAAAGGGTGTTTTACATCATCATATGCCTTAATAATTATCCTCTTATTCAGATCTATGACCCCCTTAGAGTATCCCAAGGTTCTAACCAATTTTAGAGTGCAAATACTTCGACCAATTGGACACCATATATTATGACTTATTTAATTTTATACTTATGGATGCATATCTCTTAGTGGTGAGCTTTATTATGTATGGGTTTGTGGGATGAGACATCTTTATTGGTAAAGGTAATGTGGTGTGAGGACATGAGGTGTCCTACCATGGCTTGAAGTCGATATTTAGGTCTATAGGTTCTGAAGATTCCTTAAGAGCCTTATCTAGGATATCTCTATGAATGTGCAACATACACAAAAGCTCTAAACTAGATATTTGTGTAGGCATTTTCCTTAAATGATCTAAAATATTGTTCTCACCAAAAGCCTAGGATTTGGTTCCTTGGAGAGTTTCCTTACCTCTACGAGTGGTAACAACACATTCAGGATTCCTAGTCTTGATAGTGATAGTAGATACTTGTTGGTTAGTCCCTTGGACTCAGTTTATTGTATAGTCATGGTTAACCACATTGTAATTTGTGTAGTTGCTAGAGGTACTACCCTAATTGGGAGAATTTCCTTTTTCATGGTTATGTAAGGGATCTTTAAAAATTGTGCGGTCATTGTTAGATGTATTTTATTGGTTTTCAACAATGATATCCCCTCTGTCTATGAGATCCTAAATAAGATTCTCCAATTTAAAAGCAACATTGAGTTGTGTGCCCCTTTACTCTATGGTAGTCATGCAAAAGTCAAATTCCTTCCACTATACAAGTTTAACTTTTGGTTCATATTGTCTAACCTTTGAAAGCATGATCAAGTTTGATTGAACCAATTTTTGGAGTGCTAATTCGATGGGCTCTCCCAAAGGAATGTATTTTTGTCAAGGAGCATTATTTTGTCTTAGCGGACCTCTTTTTTTATTTTCTTGGATAGTTGAATGGTGGGTGGTGCATGTAAGCTTAGTGTTGGTTGGACATTTTGAGCCATCTTTGCGTCTACCACACCATCATTGACCACTCTTCTTTTTTGACCAAAATTTGGACTTGTCATTAGAATGACTTGCATTATCCTTATTTTCTTTGAATATATTAACAAGTCCTTTGGCTATAAGGGATTTTTAAATGGTAATCCCTTTCTTAATAACCTCATCAAAAGTATTGGAGCATTGAACTTTTAGATGAAACCATACTTTTTGTATTCATGTTTTAGATGAATATTTGAACTCGATGTTTCTCAGGTATATGGCATGAAAAATTATTGGCTAAACTTCTCCATCTCTATAAAAAGGAAGTGAAAGTTTCTCCACTATTTTATTTTTTATTGCATAGATTGGTCATTGAGACTTCATGTTCTATGTTATAGGAGAAATGTGATAAAGTTTCCAACCAGTTCATTGAAAGTCCTAATGCTAGATGGGAGTCAAGAAAACCACTCCATGGCCTACCCTCCTAAGCTTCTTGGAAAGAGGTGTATAAGATAAGTATCATCATGAACAACCTCTAGAAAAGCTACGCAAAATTATCTAATGTGGGTCTCTATTTCCTTTGTACTTGTCAAATTTAGGTATCTTAAAATTATTTGGAAGGGGTGTCACATGCATAACCTTCTAAAAAGGATATGAGCATATGTCCTCCAGAATGTAGCTCTTCTCTAGTGGTCCCATGTGGATGTTTGAAACTTTTTTCTATAGATCTTGAATTTGTAGAGCCAAATCATTCAAGTGCATGAAATTGGGTATGTTTATGGTGCTATAACTAGATATGGGTGTAATCAATGGAAAATTAGATTTGTTAGATTGTTAGCTAATAACATCAAAAATCCAAAGATCTTACAAAACACAATGGAAGTAAACGAAAGAACGATTATACCTAATCGCCAAGACCTCCATGATTCACTTTTGTAATACCTTCTTGCTTGCTGGATAATACTTTGCCCTCAGATCCGTTGTGCGAGCAAATCTGCAAATGCCTAAGTCCTACGCAAATGTTGAAGGATTTGATAGAATAATGCCTATGTCTATGACAATATGCTAAATGAAATAATAATTACCAATGCTAAAATGACTATAATGCCTAGATTCGAAAATGAAGTTGTCAGATCCCGAAATTATGAGCAAAATTGTCTTTTATAGAAAACATAATTTTGAGTGGACGGATGAGATTGAATTCTAAGAAAGACCTAGAACGAGAGGTCTAGATTAAATCTGAGAATCCCTAATCAGGGTTAGGGCAAAATCCTTAATCGAACGGTCAGAATAATATCTCAGATAATCGGATCGACGGTGGAGAATAAATGAGATAAATTAATTAAAAAAATAAAGATTTTCAAAAAATCAAGAAGATAAGATTGCCTGATTTGTGAGATTCAAAAAATCAAGAAGATAAGATTTGGACTGAAGATCATATTTGAAAAATCAAGAATCAGCCCGACACCTGATTTTTGGAAGAATAATATCTTTGAATTTAATTAATTCAAAATGATGATTTTAGGAGACAAGTAAATAATCTTTTCAAATTATTTACTAAAAAGGGTGAAAGTTAATAAAAGAAATCATTTTAAATATTTATTTTCATTTATTTAAAATGAGAGAAAAGTGAATTAGCAATTAAATAATTAAAAATAATTATTTAATTTGGAAGATAAGATCAATAATTAAATAAATTAATAAATTTATTTAATTGTGACAATTAGTGACATCAAATAAATAAATGAAATTCATTTATTTAATAATCGAAGAATTAATGGAGAAAGGAAATTAAATAAATTAATAAATTTATTTAATTAAGGGAAGACTTAGACAATTAATGACGTATTTAATAAATAAATGAAATTTATTTATTTAATAATCATGAAGAATAAAATGACATGAATTAATTAAATAATTATGAATTATTTAATCAATAGTCGAATGTGGACTCAAGGACATAATTAAATGTCTTAATTATGTTAGGAAAATGAAGCTTGCAGGCCTAGGTCATTTTTAGGTGTCTACATTTTGCCCCTCTTTGTCATAATGTCGCTTGTGCATTGTGACAAAGAAAATAAGTCAAAAATATACCCCAGTGCAAAATAAGATGAAGAAGAATGACGAGGAGGGTAGCGGTATGCCCCCTCGAGAGGACAGACAGGTTCCAAGAACACGGGTGTGCTCTCGAAATTGATTAGAAGACTAGAATATGAAGAGACGAAGAAATTTTAGTGCAAAAGACATGAATGCAATGCCTATATGAGATGGGTGAGAGAAGATGACAAGACTAAAGAAGATGCATGTTAGTTCCTAGACCAAATCCTTCAAACCTTACCATAGGACTTTTAATATTTATTGCTCTTAATCATCATTGGGCAAATTGTTGTGATGGCCAACAAACACCATGATATGACATAGATCAAGGTGTGCAAGGCCGTACCATCACATAAGACAAGTAGTCACAGACAAGGAGGATCATGACTCATACCAAGAGCGTTATTGCCCCAGTCTTTGTCATAATCAACCACAAGCAGAAAAAGACAAAAGGGACAAGTCATGAAACGTCGTTGCTCCTCTAAATCGTGTTGCCAGGACATCCTTGAGGAACTAGCAACATGACTGACAGAAAGAAATAAGATAAAGCCATTATCATGATATGTCGCTACTTTTCTAAATCCTTTTGTCGGGATCTCGCTGAAAAACTAGTAACATGAGTGTCAAAAGACAAGACAAATGTCATGATACATCGCTGCTTCTCTAAATCCCGGTGTCAGGATCTCGCTGAAAAACTAGTAACATGAGTGTCAAAAGACAAGACAAATGTCATGATACGTCGTTGCTTCTCTAAATCCTGGTGTCAGAATCTTGCTGAAAAACTAGTAACATGATAAAAAGCCAAAAACGAATGCCAAGTATTTGCCAAGTGTGTCAGGATGTCAAGTTTTAAATGATGTTGAGATGATGAATGCTGAAGGTTGCCATATTCAAGAAGGACACATCCTGAATAATGTCGATGTCTAGGAAGGACACATCCTAAAACACCAATGTCAGAGTTTTGTTCTTTAGAAGGACACATCTGAAAGAACGGTGATGCCAAGAGGAATGATCCTTAAGTGTCAGAAAGGATCCCTCGAAAATGTCAAATGATAGGGACAATGCCTAGCAAGGACACATCCTAAGGCATAAATGACTGAGGTTATTCTTCAGAAGGACGCATCTGAAAGGTAACCAAGAGTTGATAGTTTGACTGGTTGCGATAATTTGACTTATTTTGACTAATTTCGACTTGTTTTGACTGAGTTTGACTTGTGTTGATCATATGACGATAATATACCATGGTGATACGATTGTCATGTTGAATGAATAATTGCCATACTTTGTTTTATGAGTTTTCCCGTTTGGAGAAATGATATGTCATGACTAGCAGATTTTTGACGTGTGTGCCAATGTAATGCCATGAACCCTAATGGACTGACCTAGTGCGGCCTCGGGGGCTCATCGACAGATGGCCTTGCCCATGTCATGCACTCAGAGACCTCATAGTTCGACACGACCAATGACTTTGTCCAAAGGATAGAAGTTTGAATCATGATTTTATTCTGACAAACCTAAATGGACTGACCTAATGTCTCGGGGACTCAAATATGAGTCTTGCCTACGTAGCAAATGTGCAGAGACAACGTACTTCGACAATGAGATGGACTAACTGACATGACTGAATTTGACTCCATTTTTAGGATTTTGACATTGATTTGGATGTGTTTGTGTTTTTTTTTTTTTAGGACGTTTTATGATTTTTTAGGGCTTTCTTCAGGACATTTTATGATGTTTTTGGTCTTTCTTCAGGACATTTTATGATATTTTTGTCTTTTTGTCATTTTATTTTTTTTGGATTTTGACATTTAAGAGGATCGTGACAAATAAATATGACTGATGCCTACACATGAGAATCCAAGGACAAACATGATTGTGCCCCTAGTCAAGCTGAATATCAATTGAAAGGTGATGACAACGTTGTTTGACGTGGGAAGGACGCATCCCAAAACAACGTGAGGACGATGACAATAATGTGATGAAAGTATGGAGGTCTCAGCCGGGCCAGGAACGCAATCAAGTAAAATTTTGGATAATGTGCTTGTATGAATTGGACTCGTTGCATTTGGAATGACTTGGTGAGGACTAGATGGGATGATGATTATCCTTAGACTGTTTGACAAGGGAAAGCCAAGATAGGTGACAGGCATGAAAGGATGAGAGGTGGCCTTGGTAAAGGACGGGAGACATGAGAGTAATGGAATTTTCATATGATTTTCAAAGACTATGTCGTATAATGACAATAAGACTATGACGGTCAATGACATGATGTTTTGTGAATCGTGTATGACCTAAGGATAGACATGTCAAGAGTTTTCCCAAAGCATGATTTATGTGTGCCAGTTTTATGTCAAGACCAAGGTAGGTGGGAAAGTGAATGGAAATGATATGGAAATGATATGGATTAAATGGTCAGATGCCAATGCCAAGAGAAAGGCCTAGGAGATGAGACGACTTGCCCCCAAGTGTAAGAGTCCACATAGATGATTTATTTTACACATGACGCCTGTTTGCCAGGTTTTCATCAGAGTACTTATCCAGGGTGCTTGTTTGCCAGGTTTTCACCATTGGATGAAATTTTTCTCTTTACTATTTTCTTGACTTTTTGATTTTTTTGATGTCACCAAGACGCCTGTTTGCCAGGTTTTCATCAGGGTGATGATTTTTATCATTTTTTTATTTTTTTTTATTTTTTTATTTTGTAGATAGCTTGGATGCTTTAGATGACCACTGACTGTTCTGAATCCATTGACGGTGCCGATGTAGAGATTGGTGCCATGATATGCCAATAATGACCTTGCTGAAGGAGTTGTCTTGTCAGGATCGTAGCACTTGTATACAACTGATCGATGTCATTGTGATCCTTTTTAATACTAGAGTTGGCTTTATCAAAATACGCACATCGCAATAGAGTGCCATGAGAGTCCTTGTGGTAAAGAGTTGCTGCCATGATGTGACGGATTTGTGACGTGGGATTTTTGGACTTTAGACAAGATGTAGGATTATGACGAACGATGGTAGACATAGAAAGATTGTTTGGACGTTTGGATGAATGACTTTTTATTTTCCAAACTTGGGATGGTGGATGACAAATTTTGGAGGGATGGTGTTTGGAACCAACACTTTTATATGCCTTGATTGATGACCATTTTGAAGGAGGTGGACATGTGTTATATGTGGGAGTCCTCTTGTCTTGTGGCTCCACATTATGATTGAATTTTGTATTTGACTTGGTGTCTTTGTTTGATCCATCTTTCTTTGGGATCCATTTTAATTTCATTTGTTCACTTGTCCTTTTGTTTGATTCAATGGCCTTTGACATTTGATTTTAATCTTTTGACTTGTAAGACTTTTGTTTTTGTTGGTCCCAAAGGGGAGGTTGATTCATGATAGAATGGTTCATGGTGTGGGTGGAAGGGGTGTTGGCAACAATCTTATGACAAGGATTTCTCATGGACTCCATTTTGATGTTTGTATCTGACAAGGTTGCCCCCAGTATCGAGGAGGTACCACTAACATCATTTGATTTACTAACTGAGGAATAGCCAAGACCTTGATGTCTGTAATTTTCTTGAAGTTGTATTAGTTCTAGAATGCCTTGCTCGTGTATGCCTAGTCCTTTGCCTTGATATTGCATGCTTTGACAGATTCTATTTGCGATGGGGTATTTTTTGTTTTGAAAGCAAGATGCTAACCCATCATTAAGTATGTGGATACTGTCACTTGTAATATTTTTGTCTGCAAGAAAGCCTGCTCTGACAAAGATAGATGACCCTAGTTGATAACGTGTCTTAGCTTCATTGTCATGTTGGACATATTCCCGACTGATATCTTTGGTCTGATCATGCGACATGTCAAGTTCAAATAATTTTGTTGGTGCTTCCAAGGCAATGTCAAAGCCATCATTATTTTTAGTGTCATAGAGCCCAATGGTTTTAGCTATAACTTGATCATATGCAAGCATGTCCCTAGTGGAAGATTCTTATTCTGGAGGAATATCGTCTATGTGTCCCATGGAGGCAAGTGTCTCATCTTGGGAAGTGTCAATAGTCGAGGCCTTTATAGGGTCAGCAAGTGTTTGATCATGAATGGCATAAAGGTCAAGGAGTGGATCATTTTGGATTTCTTTGTCCATGGTAGGGTCTTGGTCCAAGATGGGGTTGTCATGGATTTGGATTCCTTGGTCACTGGTAGGGTCTTGGTCAAAGATGGGGTTGTCGAAAATAGGGTCATGGGATGGACTACTTTGTTCTTGACATGAGGGTGACGTTATAATGTGATGCTTTGGGCTTTCATTTTGACATGTATCCTCAAGTTTATTAAATGGGATTTGACTTTGGACTATGATAGAATTTTCATGACTAGATGTGGCTTGTGAAGGGGTGACTTGAAAAGGATTAGGAGAAGACGTGGGGACTTGGACGAGACTAGTATATGAAGGGCTAGGATAGGACATGGGGACTTGGACTGGAGTAGCATGTGAGGGACAAGGATAGGACATGGAGTCTTGGACTGGATTAATTATTGAATGACAAGGATATGACATGGAGACTTTGACTAGATTGGTGTAAGGTTGATTGAAATAGGACATGGAGACTTGGACTGGATCGGTATGGTATGATGTGGGGACTTGACATGAGTTGGTAGATGGTTGATAAGGGTTGCAGACTTGGACGGGATTAATAGGTGAAGGACTAGGACATGATGTGGAGACATGGAATGGACTAGTGGATAGTTGGCTTCCCTTATCAAAGTTAGGATAAGGGTGATAACTAGACACGTGTTGTGAATTAATGGCAGGATTTGTGTCAATTGACTATTGATGGTGAGGGTAGATGGATGGAGGTGGCAAAGTATTTATGTCAAAGCCTTGTGGTAACTTAGCCCCTTCGTCCAAAAGCATGGCTAGATACCTTTGAGGGTCACATAAGATTGATTTTTTTACAAAGGAGAATATATCAGGATTTTGCGCTGCAGCTTCTATGTCTTTGACATATACTCGTCCATTTTGGTCTCTTTATATGAATGGTTCAAAAATGTTTTGTGATGAAGATGGCATGTTCATGGAAGATTGCATGTTCATGTTGTGAAATGGATCAGAAAAGGTCCAATGTTTGACTTGGTTGTTTCTAGATGTTTGACCGTTGTTTGGTTTGTTTCAGTATCCAGAAAACACTTGCAAGCACGATATTTTGATTGTAAGCAAGCACACATCAGATAAGTACAATCCTAGGTTAGGCCAGAACAATATTCGCTAGATTCCACGTGGGTTTCCCCAACCGTATATCTGTAGCATGTGAATTCAGAAGCTTGGCTGCACGGGCTCCTTCTTACAGTGCACTCTCTTCTCAGGCCAACCAAGCTTCCAACCCCATGAAACTCCCATGGCGAGCTGATCACATCTACTACAAACTGCGAAAGTGTGGATGCCTTCACACCGACCGGTGTTGCGCTAGCAAATAGAAGGATTTTGGCTTACTACACAAAAGTTTTTAGTTAGGGACTCCCGTTCGAGTGGCTATACATAGGGCAAGAGATTAATCACCATTAAGGTGACACTCCATCCTGAAGAGGTTAAGCTCAACAGGGTTTAAGGGAGTACAACTTCGTCCGTATGACACATCCGCACAAGCAACCTTAGGTTTTCCCTTAAGGTTTACATTTATATATCGGTCGGGGGTAGCTTGGCTTTAGCTCCGTTGCCGGTTTGAGTCACGTTGGGGTGATGAAATCCCCAGGCAGGCCCAATTTCTAGAGTTGGTAACCGTTTCTCTTACACCCAAGATCGCCTGAAAGCGCGAGGGGAGAGGATACTCCGATATACCAAGTCAGGGTAATAACAGATAAAAATGGGTCTAGTTTTCTGATCACTAGGTTTTCACCAAGTGAGAGCATACTCACCTACCATTTTACAAACACAGTTAAGCAAAGTAGACATGAACTTTTTATGTGCACCAAAATTTAAATGTTTACTAATCTATGAAAAAAAAACAAGCACAATGTTTGTTTTATTCCGTCTTCGACATTCGAATATGCAGACAAAAGATTAGTAGTTTCCTTATTAAATGATCTTTGACACACGAATAGTAACCGCCACACGCTGCAAATCTTGATTAGTAACAAAAATAAATAAAAAATAAAAATTTATTGACAGCAGCAACTTAAAACAGCGATAACCTTTTCAAAACTTAACAAAATTTTAAGTGGTAGATATCCATGGAAAGCTGAAAATCAAACCTTCAAAACCCATAAAGTATTTTCCACGATTCTACACAAAAAAAAAACGTTATAGACAAAAAGAAACATGGGTTTCAAAAGCTAAATTAAAAAAAAAAATGATTAGTAAAATAGCCATAACTTTCTCAAATCTTAATGAAATTTAAAACCATTTGCAGTTCTGGAAAGCTGAGACCGAGATCTACAAAACCCAGAAAACATTTTAAACGGTTCTATTCGCCCATTTTTCTGTGCTCAAAAGAAGGTGATGGGATTTTGTATGATTTCTTGGCTGTAACCTGCAAAACAGTTAAAGCAACAAAAAAAAACACACAAATATTTCTATAGAATGTCGGGTTCACCAATGTATTCAATGAAAAATTATATGGGTTAGCTTATTAAATAATAAACATTAAAAATCCAAAGAGGCTATCAAGAACAATGGAAAATCACAATAAAGAACGATTATACTTGATCGCCAAGACCTCCATGATTCACTTTTGTAATACCTTCTTGCTTGCTGGATAATACTTTGCCCTCAGATCCGTTGTGCTAGCAAATCTGCAAATGCCTAAGTCCTACGCAAATGTTGAAGGATTTGATAGAATAATGCCTATGTCTATGACAATATGCTAAATGAAATAATAATTACCAATGCTAAAATGACTATAATGCCTAGATTCAAAAATGAAGTTGTCAGATCCCGAAATTATGAGCAAAATTGTCTTTTATAGAAAACACAATTTTGAGTGGACGGATGAGATTGAATTCTAAGAAAGACCTAGAACGAGAGGTCTAAATTAAATCTGAGAATCCTTAATCAGGGTTAGGGCAAAATCCTTAATCGAACGGTCAGAATAATATCTCAGATAATCGGATCGACGGTGGAGAATAAATGAGATAAATTAATTAAAAAAATAAAGATTTTCAAAAAATCAATAAGATAAGATTGTCTGATTTGTGAGATTCAAAAAATCAAGAAGATAAGATTTGGACTGAAGATCATATTTGAAAAATCAAGAATTTGCCCGATTACCTGATTTTTGGAAGAATAATATCTTTTTGAATTTAATTAATTCAAAATGATGATTTTGTGAGACAAGTAAATAATCTTTTCAGATTATTTACTAAAAAGGGTGAAAGTTAATAAAAAGAAATCATTTTAAATATTTTCATTTATTTAAAATGAGAGAAAAGTGAAATTAGTAATTAAATAATTAAAAATAATTATTTAATTTGGAAGATAAGATGAATAATTAAATAAATTAATAAATTTATTTAATTGTGACAATTAGTGACATCAAATAAATAAATGAAATTCATTTATTTAATAATCAAGAAGAATTGGGGTTGGGGCCCTAGCTCGGTTGGCTAAATCTTTCCTTGCAGGAGGTTGGTCACGAGGTCTAGTCTCCCCCACCCCCGTGGTACCGAGGGCGTGTCGCACCAGCCGCCCACGTTAAAAAGTTTACTGCGCACTTTTATATATCGTGCGATTCTCAAAAAAAAAAAAAAAAATTAATCAGAAATTAATGAGAAAGGAAATTAAATAAATTAATAAATTTATTTAATTAAGGGAAGACAGACAATTAATGACGTATTTAATAAATAAATAAAATTTATTTATTTAATAATCATGAAGAATAAAATGACATGAATTAATTAAATAATTATGAATTATTTAATCAATAGTCGAATGTGGACCAATGACATAATTAAATGTCTTAATTATGCTAGGACGAAAGTGGTAAAAATGAAGCTTGCAGGCCTAAGTCATTTTTAGGTGTCTACAATGGGATGTGATGATGATTGCCCTTGGGCGAAATTTAGTGATGGGTTATTTTGGTGAATGTGTGAATAGTTTTGTGGAATTTAGGTACGAGTGGATGTGTTGGAGTGAGAAAAATGGTTTAATGGAGGGATTATGATGTTTTGAGATGGGTATTATTGATGAATGTTGTTGTTAGATGGGTTTATTGTGGTTTTCAAGTATGTAGTTTGGTGGGTTTATGTGTTGTTAAAAGGTCATGATGTTTTGAGGCATATTAAGTTGATGATTTTTTTGTTAATTGGATTTATGTTTTGATTAGAAATTGAGGTGACAACATTTGGAGATTGTGATACAAGGTTATAGTTTTGGTGGGTGATGTTAAGGTTGTTAGATATGTAGGTATGGACGTTAGATGTAAATGGTTGGGAGATATGGGATGTATGTGGATGTGCTTGGGTGTTGGTCATTGGAGTGGAGATGTTGGAGTTATTAAATGGAATGCTCTTTTGATATAACAAATTGGGGATAGTATTTTGATTTTGGATATGGTGTTTGCATTTGTATGTAAGTTGGGTGAAGGTGCTTGGGAGACATGAAATAGTAGCGTTGATGTTTGTAGATTTATTATTTAAGTGGGGGCAATAATATTACTAAATTTTATGGTATATAATTGATTGGTTATTTGCATAGTGTACATGGGAGTTTGAGTGTGCATGGGAGGTAATGATACTTGCATGGAATTAGTGTATATGATTAATTGTGGGATAATGGTAGCAATTTTTTGAGGTGTTATATTAGGAGAATGTGAGCAATAAATGGGAGTGTTGTTAGTAGGTTGTATGGTAAGGTTGTTATTAGGTTGTATGAAGGAGTTGTTTTGTTGTGGCATATAAAGTGGTAGGGATAAATTAGTTTGTGATATGATATCATTGGAGTTCATTTCCACCAAGGTATAGGATGGGGTATTATTGGTGATATATTGTATAAGTGTGGTGTTGAATTTAAAAGGAAATTTAGCTCCCTTTTGTGCAAGTAATAAGAAGTATTGGTTACAATTGACCACAATAAGTGAGTCTACCAATTTCATTGCATTAGCATCCTATTGGGCTTCAACCAACTCCTCAGGTGTTATTTATCTTACTAAACCACCAATGTTAGGACTATTCCTAGGGCTTAGTGGGGGTGGTATTTCACAAACCTCTTGGTCCAAACATCTATGAGAATTCTCCTTATGTTTCTTGGAAAGTGTCTATGTTTGTGGGTACCATGTTGGAATCTTGTTGGTGTTGCATTTTTCTCTTGGTTTGGGACCTTGTTTCTATTGGCATATAAGAGATTTTAGGAAATTTTTATCTAGATGAGATTTTTGAATGTTTTGAATGGTGAGATGAAAAGGACCAAAAAGTGTATCTAGATATTAATCTTTAATTATTGGGATTGTGATGGATGTATTTAATTTTAAACTAGACTTTTGAGTTAAAAACCAACATATTAGATGAGGGTGGAATAGGTCAACTTAGAAGTAGTCAATGCTCCTAAGTTAAACTACACATGGATAATATAATTTGATCTTCTGCAACAAATCAAAAAAATGATCTTCTGCGAGGGATAAAAAAAATTGATCTTTTATGTGGAGAAGGTGAACCTCCAAGAAAATACTAAACTAGAGGTGAGGTGAATGTAAGATCTAGGTAAACTCAGTGAATCAAATTTAGATGAAAAATTGATGGGTATAGATGAGTGATATATTTAACCTAAGTTTGAATCTATATTTAGTTGAAATATATGAAGGGTGAAAATTGAATGTGGTGAGTGGTCAAATCTTAGGTTTTTCTTTGTGTATGTTATGAGGTTTTAGTTTTGATTGTTGCAGGTTTGTTTATAGGATTATGAGATCTAATGATAGTAAGCACTCTAGATGACAACAATTATGTTGAAAGGTAGAATAAAATACCACAAGATGTGATAATTGCGCTAGATAGGAGTTCAAATGTGTGATTCTATGTAAAATTGATGACAATCTAGTTTTTAAAATAAAAACATTTATACTAGAAGTGGTGACAATTACACCATAAGGTGAAATAAATGTGCAACATATGTAACAATTTTACCATAGAATGAAACAATTGCACAAATGGGTACAACATATGCACCACAAGACTAAACATATGTACTATTTCAAGTTAAAACTAAGTTTTTTTGAGTTTTTTATGACAAACAATTACGTAGAAGGATAAACAGTTGTGATATAAAATAGTTAGATGTGAATTCCTATAGGTCAATTACATAATTATGTGTAATTTAGTCTAATTTTAGTATTTTTGAGCAAATTTTAGCAAGACAATAGTCATATAGTAGACATGATAGTTATTGATATTTCTAAGGTAATAGGTTGAATGGTGTCACTGGTCTAAAACAAGTAAAAAAATCCAAGAACTATAACCTATTTAGTGTTAAAGACGTGTCTTTCTAGTAGAGGCCCAATCAATTAAATACTATAGAAACCATAAATACATGGCTTCACTCTCAAAGGTGGATAACTAGGTCTCCAATGGCACAAGGTTTCACCTTCCTCCTTCTCTTAAAGGATTTTACACCATCAAAAAAACTCTAACCCTAGGATGGTACATGTTGGGTAACTTCATGCATGATGTTGTACACTGCACCCTGCTAGTAATAACGATTGCTAATTTTAAGGATTCTAAAATAAATATTTGTAGTGGAATCGATGAACAATGAGCCCATATATAGTGCTTGATATTGAAGGGGTCTCCTTTGCTCTCTTCATCTAACATGTCTCGACGAACCAAGGGTTACACAACTTGGCTTGAATAACGCTAGTCACACCTTAGGGTAGAACTTTCATTCTCCCCCCTTTATCTAACTTTTTGAAAATATGGTTGAGGTTTCCCATGGGGTGATGAAGTCCCCAAGTTGTCCTCCTACTAAATTAAAAATAAGGAAAATGATATTGTTTATAATCTCCAATTTCACACTAGGCATGAGGGGAGATCATATGCAAATATCACTTCCTTGGGTAAAAGAACAAATATGTTGATTCTAAGTTATTTTTGATCCCTCGGCTTGCACTAGGTGTAAGAGGAGAGCATGCATACCCAAGAATCCACCAAACACAACAAACAAATTCTTATACCTAAATGAAATTAAAGTGTGACTTACTCTAGAAAAATCAAGACACATGATGCTGCAACAAATACATTAGTAGTTTCACTATTTTTTCTTCTATCCACGAAAGCCACAACTATGTAAGAAAATATTAGTAACCCAGAAAAACCACAGTAAAAATTACACATAACAATTGTGCAACTCTTAGGCACGGTGGCACTCCCATTGGGAAATTGGGCAAATCACTATGTTGAGGCTGAGGCTGCATTTATAAGTATTAAATTTGTCATGGATAGGGGCTACTCCAAACTATGGGTGGAAGGAGACTTACTAAACATCAAATGTCTACATGGAACCCATAAGCCTAGCTGTAGCATTGATCAGTTGATTAAGGATGCTATTATGATGTTGAGATCTTGTGAGGAAACTTGTGTTTCTCACATATATCGAGAGGGTTATTCATTGGCATATTTTTTCGCTAATGAAGTTGTCAGAGTTAATGAATATAGAGCGTGGGAGGAGTACTCTCTCCTTCCTGAGGAAATGAAGATCTTAATGCAAAATGATGGATTTGGCTGAGTTTATGTGGTGGCTTTATTTTACCATCAATACCGGCTTTATACTCACACACTTTGTGGGAATTGCTCGGCTTGTTGGCTCTCAGTTGAATGCTTCTTGCAAGGGTTTTTTGCTATTGGTTTTTGTGAACATGGGGGGTGACCGAAGTAGAATTGAGCCTCATTCTTGTGCGAGTCTGAGAAAGAAGAAGAAAATTTGGAGGATTATCCAACATGGGAATTTTATGCCTTTCTTGGAAAGGATTCATGGACATGATCCCAATGCTTCGATGGATTTTGTCTCATATTGGCACAATCGTAAACTACAAATTAAAGGAATGGTAGTTGACATCAATGAGGAGCTTATAGCTACTATGACTAGGTTGCCTATGATTGGCCACAAATTCTTCAAAGATAAGAAGAGCAATGAGGAGGCAATGGCTCAATTTTTTAAAGATGATGAATGGAAAAAACTCATTAAGATGGAGGCTTGGGGCTATGAGTGGAAGTCTCTCAAAAAGCTATGGGAAAATATAGCGAAAATTATCGTGCGATATGTGACTTTGGAAGGTAGGTTCACTGTAGTCCTTGGCATCATTTTACTCCTTTAAATCATTTTAGTCATGGGCCATTTATTTATTTTACTTTCTTTCTCTTGTCCTCCACGGAGGTCTTTGTGTATGCGCACTTGAAAAATAGGAGGGCATCTGTCTTGCATGAGGGCCTCATTTTGCTAATTATGGATAATGTAAAAGCCCTAATTCTTGTCACCTCAATTAAGGGAAAGGAAAAGACTTTAAGTGTGGATTTTAGCTCATCTGGTTTGGATACCAGCATGGCTGAGGATGAGGAGTGGAATGAAGAAGGTGAGGACAAGTCTCCCTCCCTACAGTTGCCCCTTCTAAGAAGAGAAAGAAGGGTAACCCTAAAGGAAAATGGGTAGCCAAGTGGCTTATTCTTCATGAGTTAGAGTCTCGGTCTTATGGTAATGACATAGAGGTGGGTTATGGGGATTCTAGGTCCAAGGAGGATGTTGTGAATATTGTTCAAGATGATGCTCAGGTAGGAGGTAAGGAGGAGGGTTTACAGGAGAATGTTGTGACCATGGAGGCCAAGGAGAAGCCTACAAGGGTTTCTGAGCACATTTCCAAGATGAGGAACCAAACCACAAAAGATATAGTAAAGGATACCACAAAGCTTTGCAAGGAGAAGGATCTTGAGGAGAAGGCAGTGGAAATTGATGATTCCCCAGTTCGAAATTCACCAAATGTCGAACCTATTGGTGAGAAACCTGTGTAAGAGGAGGAGGATGTTGAGTAGAAGCATGCAAAGCCAAAACCTCTCAAGGTTAACCCCTTGTTAGAGGACTTCTCCTATCTTAATGATGACACCACCTCAATGTTCGAGCCACTTGACATGGTGAGGGCGAGGGTCACCGGTACTTTCAAATTGGCAAAATGGATCCTACAAGAATTCAACAGGGTTAACATCAAAATTAGGGGACTGAAAGAGAATGTACAAAATATTTTGAAAGGAGCTACCTCAGATATTTTGATTGATAGAATTGTTGATCTTGAGATTTCTTCCATTGATTTCAAGTCCTTATGTGAACAATGCCTAGTTGATTTAGAAGCCAAGGTTTTGGAGACCAATGCGGATATCAAGAAATTGCTCCATGCTTGTCATATTTCTATTAAGAATAGCGCAGATTCTTTGGAGGTCCCGTTCCACAAGATCAGTGAGCTTAGAGAGGACCAGTTGTATTTTTTCTAAGTTGATGGAGAAGGAGCAGGAACGAAAAGGAAAAAGGGAAAAAGGTGGGAAGGATGATGTTAAAGGACATGTTGCTAGAGGGGCAGATAACTGGAGGAAGTATTTTGAGGATGAGAAAAAAGAACTATTGGACATGGTTGGGCTTCATAGGAACCAGGAACTTGAGGTGGCCAACACCTTAAGAAACATGAAGTAGTGTCTTGTTGGGTGTCTTTTGAGTTTGTTTCTTTGTTGCGGTCTCAATTTTTTTCCTGTTATTTTGCTACTTTTTGGTTGATGGTTGTTACTGATAGTTTAGTGTTACATCTTTTGAGCAGTATTTTGTATCTATAGTTGTAAAAGGTTTTAGGTCCCTTCAAAACCTATTTTCCCCATATAATCAAAACAATTATGCAACTAAATTATTCAATTGTGTAAAATCCTAAGACAATTATGTAATAGACAGTGATAAATGCGACAAACCAAACAAAAATCAATAAAAAAGATAATTATACTTGCACAATATATTGGACACTTATGCCAAGATTTATGAAAAATGCACCATTTTGTGGAAAAAATATAAAACAATCTTTAACAGATGCACTGAAATCTCTTATAGATGCGCCAATCCCTAATAAATATGCCAATCTACAAAAAAACAACAAAGTATGCAAAATATAGAGGTAAAATCCTAATTCGAAAGATATATTTGTTATTTTAGGGTTAACACCTATAATACCACAATCAAAAATCAATAGAAAGCAATAGAGTGAATATAGAATAACAAATAAATAATAAATAAACAAAATCTCGACCTCTAAAAAATAGTGGGCTTTTTGCTAGACAGATGCACTGTTTCTCAAAATACATACACCAAACCTAAGCACAAATGTTCCAAATACCTAAAAATTGCACCACAATCCTAAACAAGTGTGCCAAACACTTGAAAAAATGTGTCAATACCAAAACAAATACACCAATCCGATTTGTAATTTCTTAAAACACAAAAAAAACTCACATAAATTCATTAAATTTCAAGGACCTAAGCATCCCATCGGGCATGCTAGAATGTATGACCTGGAAAATAACTATGAAATTAGATAGATAAATTCACAATCAAATTCAAAAATAGATCACACCAATGAAGCATAAGGAAAATCAAACAAAATAAATACTACAAGCCTATGTGATTTCCTTAGCTTAGCTCCATTTTTCTCCTACTTTTCACCTTGGAGAGAAGGTGTAATGGTGTTTTCTCTTAGATTTTGTAGCATAAATCACTAAGGATAATATGCATGTAGATTTCTTGCAATGAGTGAGAGAGAGATAATAGATGATTGATAGGTTCCATCTATAGATTTTAGGTGATATCAATCAACGGTCAAGATTTGATGAAGGGATGAGCAGATCAATGGCCCCGAATGGTTGAGCGGAAATGATGAGGAGGTAACTGAATTCTTGATTGGAGCTAACTTCTTGTATTGGTTAGTTAGGAGAATTGAGTGAAGAGATAAGTATGACTGACACCTAGTGAACAAAATTGATTGAGTGAACTCGAAGTGAGTGGGAGTTTGACTGGTGAGGTGGAAATGCACGAGTAATTTTTTTTTTTAAAGAGGGTAAAAAATTCATTAATCAAAGAAAGCAGTACAAGACAGGAAAGTACAAGCACCCCCCATGGGGGAAAGACACACCAAGAAATCACTCAAGCAATACCCAAGAAACATCTCATATCTTATGTAACCAAATCCTCCAACTCTTGAGCAAGATCACTAGGAAGATTGTCCCAATCATCCACAATCCAATTCCTTGTCTTCTCTGAAGACCATTTGGCCAGCCCATCAACCATCTTATTCCATTCATGTGGGATATGGAAAAAGGTGATAAAATCTAGAACTCCTCCAAGACAAGTGATTTGCTTAACCACCCTAGCTAATTTCCAGCTAACATCATCAACTTGACTCCTGTTCAACAGATCAATCACAATTTGAGAATCAGATTCACAAATAACTCTTCTCCAACCAAGGGCACACACCTGTTTCAAAGCCAAAAGAATAGCCAATGCCTCCATAAGATTATTAGAATGTTGCCTCTTATACTCAACAAAGAAAAACTCAACCACTCCAAAACTATCCCTGCCCACTCCACCAACCCCAGCATGCCCAGGATTGCCTCTAGAAGACCCATCAGTATTAATTTTAAGAACCCCAGTGGGAGGGGGCATCCAATGTCCCTCCCTAGAAATCTTTCCTCTAGAACTCCGCCCCAGACCAGGCTTGGGATTGACCCTACCACCAGTAGAAATCCCCAGGCAATGGACTACTCTTGCATCACTAGGGTCCATAGGAATCAACAAATCACATTTGGCAACTAATGTTTCCTAGAGAGTTCCCAGAATTTGCAACCACACCTGACCCACCTAAAGCTTCTTATCCAAAAAAATCCTATGATTGCGCTCCAACTAAATGTGCCAAATGATCAAGTTGGGACCAATGGACCATGCAATTTGTAAGAAAGAGGTCTTAACAGGAAGGACTCCAAGACCCCACTGGAAGTCTTCCAAGGAAGAGACATGTTGACACTAATGATTCCAAGCCTCCCACCATAAATGCCAGATTGTCCTAGCAAAGGGACACTGAAAGAAAAGATGAGAGGAATTTTTCATTATTCGAACACACGAAGCACATTTAAGGGCCCTGAATCCCACACTTCCAAAGATTCTCCCAAGTCAAGCATTTCTTATAAATCACCAACCAAGAGAAAATTTTGAATTTGGGCCAAGAAAATTTATTCCAAATTTGTTTCCACCAAGGAACCCCAACATTGCCAAAAGCCTACTTATCCAACATCCGATACCTAGAGGCAACATAGAATTTACCTCTCAAATCATGACCCTGAGCAAGAACATCCCTCTCAAGTATAGAACTGCAACCACTATCAGACAAGATAGAAGCCAACTCTTGTTGATCCTCCACGGAACCTCCTAGTGGCCACTCATGTAGGTCCTGCCACCTAAAGCCAACAACCTACCCCAAAGCCTAAGGAGCTTTAAAGTCCATCACTTTGCTTCAACCTACCTCCAAAAAGATCCTACATAAATCTTGTAAGTGTGGATTAAAAGATAGGATAGGAGGGAATCCATCCCAAGAATCATACCAAAAAAGAGCATCTGAGCCTCTGTTGCAAATCCAAAAAAGAACTTGTTTAACCAACTTGGCACCTCTTTTGAGAGTACTCCAAATCATGGAACCTTTCCCCGTAAGACTAAATCTAGGCACTTCTGCTCTCTCCACATCCTCTAGATATTTGTAAGGATCTTGTCCCAACACTAATGTTGTTGTGAGCACCATCACCAATAAAGCTTAGTCGTAAAGGCTTGACCATTCCAATCTGCCCTTTGCAGTCCTAGAGCCTCTTCCTACTACGGCCAAGACACAACATCCCACTTGACTAAACTCAACTTATGTGAAAGAAGATTGCCAAACCAAAGAAACCGATGACAAAGAATCTCAAAGTCTTTGATGAAACTAGCATGGGCAGACAACATGAAACATATATATATTAGAAGGGCCTGAACCATTGACTTTACAAGAGTAACTCTACTAGCTGAAGAGAGCCACCTGCAAGTCCAATGAATTTTTTTTTAACAAAATTTATCAATCACATCCTGCCAATAACCTCAGGGGAGTGAGCGGATAGATAGAGGAATACCAAAATAAATAAGGGGAAGAGAACCAATCTGAAACCTTAAATCCTAGCAATTCTTTGTTGAATAAACTTTGGGGTATTAAAGAAGTAACTACAAGATTTATTCTCATTGATGCTTTGTACCGAAGTGGCCAAATAACAGTCCAAGGTCTTCCTCAAATTAACCGCTTCATCCACTGTAGCCAACCCCATCAAAGCAATGCCATCAACAAGCTGCAAATGGGATTGAGAAGGAAAATTGTTACCCCACTTCCATCCTTCAATAAGACTGCACTCCACCTAATATTTGATGAATCTTCCCAATCCTTCCACCATCATAATGAATAAATAGGGGGACAAGGGATCCCCTTGCCTAAGGCCCCTAGACAACACAAATAGATTAAAAGCCTCCCCATTAATAAGAACAAAGAAAGAAGAGGAAGTAACACAACTCATGACCCAATCAATCCATTCCCTACTAAATCTGAAAGCCCTTAAAATCTTGGATAGAAAAGACCATTTTACACAATCATATGCTTTGGGCATGTCCAACTTAATAAACATAGCCTTCTCCCTGGAAGATGCCATAGAATGAATAGTCTCAACTGCAATGACAACACCATCCAGGATTTTTCTACCAACAACAAATCCACCTTGTTCCTCATAAATCAACCTGTTTAGCCATGGCTTTAAACACTTAACAATCAGTTTGGCGATTATTTTGTACACCACGTTGCATAAAGCAATTAGTCTAAAAAGATCCAAAGAATCAACATCCTCCTATTTAGGGATAAGAGCAAGAAAAGTAGCATTCATGACACACAATAAATTGCTTATTCGTATGAGACTCTTGAACAACCTCAAGCAAGTCAAGACTGATCACCTCCCAAAACTCTTGGAAGAACTCAACTAGAAACCCATCAGGGCTTGGAGCCTTTCCTTTCTTCAACTGAAACATAACCTTCTCCAGTTCCTTCAAGGCAATAGGTTTTATAAGAGCATCATTCATGTCCTTGGTTACCAGAGAAGGAATTCAAGTCAATATAGAAGCTTCCTCCTCACTAGCAGGAGGAGAATCTTCAAAGAAAAGAGAAAAAAATAAGCGAACAAACTCACTTGAAATCTCGTGAGAGGAAGAGAGAACAACTCCCCTAGGAGAACAAAGAGAAGAAATGACATTACCCTACTTTTTGTCTTTCACTAAGTTGTGAAAAAAGGAGGTATTCCTGTCACCTTCTTACAACCAATCAATTCGAGACTTCTATTTCCAAAAAATATCCTCTCTAAGCTCCCACTCCTCCACCTCCTTAACCATACCTGCTTCTAACCTACACAACTCAACTGAGAATCCTTGATCCCTAATATGTCGTTATAGAATCCAAGTGCACCTAAGCAACTCTTTTTGCCAGAAAAAACATTGCCAAAGTGACTTCTATTCCAACATTTCAACCTATATTTGATATATTAGAGTCTCTTTACAAAAGAGTACATAGTAGTACCAAAAGTTGGTCTCCCTTCATCCCACCATCTAGGAATGAGATCATGGAGTCTCTCATCCCTAAGCCACATTAGCTGAAATCTAAAAGACTACTTATGGAAAGCATAAGCCAATTGGGCAGAGAGTTTAATTGGCTAGTGATCCAAACCACGCCAATCCAAGATTTCAAAGCTCGTCACCCACTTATCACCAACCCAAAAGTTGGACACCAAAAACCTATCTAACATTTCCAAAATGGCATCTACACCAATTCTCCTATTGTTCCAAGTAAAAATACCATTCGAGGATTTAATATCCACCAACTGCAAGCGAGCCATATTATCCCTTAGGAGATTAGAGGAGGGGTCCAATCGAGCAATACCACCCCATTTCTTCTTAAGGGAGGAAATCACATTAAAGTCACCTACCATAATCCAAGGAAGAAAAGGATCCAAAGATCACAGATAACTAACATGAGACCACAAAAACACCTTACCAAAGATGTTCAAAGGAGCATAGATGTTAGAGAAGAGAATTTTCTCCTGCAACTCCAATCTAGATGCCACAAAAGAGATAGAATGTGTACTAGAGGACCACCAAATGGGGGTAACCCATCGAGGATCCCATAAGCACGCAAGACCACCAGAGCTACCCTATGCACCCACACATTGGCATAGCCCTCTATTCCAAATCCTAGAAGCACACTGCATCATACCATCAATCGACAATTTGGTTTCCTAGAGGAAGACCAAATCCGGAGAATGAACACGTACCAAATCATGAATAGCCTTTTGTCTAGGGATGGTATTCATACCCCTTACATTCCAAGATAACACAATCATCGCGGAGGATGGGAGAAATGAGAATCTAATATCCTCATCGAACCAGCCTCAACCAGCATCCCACCAACCAACTTTACCTTTTCCTGATCCTTCTTTCTGCCTACCTTTTGAGGTTTATCCAAAACACCCCTTTTTAGGGGTTTTTATTGCAAACCCAAGATGGGAGAAGAAAATGAGGATTTATTTTTACCAGATTCATCCAAACCTAACCCACTTGTAAGACCATTACTTGAAGCCTCCTTCAACACCCCAGAATCCCCAGGCATAACAATAGGGGAGAGGGATTTGGAATCCAACAATGCCCCATAATCTACCACTGGAACCAAAACAAAGGTATCATTTGGTTGAGAAGCAGTATGGTTCTCAACAATGGGGGCAACCTCAACTTACATATCGAAGGGGATCCCCTCCTCATGAACTAACTCATCCAGAGCATCAAACCTATTAAATGTCTCCTCTTCCTACCTATCTTTGAGATTCCTCTTCTAACCTCAACTTTTATTATGCGACTTAACTGGCACAAACCCATCTTTTTCCATCACAACTCCTTGCATGGGTGCCTTACCCTTGTCAGCCACAAAAGAATAATGGGGAGGAGAAACACCAGAACCAAAAGAATTTGCATCTTTGGGCCACTTTCTTTGAAGGTGACCATATTCATGGAATAAATGACACCAAAATGGAAACATCTCATAACCCAACTGCTGAGTCCAAGAAGTTGTCCCGATGCTTATGTCAACCGAATTTGATAGTGGATTATTCAAATCAATCTCCACGCACACACAGACATAGGAAAGAACTTGTTTGGTCAGGGTATGCTATGAAGGTCCGATAGGCTTGCCGATCAAAAGTGCTATCATATGCAAAATATCACTTCGCTAACATTCCAGTGGCAGACAAGGAAGATGAACCCAAACACGAACCCTAGATGGAAGCTCCTCTATAGAATTGAAACCCATATGCCAAGGTTTGATAAAGAGGCCCACCTGATTGTAGAAATAAGGTCTGCCTTCAAATGCCCGATTCCTATCCGTAATGCATGAAAAATCCACCATAAAAAAGTTATTGGCAGCTAGCAATATGTTAAAGTCCCCCTCTGGGTTCTACGTCTTGCGAATCCATGAGTCTAGAAATGGACATGAAATCTGTATCCCCATGAATTTGCAGATTAAGACATGATTACAATAATAATTCACATCATCAGCAACATATTCTAGTTGTATTACCAACATCGAACGATCTTGCGATCTCTCTAAACACCCATTAATTTTCTTCAGGTGAAGACCACCATTTCTAGAAAAACCCTGCTCATTGTTTTCCAAAATTAAGGAGGATGGATCTCATCTTGGTGAAGAAGAGCCTGGATTATGTAGGATATAGAGCTCATGCATCACCATCCATTCAAAATAAAATCCCTACAGCCAACCACAAAGGCCAACACACTAAACCAAAGCCCACACAAGACCCACAATAAAAGAGGCTCGACCACAAGCCACACAACACACAAAAGACATTGCTTGTCCCTCCCACTGTAGCTACCAAGCCCAACTCCAAGCAAAAAGTAAGAATGAAATAGTTGATGGAGACAAAGAAGAACAAAAACTAAGGCTCCAATGAAAATGACCCCCCCTGCACGCATGAACCACCCCCAAACGAAAACAAACTCCAAAACGTTGATTTGCACAAGCCAAACACATGCAACGAAGAGACGCAGGCATGCATCCATAGCCTCACAGGCCGTGACATGCCCTTCCCATGCTCAAACTCCCGCACACACCCAACATCTTTTTTCACATGAGTAATTATTTAATAATTAAATAAATTATTTAATAATTAAACAATTAATCATTAATTTCATGTGCAAAAGGGGAAATAGATAAAATAATCAATTTTATTTATTTTAGAAGATGATAATGTTGAGAGGAATAGTTAATACTAATTAAATAATAATTATTAATTATTCAATTAATATGATTTAGGAAAAGATAAATGATTAAATTAATTAAATAATTGTAAATTATTTAATCAATTCACAAGAGGGGGATAAATTAATAAATTAATTAATTAACTAAAATTATTTATTTAATAGAGGAAAAATGGTGAAATAGGTAGTTTAATTAAATAATTCAAAATTATTCAATTAAAGTGGGAATGAAGGAAATTTTAGAATTATAATAATTAAATAATCAAAAATCATTTGATTATTTGAAATGAAGGGGAAATAATAATTAATTTAATTGAATAATGACATTATTTAATTAAATGCAGAAGAAGATAATTTAATTAGATGTGATCACATAAAATGATATGTTTTGGAATAAATGTGTTAGTCAATTTTAAGTGTTTACAAAAACAACATAATTAACAACTCAATTAAATGTTTAGTAGAAAATAATATGATCTCTATTAATTATTAGTCATTAAAACATTACAATCTACTACAATGTACTTCCAACATGCTAACCCTCAACCATTTGATTACAATTGTGAAAATTATACAATTCAAAAAATATTACAATACAAAGGCAATGCTAAAATGTAAAACATAACTATCTTTTCTTTATCACCTTAATGGGATTCCAGTGATTATGAACAATATTTACACAATAGGTCTTAGCTTTATGAATGATTGTAATTGGCCATGAGGTGGTGCAAATCTCAATGCCTTATAAAATGTGTAGTCAACTAAATACGTCGATGTAATTCACATCATAAGCTCTCCCAAGTCAAATGTACTTTATAATTTGTTCCTTTGTTACCACAACCTTTAAAATTTTGTCAAAAGCTTTGAAAAGTCACACTAAGTGTTAGCCTATTATGAATGATAGTAGGTGTAGAGGAGGGGATTTTCTATTCTCAAGATGATGAGGTCTCAAGGAGAAAATAGCCCTCGACTACCTCAAAAGATCCAACTTAGATGACAAGATAAAATGATGAAGAGTGTATGTTTATGTTTTATGCAAAATTAAGAGGCGGGAGTTCTATAAACTTAAAGAGCATGTCATAAAGGTCTTCTGAGAAAACTAACAAGCTCTCAAACAAGGACAACAGTGTAGTGCATGGATGTCTCCATGTTGCACTAACATCTCATACAAACCAAAAACTAAGAATGTCTCAAAAAAAGCAAAGTGGCTATTAACAATTTTGATAACTGAAAAAACTCTTAAAATGTGGGAAAACAACAAAGAATAGCAAAAATTAAAGTAACTCAAACTAAATGAAAGATGGATGATAAAGCAAGAGGGAAGGAAAAAATACTCACAAAGAACCAGGAGATGAAGTCTCCCACAAAGATATCTCTTCAGTACCTACGCACATAAGACCAAGGAAAAATATTGGGGTTGTTTAGGGATTTGACTTAGTCAAATCCTCACTTTGGCGTTTCCACCTCCATGAATAGCCAAACATGGTAGAGAAAATAAATTAGATGTGATAGAAGAACAAATAAGCACACTAGAACAATATGCTAACTAGATTAAAAGACAGTGCAATGAAGAAATCACAGTTACCCTCCTTTAGCAAGATGAGAATGTTGAAAGGGAGAGGCTGCGATCTCCAAGCTTGAGAGAGATATGTTGATAATACCAAAGCTCCAATGAAGTATGGCTATGAGAGAAATAAAATGCAATGAAGATGGTGCGATGGAGGTGAAGAAGTTGTTGTGATGAAGAAAGAGCAAGAGAGAATGAAAATCCTATGAATTATTTTTTATGTGTTGAGAGAGAGTGAAAATGAAGTGTTTTAGGGAGGTTTATGCATGCAAGAGTCATCCCAACATGTTTTCAAGCTAGTAGAGGCGTTACATTTCCTGGTAAGCAAGAAATGTAACATCTCAATGACCACTACAATTGGGAATCTATTCGAAACGTTTGTGAGGCAAGTAGATGTTTATGTGGCGCGCGTTTGTCCAAGACATAAATCCGCCTTGGCAACAAGAAAAAAATGGGTTAAGAATTAAATTAAAGTTGGATAAAAGGGAAATTGCATTATTGACTTTAATTTATCTAAAGGGGAGGCTCATGGGATGAAATTGCATAGGATGCAATTTACAACATTACAATAGGTTAGAGATTGAACAAGACCTTAGTGATGATCAAAATATTCTAGAAAATGAATGTAACACTTTAGGATTAATCTAGAATGTGTGTTCCCAACTATGAGATAAAATGTGCAAGCATAATGAAATATTATAGAGTTTGCAGTGATTGGTTATGACTTAAATGCAAATAAAAGTATGTAAATAGATAAATAAAGTAAAAGAAAATAATTTTGGTTGATGCAATTTTTTTTTGACACCTTGGGATGCTCTCACATTAATGGTATGCTCATTTCTATTATTTGTGATCATGAACTTACCTTCATCAGTAACTTCTAAGATAAAAAATATTTAAGCTAGAGGGAACACAACTAAAATTGACCTTGACATATCACTCATAAACTGATGTTAGAAAGAGATAGTAAATAAATTCTTGTAGACTTATTCATGTTGATTTGCTTTAGTATAACAAATACACTAGGTTTTTTGTGGTACCTCTTCTTGAACATTGGTACACCACCTCTTATCATTCTTTGAGAAATATGGTGCAATATGAAAGTATGTATAACCAAACTTCACCAGCTCACACTTCTTACCTTTCAAGTAGTTCCAAGGCACAAGTTATCAATTCAAATATCAAGCATTGATAATACCTCATCACACTCTCAAGGAAAACTTAGCCTTGGCTCATAATATTATTAAGCAATAAGTAGATCAACATAATTCTAATTGTGCACATTTGCCAAAGGCGACCTAGTCTTTCTATACCTTCAACCATACAAGAAAACCTCCTTAAATTTTACACACAAATAAAAGTTAATGCAAAAAATTTATGGACCTTTTTTAATATAAAATGGGCTGGTGAATTTGTTTACAAGTTGGATCTCCCTCCATCCTCCAAAACATATCATATTTTCCATCTCTCCTATTTGAAGATGTTCCTTGGACAACATGTTCACTTCTATTTGGCACTTCTCAAGTTAGATGATGAAGGTTCCATCCTCCTCAATCTTGAAACTATTTTAGTCCAAAGTTCATGCATCATATACATTTAGGTCCATTGGTGAGAGTTGAAAGTAGAAAACACAATTTGAGAACCTCTCCAACAACTATGATAGTAGTTTCCATAATTCAACCCTTATAGACAAGGTTTTATAAAGGGTGAGAACATGTTAGGACCTTTATGTCCTAACCTATTTTTATTATGAGCATTTTCATGATTATAGTTTAGTTATTTAATTAATATTACATTAGGAAGATTTATCTTGGACATGCATCATATGAAGTTGTACTACTATAACGAGTTTATAATAAGTGTATATATTTATCCCATATTGGTTGTACCTCACAAGTCACTTTATGTGATGCATATTTATATTGATGTTGTAAAAGAAGAATGTAATCTTCAAATAATGTTTTGTATTAGAGATTTTCTCTTGAGGAGGTTGCCCACTTAAAAATTATAATACTTATTTCAAATTCATGTATACAAGCATATTTATAGCTATCATCCAAGTACTATGTTCTTTTTGGCATGGTATTTCTTCCATTTGATAATATTTTACAAGAAGGCACCTATTAATTTTTCCATTTGTTTAATCCTTGCTTGTTATGCTTCCTCTTCTCTTATTCTCATTTCACCTTCTACACTATGCTTCATGATTTTATGTGTTATATATTCTCATTTTAGGGGGCATTGATTTCATATTCTTTATCTCCTTCTACTTTCAAGGTAACATACTTTCATGATCATCATTATGATTCATATGCTTCTCATGTGATATCATGGTTACATGCTTACATTCCCACATATTTTTGCTCTTATGAACTTATTTCTCGATGATTACATGTTAATTTCATGCTTACACCACTCTTATCTTATGATTTTCACATGTTCACTTATGCTTATCAAGTCTATATCACATGTTCTTATTAAATTATGTTTATCTTTATCATGTTTATATCTAATGCTTACAAATGTTTTTATTTGTGGTTATCATGATGACATCTAAAATTTATTTAGAACTACATGGTTCTTATCTAGTGATCACTACTAGCTTATAGCCCTAACTTGGGGGTAATAATGGGGGAATCATTCTTTAAAATATATGTGATTCATGTTTATCACATGATGTTATGTAGACACTTGTTCATGATTCTCGTTATTTGCACAGTATATTCTTTTTATTTACATCCCTCCCTTGCAATCTTGACTAGAGGAGGCATACTATATCATTGACATCCTTTCAAGTCTATCGTTAGTGTGGCTCAATCGACATGCCACATTTTTTTTTTTTATTATATTGGGAGCATGGTTATAGTGGTCCATTAAAGGATCTTACACCACCTCCTGTATTGGGTAGAGTGTTTGGCTTCATGCCACCCTTTACATTGAATTTTAACACATGCTTTGAGATTTTTGATATTGTTAAGCATTTATATTAGTGCAACTATATTTCAAATTCCAGACAAATTCTACTCATTAGATTCCTTTTGCTTTTGCATGTTGCAAGATGGAGTGCTTATTGCAAGAAGAATGCACTAAGATATATCCTCATCCATATCCTTTTAAATGTATTTTTTATTTTTTTTCATGTTAAATATTGGTTTTACATTGATATGCATCTTCTTTGTAGTTCATATACAAGACAAAGAGGGGGGAAAATAAAAATGGTGAGAATTGCATACCCTACACTTTTCTCCATAGTTTTAGACTCATTTTGAGTGGGATAGTCTCTGTACATTAACTAGTGTACACATAGTGTATTACCACACTAACAATTGGAACATTCATTGAACCTAGCTCAATTTCACTTCCACACATCCCTAACAACTAATTTAGATTTTCTATTTAGCCATTTGCCTACCTAGTTCAAATTTGAAATGTAAAATTGAACCTAGTTTGATTCTACACTGCAAAACTAAATCAAGTTTAATTTTGTGGCACAAAATCAACCGATACATTTTTAATTTTTATTATTTTAAATTACATCTATATTATTCCCTTCCAACTAGTTATTTCATGCCAACTTGAAGCATGGAATATTTCAAATTATATTATAGGGTGTTCTATAAAAGGATATACCTTCATTCATTTTTACAAATCTAGAAAAAATATTGGTACGAGAGCTTCATGTGGGTTGAAGGAACAACTGAGAACAATGGAGATCAACCAAGAAATCAAAATCTTTATTCACAAAGAATGGAAGAATTAAAAATATGCCACTAATATGTGAAACCCAAACACGTTATGTTACTCACCCCTTAGAGAAATATGTGTAGAGACTCTATGTGCTTATAATTGCATTAATTTAAGCTCTATATAAAACCTAATATGTTCATTGAGGGTCCAACTCTTTAAATGACCAAGACATCTCCTTATATAGAACCTTCAATTTATACTACCATGGAGGATCAAAGTAGGCCATTGCCATAAATGTGTGCTTAGGAGGAAATATGATCTACACATTATTGTTCAAACAACAAGAATAATCGATCATTCCCCAATAAATTCAAAGTTGACACACTTTGACCTTCCAAGACTAACAAGCCATTAGAAAATCCAATCATTGTCATTTGGAAAAAGTGTTATGATGAAGTGACCAACTTGTTGACAACTGACATGGATTGATCTCTCCAAGGTGTGTGTTAGAAACGTGTTGTGCAAGGTAACAATGAAAGGGTGCAAAGTTTTATGTGAGTAGAGGTAAGTAGAAGAAAAGGAAGCTGCACTAATGAGCATAGAGTGCATGAGACACCACAACCACCCAACACACCAATGACACAAACAAACATTAATCTTGTCTACAAACAAATTATCACAACACAAGGGCATGCACAAGATAAGCTTGTATGTGAAGAACTAAAAATATATTTCTAAGGTGATGCAAGATTGTGCTAACCTAGAATGCTTCAACATAAAAGATCCATCTAGCTCTCATTGCATCATCATTCAAGGAGCACATTTGAACATTTATCACTACATCAATATTTGCATCTTAATGACAAATGTATATTGCATTATTGCTTTATGTCTTTGATCTTTGTTTATAGGCCATTAAATTGGCTTGCATAGGGGTTTGACAGTAAGCTCCTCAAAGGTGTTTGTAAACATCATTGTTTCATTAGTGCATATTTAGATATTAGAAGACAAGGTGAGATGGTGTTTATATCACTAATCCCAACAAGTTAATTGCATTCACAAAAGGTCAATGTTGTGGACTATGATTGATTTCACACAGCACAATTGATCCAAATCAAATCCACACCACAATATCACTTTAGATTAGATAAAAGTTCAATTTATTTTTTGTTAGAACATCAGAAAATTATATATGATATCAACATATCATTTTGAATTTAGAATTAAATATCTCTAATCCATATTTTTCATCTCAAAAAATTATGATTTATTTTCAATTCACCGTTTCAACTTTCGAATATAAATATTATCTATTCATTTAATTATGTCATAAAAACAACTCATTACCATATTTTGAAATTAGGGTCACTAATAATGTAACTTTTTTAAAAGTTTAGGATTTAAGAGTTAAAAAAACCTAATCCTACAAAAACTAAAATTGTTAAAAGTAAAACT
>VDFB02000010.1:18097444-18307701 GCA_007258455.2 Sequoia sempervirens | reverse complement strand
CACGACTGCGAAGGCGGCGACACTGGATATGAGCTTGGGAATGCCGAATCCCTGCATAACTCCCTCTTGCACGTCATATTTTAAGTTGGTTTCTGCCTGCCTCAACGCTGCAAACATGCCTCCCACTCCCTCAGACACTCCATTTACAATTTTTATCCCCGTTTCCTTCGTATGACCCACCACAAAGTTCACCACCTCCATCGCCTCGCTTCTCTCTTCCGCCTGTCCCAACTTCCAACTATGTTTTCATTTTATGTTATCCATTGGACAGAATAGCAATGCCTTTGCCCATGGTCACGTGGAAATAAGCACTCCAAGCTTCTCTTTCCAAGTGTGAAAGACAGTATGTTCCAAGCCGGACAGGGAGTGCAATAAAGTTTTTTAAATATTTAGTTTTACTTTTAACAATTTTAGTTTTTGTAGGATTTAGGTTTTTTTAACTCTTAAATCCTAAACTTTTAAAAAAGTTACATTATTAGTGCCCCTAATTTCAAAATATGGTAATGAGTTGTTTTTATGACATAATTAAATGAATAGATAATATTTATATTCGAAAGTTGAGACGGTGAATTGAAAATAAATCATAATTTTTTGCGATGAAAAATATGGATTAGAGATATTTAATTTTAAATTCAAAATGATATGTTGATATCATATATAATTTTGTGATGTTCTAACAAAAAATAAATTGAACTTTTATCTAATCTAAAGTGATATTGTGGTGTGGATTTGATTTGGATCAATTGTGCAGTGTGAAATCAATCATAGTCCACAACATTGACCTTTTGTGAATGCAATTAACTTGTTGGGATTAGTGATATAAACACCATCTCACCTTGTCTTCTAATATCTAAATATGCACTAATGAAACAACGATGTTTACAAACACCTTTGAGGAGCTTACTATCAAACCCCTATGCAAGCCAATTTAATGGCCTATAAACAAAGATCAAAGACATAAAGCAAAAATGCAATATACATTTGTCATTAAGATGCAAATGTTGATGTAGTGATAAATGTTCAAATGTGCTCCTTGAATGATGATGCAAACAAAAAGTGAGAGCTAGATGGATCTTTTATGTTGAAGCATTCTAGGTTAGCACAATCTTACATCACCTTAGAAATATATTTTTAGTTCTTCACATACAAGCTTATCTTGTGCATGCCCTTGTGTTGTGATAATTTGTTTGTAAACAAGATTAATGTTTGTCTGTGTCATTGGTGTGTTGGGTGGTTGTGGTGTCTCATGCACTCTATGCTCATTAGTGCAGCTTCCTTTTCTTCTACTTACCTCCACTCACATAAAACTTTGCACCCTTTCATTGTTACCTTGCACAACTCGTTTCTAACACACACCTTGGAGAGATCAATCCATGTCAGTTTTCAACAAGTTGGTCACTTCATCATAACTCTTTTTCCAAATGACAATGATTGGATTTTCTAATGGCTTGTTAGTCTTGGAAGGTCAAAGTGTGTCAACTTTGAATTTATTGGGGAATGATCAATTATTCTTGTTGTTTAAACAATAATGTGTAGATCAAATTTCCTCCTAAGCACACATTTATGGCAATGGCCTACTTTGATCCTCCATGGTAGTATAAATTGAATGTTCTATATAAGGAGATGTCCTGGTCATTTAAAGAGTTGGACCCTCAATGAACATATTAGGTTTTATATAGAGCTTAAATTAATGCAATTATAAGTGCATAGAGTCTCTACACATATTTCTCTAAGGGGTGAGTAACATAATGTGATTGGGTTTCACATATTAGTGGCATATTTTTAATTCTTCCATTCTTTGTGAATAAAGATTTTGATTTCTTGTTTGATCTCCATTGTTCTTAGTTGTTCCTTCAACCCACATGAAGCTCTTGTACCAATCTTTTTTCTAGATTTGTAAAAATGAATGAAGGTTTATCCTTTTATAGAACACCCTATAATATAATTTGAAATATTTCAGTTGTTAGGGATGTGTGGAAGTGAAATTGAGCTAGGTCCAATGAATGTTCCAATTGTTAGTGTGGTAATACACTATGTGTACACTAGTTAATGTACAGAGACTATCCCACTCAAAATGAGTCTAAAACTATGGAGAAAAGTGTAGGGTATGCAATTCTCACCATTTTTATTTTCCCCCCTCTTTGTCTTGTATATGAACTACAAAGAAGATGCATATCAATGTAAAACCAATATTTAACATGAAAAAAAATAAAAAATACATTTAAAAGGATATGGATGAGGATATATCTTAGTGCATTCTTCTTGCAATAAGCACTCCATCTTGCAACATGCAAAAGCAAAAGGAATCTAATGAGTAGAATTTGTCTGGAATTTGAAATATAGTTGCACTAATATAAATGCTTAACAATATCAAAAATCTCAAAGCATGTGTTAAAATTCAATGTAAAGGGTGGCATGAAGCCAAACACTCTACCCAATACATGAGGTGGTGTAAGATCCTTTAATGGACCACTATAACCATGCTCCCAATATAATAAAAAAAAAAAATGTGGCATGTCGATTGAGCCACACTAACGATAGACTTGAAAGGATGTCAATGATATAGTATGCCTCCTCTAGTCAAGATTGCAAGGGAGGGATGTAAATAAAAAGAATATACTGTGCAAATAACGAGAATCATGAACAAGTGTCTACATAACATCATGTGATAAACATGAATCACATACATTTTAAAGAATGATTCCCCCATTATTACCCCCAAATTAGGGCTATAAGCTAGTAGTGATCACTAGATAAGAACCATGTAGTTCTAAATAAATTTTAGATGTCATCATGATAACCACAAATAAAAACATTTGTAAGCATTAGATATAAACATGATAAAGATAAACATAATTTAATAAGAACATGTGATATAGACTTGATAAGCATAAGTGAACATGTGAAAATCATAAGATAAGAGTGGTGTAAGCATGAAATTAACATGTAATCATCGAGAAATAAGTTCATAAGAGCAAAAATATGTGGGAATGTAAGCATGTAACCATGATATCACATGAGAAGCATATGAATCATAATGATGATCATGAAAGTATGTTACCTTGAAAGTAGAAGGAGATAAAGAATATGAAATCAATGCCCCCTAAAATGAGAATATATAACACATAAAAATCATGAAGCATAGTGTAGAAGGTGAAATGAGAATAAGAGAAGAGGAAGCATAACAAGCAAGGATTAAACAAATGGAAAAATTAATAGGTGCCTTCTTGTAAAATATTATCAAATGGAAGAAATACCATGCCAAAAAGAACATAGTACTTGGATGATAGCTATAAATATGCTTGTATACATGAATTTGAAATAAGTATTATAATTTTTAAGTGGGCAACCTCCTCAAGAGAAAATCTCTAATACAAAACATTATTTGAAGATTACATTCTTCTTTTACAACATCAATATAAATATGCATCACATAAAGTGACTTGTGAGGTACAACCAATATGGGATAAATATATACACTTATTATAAACTCGTTATAGTAGTACAACTTCATATGATGCATGTCCAAGATAAATCTTCCTAATGTAATATTAATTAAATAACTAAACTATAATCATGAAAATGCTCATAATAAAAATAGGTTAGGACATAAAGGTCCTAACATGTTCTCACCCTTTATAAAACCTTGTCTATAAGGGTTGAATTATGGAAACTACTATCATAGTTGTTGGAGAGGTTCTCAAATTGTGTTTTCTACTTTCAACTCTCACCAATGGACCTAAATGTATATGATGCATGAACTTTGGACTAAAATAGTTTCAAGATTGAGGAGGATGGAACCTTCATCATCTAACTTGAGAAGTGCCAAATAGAAGTGAACATGTTGTCCAAGGAACATCTTCAAATAGGAGAGATGGAAAATATGATATGTTTTGGAGGATGGAGGGAGATCCAACTTGTAAACAAATTCACCAGCCCATTTTATATTAAAAAAGGTCCATAAATTTTTTGCATTAACTTTTATTTGTGTGTAAAATTTAAGGAGGTTTTCTTGTATGGTTGAAGGTATAGAAAGACTAGGTCACCTTTGGAAAATGTGCACAATTAGAATTATGTTGATCTACCTATTGCTTAATAATATTATGAGCTAGGGCTAAGTTTTCTTTGAGAGTGTGATGAGATATTATCAATGGTTGATATTTGAATTGATAGCTTGTGCCTTGGAACTATTTGAAAGGTAAGAAGTGTGAGTTGGTGGAGTTTGGTTATACATACTTTCATATTGCACCATATTTCTCGAAGAATGATAAGAGGTGGTGTACCAATGTTCAAGAAGAGGTACCACAAAAAACCTAGTGTATTTATTATGCTAAAGCAAAGCAACATGAATAAGTCTGCAAGAATTTATTTACTATCTCTTTCTAACATCAGTTTATGAGTGATATGTGAAGGTCAATTTTAGTTGTGTTCCCTCTAGCTTAAATATTTTTTATCTTAGAAGTTACCGATGAAGGTAAGTTCTTGATCACAAATAATAGAAGTGAGCATACCATTAATGTGAGAGTATCCCAAGGTATCAAAAAAAAATTGCATCAACCAAAATTATTTTCTTTTACTTTATTTATCTATTTACATACTTTTATTTGCATTTAAGTCATAACCAATCACTGCAAACTCTATAATATTTCATTATGCTTGCACATTTTATCTCATAGTTGGGAACACACATTCTAGATTAATCCTAAAGTGTTACATTCATTTTCTAGAATATTTTGATCATCACTAAGGTCTTGTTCAATCTCTAACCTATTGTAATGTTGTAAATTGCATCCTATATAATTTCATCCCATGAGCCTCCCCTTTAGATAAATTAAAGTCAATAATGTAATTTCCCTTTCATCCAACTTTAATTTAATTCTTAACCCATTTTTTTCTTGTTGCCAAGGCGGATTTATGTTTCGAATGAATGCGCGCCACATAGACATCTACTTGCCTCGCAAACGTTTCGAATAGATTCCCAATTGTAGTGGTCATTGAGATATTACATTTTTTGCTTACTAGGAAATGTAACACCTTTACTAGCTTGAAAACATGTTGGGATGACTCTTGCATGCATAAACCTCCCTAAAACACTTCATTTTCACTCTCTCTCAACACATAAAAAATAATTCACAGGATTTTCATTCTTTCTTGCTCTTTCTTCATCACAACAACTTCTTCACCTCCATCGCACCATCTTCATTGCATTTTCTTTCTCTCATAGCCATACTTCATTGGAGCTTTGGGATTATCAACATATCTCTCTCAAGCTTGGAGATCTCAACCTCTCCCTTTCAACATTCTCATCTTGCTAAAGGAGGGTAACTGTGATTTCTTCATTGCATTGTCTTTTAATCTGGTTATCATATTGTTCTAGTGTGCTTATTTGTTCTTCTATCACATCTAATTTATTTTCTCTACCATGTTTGGCTATTCATGGAGGTGGAAACACCAAAGTGAGGATTTGACTAAGGCAAATCCCTAAACAACCCCAATATTTTTCCTTGGTCTTATGTGCGTAGGTACTGAAGAGATATCTTTGGGGGAGGCTTCATCTCCTGGTTCTTTGTGAGTATTTTTTCCTTCCCTCTTGCTTTATCATCCATCTTTCATTTATTTTGAGTTACTTTTGTTTTTGCCATTCTTTGTTGTTTTCCCGCATTTTAAGAGTTTTTCAGTTATCAAAACTATTAATAGCCACTTTGCTTTTTTTGAGACATTCTTCATTTTTGGTCTATATGAGATGTTAGTGCAACATGGGGACATCCATGCACTACACTATTGTCCTTGTTTGAGAGCTTTTTAGTTTTCTTAGAAGATCTTTATGACATGCTCTTTAAGTTTATAGAACTCTCAGCTCTTAATTTTGCATAAAACATAAACATACACTCTTCATCATTTTATCTTGTCATCTAAGTTGGATCTTTTGAGGTAGTCGAGGGCTATTTTCTCCTTGAGACCTCATCATATTGAGAATAGAAAATCCCCTCCTCTACACCTACTATCATGCATAATAGGCTAACACTTAGTGTGACTTTTCAAAGCTTTTGACAAATTTTTAAAGGTTGTGGTAACAAAGGAACAAATTACAAAGTACATTTGACTTGGGAGAGCTTATGATGTGAATTACATCGACGCATTTAGTTGACTACACATTTTATAAGGCATTGAGATGTGCACCACCTCATGGCCAATTACAATCATTCATAAGGCTAAGACCTATTGTGTAAATATTGTTCATAATCACTGTAATCCCATTAAGGTGATAAAGAAAAGATAGTTATGTTTTACATTTTAGCATTGCCTTTGTATTGTAATATTTTTTTAATTGTATAATTTTCACAATTGTAATCAAATGGTTGAGGCTTAGCATGTTGGAAGTACATTGTAGTAGATTGTAACGTTTTAATGATTAATAATTAATAGAGATCATATTATTATCTACTAAACATTTAATTGAGTTGTTAATTATGTTGTTTTTGTAAACACTTAAAATTGACTAACACATTTCTTCCAAAACATATCATTTTATGTGATCACATCTAATTAAATTATCTTATTTTGCATTTAATTAAATAGTTTCATTATTCAATTAAATTAATTATTATTTCCCCTTCATTTCAAATAATCAAATGTATAATTCTAAAATTTCCTTCATTCCCACTTTAATTGAATAATTTTGAATAATTTAATTAAACTACCTATTTCACCATTTTTCCTCTATTAAATAAATAATTTTAGTTAATCAATTAATTTATTAATTTACCCCCCTCTTGTGAATTGATTAAATAATTTACAATTATTTAATTAATTTAATCATTTATCTTTTCCTAAATCACATTAATTGAATAATTATTAATTATTATTTAATTAGTATTAACTATTCCTCTCAACATTATTATCTTCTAAAATAAATAAAATTGATTATTTTATCTATTTCCCCTTTTGCACATGAAATTGATGATTAATTATTTAATTATTAATTAATTACTCATGCGAAAAAAGATGTTGGGCGTGTGCGGGAGTTTGAGCGTGGGAAGGGCATGCCGCGGCCTATGAGGTCGTGGATGCATGCCTGCGTCTCTTCATTGCATGTGTTTGGCTTGTGCAAATCAACGTTTTGGGGTTTATTTTTGTTTGGGGGTGGTTCATGCGTGCAGGGGGGTCATTTTCATTGGAGCCTTGGTTTTTGTTCTTCTTTGTCTCCATCAACTATTTCATTCCTACTTTTTGCTTGGATTTGGGCTTGGTAGCTACAGTGGGAGGGACAAGCAATGTCTTTTATGTGTTGTGTGGCTTGTGGTCGAGCCTCTTTTATTGTGGGTGTTGTGTGGGCTTTGGTTTAGTGCGTTGGCCTTTGTGGTTGGCTGTAGGGCTTTTATTTTGTATGGATGGTGATGCATGAGCTCTATATCCTACATAATCTAGGCTCTTCTTCACCAAGACGAGATCCATCCTCCTTCATTTTGGAAAACAATGAACAGGGTTTTTCTAGAAATGGTGGTCTTCGCCTAAAGAAAATTAATGGGTGTTTAGAGAGATTGCAAGATCGTTCGATGTTGGTAATACAACCAAAATATGTTGTTGATGATGCAAATTATTATTATAATCATGTCTTAATCTGCAAATTCATGGGGATGCAGATTTCATGTCCATTTTTGGACTCATGGATTCACAAGACCTAGAACCCAGAGGGGGACTTTAACATATTGTAGTTGCCATTAACTTTTTTATGGTGGATTTTTCATGCATTACGGGTAGGAATCGGGCATTTGAAGGCAAACCTTATTTCTACAATCAAGTGGGCCTCTTTATCAAACCTTGGCATATGGGTTTCAATTTTGTAGAGGAGCTTCCATCTAGGGTTCGTGTTTGGGTTCGTCTTCCTTGTCTGCCACTGGAATGTTGGCAAAGTGATATTTTGCATATGATAGCACTTGTGATTAGCAAGCCTATCAAACCTTCATAGCATACCCTGACCAAACAGGTTCTTTCCTATGTCTATGTGTGCGTGGAGATGGATTTGAATAATCCACTATCAAATTCGGTTGACATAACCATAAGGACAACTTCTTGGACTCAGCAGTTGGATTATGAGATGTTTCCATTTTGGTGTCATTTATTCCATGAATATGGTCACCTTCAAAGAAAGTGCCCCAAAGATGCAAATTCTTTTGGTTCTAGTGTTGCTCCTCCCCATTCTTCTTTTGTGGCTGACAAGGGTAAGGCACCCATGCAAGGAGTTGTGATGGAAAAAGATGGGTTTGTGCCAGTTAAGTCGCATAATAAAAGTTGAGGTCAGAAGAGGAATCTCATAGATAGGTAGGAAGAGGAGACATTTGATAGGTTTGATGCTCTGGATGAGTTAGTTCATGAGGAGGGGGTCCTCTTCAATATGTAAGTTGAGGTTGCCCCCATTGTTGAGCACCATACTGCTTCTCAACCAAATGATACCTCAGTTTTGGTTCCAATGGTAGATTTTGGGGCATTGTTGGATTCCAAAGCCCTCTCCCCTATTGTTGTGCCTGGGGATTCTGGGGTGTTGAAGGAGGCTTCGAGTAATGGTCTTACAAGTGGGTTAGGTTTAGATGAATCTGGTAAAAATAAATCCTCCTTTTCTTCTCCCATCTTGGGTTTGCAATAAAAACCCCTAAAAAGGGGTGTTTTGGATAAGCCTCAAAAGGTAGGCAGAAAGAAGGATCAGGAAAAGATAAAGTTGGTTGGTGGGATACTAGTTGAGGCCGGTTCGATGAGGATATTAGATTCTCATTTCTCCCATCCTTTGTGATGATTGTGTTATCTTGGAATGTAAGGGGTATGAATACCATCCCTAGACAAAAGGCTCTTCATGATTTGGTACATGTTCATTCTCCGAATTTGGTCTTCCTCCAGGAAACCAAGTTGTCGGTTGATGGTATGATGCAGTGTGCTTCTAGGATTTGGAATAGAGGGCTATGCCAATGTGTGGGTGCATAGGGTAGCTCTGGTGGTCTTGCGTGCTTATGGGATCCTCGATGGGTTACCCCCATTTGGTGGTCCTCTAGTACACATTCTATCTCTCTTGTGGCATCTAGATTGGAGTTGGGGAAGAAAATTCTCTTCTCTAACATCTATGCTCCTTTGAACATCTCTGGTAAGGTGTTTTTGTGGTCTCATGTTAGTTATTTGTGATCTTTGGATCCTTTCTTCCCTGGATTATGGTAGGTGACTTTAATGTGATTTCCTCCCTTGAGAAGAAATGAGGTGGTATTGCTCTATTGGACCCCTCCTCTAATCTCCTAAGGGATAATATGGCTCACTTGCAGTTGGTGGATATTAAATCCTCAAATGGTATTTTTACTTGGAACAATAGGAGAATTGGTGCAGATGCCATTTTGGAAAGGTTAGATAGGTTTCTGGTGTCTAGATTTTGGGTTGGTGATAAGTGGGTGATGAGCTTTGAAATCTTGGATTGGCATGGTTTGGATCATTGGCCAATTAAACTCTCTGCCCAATTGGCTTATACTTTCCATAAGTAGTCTTTTAGATTTCAGCTAATGTGGCTTAGGGATGAGAGACTCCATGATCTCATTCCTAGATGGTGGGATGAAGGGAGACCAACTTTTGGTACTACTATGTACTCTTTTGTAAAGAGAATCTAATATATCAAATACAAGTTGAAATGTTGGAATACAAGTCACTTTGGCAATGTTTTTTCTGACAAAAAGAGTTGCTCAGGTGCACTTGGATTCTATAACGACATATTAGGGATCAGGGATTCTCAGTTGAGTTGTGTAGGTTAGAAGCAGGTATGGTTAAGGAGGTGGAGGAGTGGGAGCTTAGAGAGGAATTTTTTGGGAAATAGAAGTCTCAAATTGATTGGTTGTAAGAAGGTGACAGGAATACCTCCTTTTTTCACAACTTAGTGAAAGACAAAAAGTAGGGTAATGTAATTTCTTCTCTTTGTTCTCCAGGGGGAGTTGTTCTCTCTTCCTCTTCTGAGATTTCAAGTGAGTATGTTCGCTTCTTTTTTTCTCTTTTCTTTGAAGATTCTCCTCCTACTAGTGAGGAGGAAGCTTCTATATTGACTTGTATTCCTTCTCTGGTAACCAAGGACATGAATGATGCTCTTATCAAACCTATTTCCTTGAAGGAACTGGAGAAGGTTATGTTTCAGTTGAAGAAAGGAAAGGCTCCAGGCCCTTATGGGTTTCTAGTTGAGTTCTTCCAAGAGTTTTGGGAGGTGATCAGTCCTAACTTGCTTGAGGTTGTTCAAGAGTCTCATAAGAATAAGCAAATTGTTGCATGTCATGAATTCTACTTTTCTTGCTCTTATCCCTAAACAGGAGGGTGTTGATTCTTTGGATCTTTTTAGACTGATTGCTTTGTGCAACGTGGTGTACAAAATAATCACCAAACTGATTGTTAAGCGTTTGAAGCCATGGCTAAATAGGTTGATTTCTGAGGAACAAGGTGGATTTGTTGTTGGTAGAAAAATCCTAGATGGTGTTGTCATTGCAGTTGAGACTATTCATTCTATGGCATCTTCCAGGGAGAAGGCTATGTTTATTAAGTTGAACATGCCCAAAGCATATGATTGTGTAAAATGGTCTTTTCTATCCAAGATTTTAAGGGCTTTCAGATTTAGTAGGGAATGGATTGATTGGGTCATGAGTTGTGTTACTTCCTCTTCTTTCTTTGTTCTTATTAATGGGGAGGCTTTTAATCTGTTCGTGTTGTCTAGGGGCCTTAGGCAAGGGGATCCCTTGTCCCCCTATTTATTCATTATGATGGTGGAAGGATTGGGAAGATTCATCAAATATCAGGTGGAGTGTGGTCTTATTCAAGGATGGAAGTGGGGTAACAACTTTCCTTCTCAATCCCATTTGCAGCTTGTTGATGGCACTGCTTTGATGGGGTTGGCTAGAGTGGATGAAGCAGTTAACTTGAGGAAGACCTTGGGTTGTTATTTGGCCACTTTGGTACAAAGCATCAATGAGAATAAATTTTGTATTTACTTATTTAATACCCCGAAGTTTATTCAACAAAGAATTGCTAGGATTTAAGGTTTCAGATTGGTTCTCTTCCCCTTATTTATCTTGGTATTCCTCTATCTGTCTGCTCACTCCCACGAGGTTATTGGCAGGATGTGATTGATAAATTTTGTAAAAAAGTTTTTCATTGGACTTGCAGGTGGCTCTCTTCAGTTGGTAGAGTTACTCTTCTAAAGTCAATGGTTCAGTCCCTTCTAATATATATATATATATACATATATATATATATATATATATACATATGTATATATATATATATATATATGTATATATATACATATATATATATATGTATATATATATGTATATATATATATATATATATATACATATATATATATGTATATATATATATGTATATATATATGTTTCATGTTGTCTCCCCATGCTAGTTTCATCAAAGACTTTGAGATTCTTTGTCATCGGTTTCTTTGGTCTAGCAATCTTCTTTCGCAGAAGTTGAGTTTAGTCAAGTGGGATTTGTGTCTCGGTTGTAGTAGGAAGAGGGTCTAGGACTGCAAAGGGCAGATTGGAATTGTCAAGCCTTTACGACTAAGCTTTATTGGTGATGGTGCTCACAACAACATTAGTGTTGGCCCAAGATCCTTACGAATATCTAGGGGATGTGGAGAGAGCAGAAGTGCCTAGATTTAGTCTTATGGGGAAAGGTTCCATGATTTGGAGTACTCTCAAAAGAGGTGCCAAGTTGGTTAAACAAGTTCTTTTCTGGATTTGCAACAAAGGCTCAGATGCTCTTTTTTGGTATGATTCTTGGGATGGATTCCCTCCTATCCTATCTTCTCATCCACACTTACAAGATTTATGTAGGATCTTTTTGGAGGCAGGTTGAAGCAAAGTGATGGAATTTAAAGCTCCTTAGGCTTTGGGGTAGGCTGTTGGCTTTAGGTGGAAGGACCTACATGAGTGGCCACCAGGAGGTTCCGTGGAGGATCAACAAGATTTGGCTTCTATCTTGGCTAATAGTGGTTGCAGTTATCTACTTGAGAGGGATGTTCTTGCTTAGGGCCATGATCTGAGAGGTAAATTCTATGTTGCCTCTAGGTATCGGATGTTGGATAAGTAGGCTTTTGGAAACATTGGGGTTCCCTGGTGGAAACAAATTCAGAATAAATTTTCTTGGCCCAAATTCAAAATTTTCTCTTGGTTGGTGATTTATAAGAAATGCTTGACTTGGGAGAATCTTTGGAAGTGTGGGATTCAGGGCCCTTCAATGTGCTTCTTGTGTTCAAATAATGAAAACTTCCTCTCATCTTTTCTTTCAGTGTCCCTTTGGTAGGACAATCTGGCATTTGTGGTGGGAGGCTTGGAATCATCAGTACTGACATGTCTCTTCCTTGGAAGACTTCTAGTGCGGTCTTGGAGTCCTTCCTGTTAAGACCTATTTCTTACAAATTGTCTGGTCCATTGGTTCCAACTTGATCATTTGGCACATTTAGTTGGAGAGCAATCATACGATTTTTTTGGATAAGAAGCTTCAGGTGGGTCAGGTGTGGTTGCAAATTTTGGGAGATCTCTAAGAAACATTAGTTGCCAAATGTGATTTGTTGATTCCTGTGGACCCTGGTGATGCAAGAGTAGTCCATTGCTTAGGGATTTCTGCTGGTGGTAGGGTCAAGCCCAAGCTTGGTCTGGGGCAGAGTTCTAGAGGAAAGATTTCTAGGGAGGGACATTGGATGCCCCCTCCCACTGGGGTTCTTAAAATTAATACTGACGGGTCTTCTAGAGGCAATCTTGGGCATGCTAGGGTTGGTGGAGTGGGCAGGGATAGTTCTAGAGTGGTTGAGTTTTTCTTTGTTGAGTATAAGGGGCAACATTCTAATAATCTTATGGAGGCATTGGCTATTCTTTTGGCTTTGAAACAAGTGTGTGCCCTTGGTTGGAGGAGAGTTATTTGCGAATTTGATTCTCAAATTGTGATTGATCTGTTGAACATGAGTCAAGTTGATGATGTTAGCTAGAAATTAGCTAGGGTGGTTAAGCAAATCACTTGTCTTGGAGGAGTTCTGGATTCTATCACCTTTTTCCATATCCCACGTGAATGGAATAAGGTGGCTAATGGGTTGGGCAAATAGGCTTCAGAGAAGACAAGGAATTGGATTGTGGATGATTGGGACAATCTTCCTAGTGATCTTGCTCAGGAGTTGGAGGATTTGGTTACATAAGCTATGAGATGTTTATTGGGTATTGCTTGAGTGATTTCTTGGTGTGTCTTTCCCCCATGGGGGGTGCTTGTACTTTCCTATCTTGTACTGCTTTCTTTGATTAATGAATTTTTTTACCCTCTTTAAAAAAGAAATTACTCATGCATTTCCACCTCACCAGTCAAAATCCCACTCACTTCGAGTTCACTCAATCAATTTTGTTCACTAGGTGTCAGTCATACTTATCTCTTCAAACAATTCTCTTAACTAACCCATACAAGAAGTTAGCTCCAATCAAGAATTCAATTATTCCGCTCAACCATTCGGGGCCATTGATCTGCTCATCCCTTCATCAAATCTTGACCGTTGATCAGTATCACCTAAAATCTATAGATTGAACCTGTCAATCATCTATTATCTCTCTCTCACTCATTGCAAGAAATCTACATGCATATTATCCTTAGTGATTTATACTACAAAATCTAATAGAAAACACCATTACACCTTCTCTCCAAGGTGAAAAGTAGGAGAAAAATGGAGCTAAGCTAAGGAAATCACGTAGGCTTGTAGTATTTATTTTGTTTGATTTTCCTTATGCTTCATTGGTGTGATCTATTTTTGAATTTTATTGTGAATTTATCTATTTGATTTCATAGTTATTTTCAAGGTCATACATTTTGGCATGCCCAATGGGATGCTCAGGTCCTTGAAATTTAATGAATTTATGTGATTTTTTTTTGTGTTTTAAGCAATTACAAATCGGATTGGTGTATTTGTTTTGGTATTGACACATTTTTTCAAGTGTTTGGCACACTTGTTTATGATTGTGGTGCAATTTTTAGGTATTTGGAACATTTGTGCTTAGGTTTGGTGTATCTATTTTGAGAAACAGTGCATCTATCTAGCAAAAAGCCCACTATTTTTTTAGAGGTCGAGATTTTGTTTATTTATTATTTATTATTTATTTTATATTCACTCTATTGCTTTCTATTGATTTTTGACTGTGGTATTATAGGTGTTAACCCTAAAATAACAAATATATCTTTTAGATTAGGATTTTACCTCTATATTTTGCATACTTTGTTGTTTTTTGGTAGATTGGCATATTTATTAGGGATTGGCGCATCTATAAGAGATTTTAGTGCATCTGTCAAAGATTGTTTTGTATTTTTTCCACAAAATGGTGCATTTTTCATAAATCTTGGCATAAGTGTCCAATATATTGTGCAAGTATAATTATCTTTTTTATTGATTTTTGTTTGGTTTGTCACATTTATCACTGTCTATTACATAATTGTCTTAGAATTTTACACAATTGAATAATTTAGTTGCATAATTGTTTTGATTATATGGGAAAATAGGTTTTGAAGGGACCTAAAACCCTTTACAACTGTAGATACAAAATACTGCTCGAAAGATGTAACACTAAACTATTAGTAACAACCATCAACCAAAAAGTAGCAAAATAACAGGAAAGAAATCGAGACCGCAACAAAGAAACAAACACAAAAGACACACAACAAGACACTACTTCATGCTTCTTAAGGTGTTGGCCACCTCAAGTTCCTGGTTCCTATGAAGCCCAACCATGTCCAATAGTTCTTTTTTCTCATCCTCAAAAGACTTCCTCCAGTTATCCACCCCTCTAGCAACATGTCCTTTAACATCATCCTTCCCACCTTTTTCCCTTTTCCTTTACATTCCTGCTCCTTCTCCATCAACTCAAAAAAAATACAACTGGTCCTCTCTAAGCTCACTAATCTTGCGGAACGGGACCTCCAAAGAATCTGCGCTATTCTTAATAGAAATATGACAAGCATGGAGCAATTTCTTGATGTCCGCATTGGTCTCCAAAACCTTGGCTTCTAAATCAACTAGGCATTGTTCGCACAAGGACTTGAAATCAATGGAAGAACTCTCAAGATCAACAATTCTATCAATCAGAATATCTGAGACAGCTCCTTTCAAAATATTTTGTACATTCTCTTTCAATCCCCTAATTTTGATGTTAACCCTGTTGAATTCGTGTAGGATCCATTTTGCCAATTTGAAAGTACCGGTGACCCCCGCCCTCGCCATGTCAAGTGGCTCGAACATTGAGGTGGTGTCATCATTAAGATAGAAGAAGTCCTCTAACAAGGGGTTAACCTTGAGAGGTTTTGGCTTCGCATGCTTTTGCTCAACATCCTCCTCCTCTTACATAGGTTTCTCACCAATAGGTTTGACATTTGGTGAATTTTGAACTGGGGAATCATCAATTTCCACTGCCTTCTCCTCAAGATCCTTCTCCTTGCAAAGCTCTATGGTATCCTTTACCATTTCTTTTGTGGCCTTGTTCCTCATCTTGGAAATGCGCTCACAAACCCTTGTAGGCTTCTCCTTGGCCTCCATGGTCACAACATTCTCTTGTAAACCCTCCTCCTTACCTCCTACCTGAGCATCATCCTGAACAATATTCACAACATCGTCCTTGGACCTAGAATCCCCATAACCCACCTCTATGTCATTACCATCAGACCAGGACTCTGACTCATGAATAATAAGCCACTTGGCTTCCCATTTTCCTTTAGGGTTACCCTTCTTTCTCTTCTTAGAAGGGGTAGCTATAGGGGAGGGAGACCTGTCCTCACCTTCTTCATTCCACTCCTCATCCTCAGCCATGTCGGTATCCAAACCAGATGATCTAAAATCCACACTTAAAGTCTTCTCCTTGCCCTTAATTGAGGTGATAAGAATTAGGGCTTTTACATGTTCCATAATTATCAAAATGAGGCCCTCATGCAAGACCGATGCCCTCCTATTTTTCAAGTGCGCATACACAAAGACCTTTGTGGAGGACAAGAGAAAGAAAGTAAAATAAATAAATGGCCCATGACTAAAATGATTTAAAGGAGTAAAATGATGCCAAGGACTACAGTGAACCTACCTTCCAAAGTCACATATCGCACGATAATTTTCGCTATATCCGCCCATATCTTCTTGAGAGACTTCCACTCATAGCCCCAAGCCTCCATCTTAATGAGTTTTTTCCATTCATCATCTTTAAAAATTTGTGCCATTGCCTCCTCATTGCTCTTCTTATCTTTGAAGAATTTGTGGCCAATCATAGGCAACCTAGTCATAGTAGCTATAAGCTCCTCATTGATGTCAACTACCATTCCCTTAATTTGTAGTTTACGATTGTGCCAATACGAGACAAACTCCATTGAATCATTGGGATCATGTCCATGAATCCTTTCTAGAAAGGAGTAAAATTCCCATGTTGGAGAATCCTCCAAATTTTCTTCTTCTTTCTTAGACTCGCACAAGAATGAGGCTCAATTCTACTTCGGTCACCCCCCATATTCACAAAAACCAATAGCAAAAAACCCTTGCAAGAAGCATTCAACTGAGAGCCAACAAGCCGAGCAATTCCCACAAAGTGTGTGAGTATAAAGCTGGTACTGATGGTAAAATAAAGCCACCACATAAGCTCAGCCAAATCCATCATTTTGCATTAAGATCTTTGCTGCCTCGGGAAGGAAAGAGTACTCCTCCTACGCTCTATATTCATTAACTCTGACAACTTCATTAGAGAAAAAATCTGCCAATGAATTACCCTCTCGATATATGTGAGAAACACAAGTTTCCTCACAAGATCTCAACATCATAATAGCATCCTTAATTAATTGATCGATGCTACAGCTAGGCTTATAGGTTCCATGTAGATAGTTGATGTTTAGCAAGTCTCCTTCCACCCATAGTTTGGAGTAGCCCCTATCCACGACAAATTTAATACTTATAAATGCAGCCTCAACCTCAACATAGTGATTTGCCCAATTTCCCAATGGGAGTGCCACCATGCCTAAGAGTTGCACAATTGTTATGTGTACTTTTTACTGTGGTTTTTTTGGGTTACTAATATTTTCTTACATAGTTGTGGCTTTCATGGATAGAAGAAAAAATAGTGAGACTACTAATGTTTTTGTTGCAGCATCATGTGTCTTGATTTTTCTAGAGTAAGTCACACTTTTATTTCATTTAGGTATAAGAATTTGTTTGTTGTGTTTGGTGGATTCTTGGGTATGCATGCTCTCCTCTTGCACCTAGTGCAAGCCGAGGGATCAAAAATAACTTAGAATCAACATATTTGTTCTTTTACCCAAGGAAGTGATATTTGCATATGATCTTCCCTCATGCCTAGTGTGAAATTGGAGATTATAAACAATGTCATTTTCCTTATTTTTAATTTAGTAGGAGGACAACTTGGGGACTTCATCACCCCAAGGGAAACCTCAACCATATTTTCAAAATGTTAGATAAAGGGGGGAGAATGAAAGTTGTACCCTAAGGTGTGACTAGCATTATTCAAGCCAAGTTGTGTATGGTTCGTCAAGACATGTTAGGTGAAGAGAGAAAATGAGACCCCTTCAATATCAAGCACTATAGATGGGCTCATTGTTCATCGATTCCACTGCAAATCTTTATTTTAGAATCCTTAAAATTAGCAATTGTTATTACTAGCGGGGTGCAGTGTACAACATCATGCATGAAGTTACCCAACATGTACCATCCTAGGGTTAGAGTTATTTTGATGGTGTGAAATCCTTTAAGAGAAGAAGGAAGGTGAGACCTTGTGCCATTGGAGACCTAGTTATCCACCTTTGAGAGTGGAGCCATGTATTTATGGTTTCTATAGTATTTAATTGATTGGGCATCTACTAGAAAGACACGCCTTTAACACTAAATAGGTTATAGTTCTTGGATTTTTTTACTTGTTTTAGACCAATGACACCATTCAACCTATTACCTTAGAAATATCAATAACTATTGTGTCTACTATATGACTATTGTCTTGCTAAACTTTGCTCAAAAATACTAAAATTAGACTAAATTACACATAATTATGTAATTGACCTATAGGAATTCACATCTAACTATTTTATATCATAACTGTTTATCCTTCTACGTAATTGTGTCATAAAAAACTCAAAAAATTAGTTTTAACCTGAAATAGTGCATATGTTTAGTCTTGTGGTGCATCTGTTGTACCCATTGGTGCAATTGTTTCATTCTATGGTAAAATTGTTACATATGTTGCACATTTATTTCACCTTATGGTGTAATTGTCACCACTTGTAGTATAAACTATTTTTTTTTAAAACTAGATTGTCATCAATTTTACATAGAATCACACATTTGAACTCCTATCTAGCGCAATTATCACATCTTGTGGTATTTTATTCTACCTTTCAACATAATTATTGTCATCTAGAGTGCTTACTATCATTAGATCTCATAATCCTATAAACAAACCTGCAACAATCAAAACTAAAACCTCATAACATACATAAAGAAAAACCTAAGATTTGACCACTCACCACATTCAATTTTCACCCTTCATATATTTCAACTAAATATAGATTCAAACTTAGGTTAAATATATCACTCATCTATAACCATCAATTTTTCATCTAAATTTGATTCACTAAGTTTACCTAGATCTTACATTCACCTCACCTCTAGTTTAGTATTTTCTTGGAGGTTCACCTTCTCCACATAGAAGATCAATTTTTTTTTATCCCTCATAGAAGATCATTTTTTTTTGATCTGTTGCAGAAGATCAAATTATATTATCCATGTGTAGTTTAACTTAGGAGCATTAACTACTTATAAGTTGACCTATTCCACCCTCACCTAATATGTTGGTTTTGAACTCAAAAGTCTAGTTTAAAATTAAATACATCCATCACAATCCCAATAATTAAACATTAATATCTAGATACACTTTTTGGTCCTTTTCATCTCACCATTCAAAACATTCAAAATTCTCATCTAGATAAAAAGTTCCTAAAATCTCTTATATGCCAATAGAAACAAGGTCCCAAACCAAGAGAAAAATGCAACACCAACAAGATTCCAACATGGTACACACAAACATAGACACTTTCCAAGAAACATAAGGAGAATTCTCACAGATGCTTGGAACAAGAGGTTTGTGAAATACCACCCCCACTAAGCCCTAGGAATAGTCCTAACATTGGTGGTTTGGTAAGATACATAACACCTAAGGAGTTGGTTGAAGCCCAATAGGATGCTAATGCAATGAAATTGGTAGACTCACTTCTTGTGGTCAATTTTAACCAATACTTCTTATTACTTGCACAAAAGGGAGCTAAATTTCCTTCTAAATTCAACACCACGCTTATACAATATCACCAATAATACCCCATCCTATACCTTGGTGGAAATGAACTCCAATGATATCATATCACAAACTAATTTATCCCTACCACTTTATATGCCACAACAAAACAACTCCTTCATACAACCTAATAACAACCTTACCATACAACCTACTAACAACACTCCCATTTATTGCTCACATTCTCCTAATATAACACCTTAAAAAATTGCTACCATTATCCCACAATTAATCATATACACTAATTCCATGCAAGTATCATTACCTCCCATGCACACTCAAACTCCCATGTACACTATGCAAATAACCAATCAATTATATACCATAAAATTTAGTAATATTATTTCCCCCACTTAAATAATAAATCTACAAACATCAACACTACTATTTCACATCTCCCAAGCACCTTCACCCAACTTACATACAAATGCAAACACCATATCCAAAATCAAAATAGTATCCCCAATTTGTTATATCAAAAGAGCATTCCATTTAATAACTCCAACATCTCCACTCCAATGACCAACACCCAAGCACATCCACATACATCCCATATCTCCCAACCATTTACATCTAACGTCCACACCTACATATCTAACAACCTTAACATCACCCACCAAAACTATAACCTTGTATCACAATCTCCAAATGTTGTCACCTCAAATTCTAATCAAAACATAAATCCAATTAACAAAAAAATCATCAACTTAATATGCCTCAAAACATCATGACCTTTCAACAACACATAAACCCACCAAACTATATACTTGAAAACCACAATAAACCCATCTAACAACAACATTCATCAATAATACCCATCTCAAAACATCATAATCCCTCCATTAAACCACTTTTCTAACTCCAACACATCCACTCATACCTAAATTCTACAAAACTATTCACACATTCACCAAAATAACCCATCACTAAATTTCGCCCAAGGGCAATCATCATCACATCCCATATCTAGTTGTAGCACCATAAACATACCCAATTTCATGCACTTGAATGATTTGGCTCTACAAATTCAAGATCTATAGAAAAAAGTTTCAAACATCCACATGGGACCACTAGCAAAGAGCTACATTTTGGAGGACATATGCCCATATCCTTTTGACAAGGTTATACATGTGACACCCCTTCCAAATAATTTTAAGATACCTAAATTTGACAAGTATAAAGGAAATAGAGACCCACATTAGATAATTTTGTGTAGCTTTTCTAGAGGTTGTTCATGATGATACTTATCTTATACACCTCTTTCCAAGAAGCTTAGGATGGTAGGCCATGTAGTGGTTTTCTCGACTCCCATCTAGCATTAGGACTTTCAATGAACTGGTTGAAAACTTTATCACATTTCTCCTATAACATAGAACATGAAGTCTCAATGACCAATCTATGCAATACAAAATAAAATAGTGGAGAAAATTTCACTTCCTTTTTATAGAGATGGAGAAGCTTAGCCAATAATTGTTCATGCCATATACCTGAGAAACAGTTAGTCCAAATATTCATCTAAAACATGAATACAAAAAGTATGGTTTCATCTAAAAGTTCAATGCTCCAATACTTTTGATGAGGTTATTAAGAAAGGGATTACCATTGAAAAATCCCTTATAGCCAAAGGACTTGTTAATATATTCAAAGAAAATAAGGATAATGCAAGTCATTCTAATGACAAGTCTAGATTTTGGTCAAAAAATAAGAGTGGTCAATGATGGTGTGGTAGACGCAAAGATGGCTACAAACGTCCAACCAACACTAAGCTTACGCGCACCACCCACCATTCAAACTATCCAAGAGAATAAAAAAAGAGGTCCACTAAGACAAAATAATGCTCCTTGACAAAAATACATTCCTTTGGGAGAGCCCATCGAATTAGCACTCCAAAAATTGGTTCAATCAAACTTGATCACACTTTCAAAGGTTAGACAATATGAACCAAAAGTTAAACTTGTATAGTGGAAGGAATTTGACTTTTGCATGACTACCATAGAGTAAAGGGGCACACAATTCAATGTTGCTTTTAAATTGAAGAATCTTATTTAGGATCTCATAGACAGAGGGGATATCATTGTTGAAAACCAATAAAATACATCTAACAATGACCGCACAATTTTTAAAGATCCCTTACATAACCATAAAAAAGGAAATTCTCCCAATCAGGGTAGTACCTCTAGCAACTACAAAAATTACAATGTGGTTAACTATGACTATACCATAAACTGAGTCCAAGGGACTAACCAACAAGTATCTACTATCACTATCAAGACTAGGAATCCTGAATGTGTTGTTACCACTCGTAGACGTAAGGAAACTCTCCAAGGAACCAAATCCTAGGCTTTTGGTGAGTACAGTATTTTAGATCATTTAAGGAAAATTTCTGCACAAATATCTAGTTTAGAGCTTTTGTGTATGTTGCACATTCATAGAGATATCCTAGATAAGGCTCTTAAGGAATCTTCATAACCTATAGACCTAAATATCAACTTCAATCCATGGTAGGACACCTCATGTCCTCACACCACATTACCTTTACCAATAAAGATGTCTCATCCCACAAACCCATACATAATGAAGCTCACCACTAAGAGATATGCATCCATAAGCATAAAATTAAATAAGTCATAATATATGGTGTCCAGTTGGTCTAAATATTTTCACTCTAAAATTGGTTAGAACCTTGGGATACTCTAAGGGGGTCATAGATCTGAATAAGAGGATAATTATTAAGGCATATGGTGATGTAAAACACCCTTTTGAAGGAGCCATCACACTTCCTATAAGAGTTGGCCCAACAATGAGAGATATAGTGTGTTAAGTCCTAGACCTTGAGCTCCCCTATAACATCCTCCTCGATTGTCCATGGATACATGTCATGCAATCCATCCATCCACTTTCCATCAATGATTAAAATTCCCTTATAATAGAACCAAGATTACTATCTTTAGAGATCCTAACCCCTTCCATTATTGTCGTAATTGATGGGTCTAGATAATAGCTAGTTTTTCCTTCATCATTTTATGCTTTTATCAATTCATTTTCTAAGTTATACAAACATTTCCAAGACTTCATACATCTTTCATATTCCTTTTATGCACTCTGACAGACCTAAGTATGTGGAAATATAAATATGATATATTGATATATGCTTGTGTGGATGTATGAATGTTCATAGGATATAGTATGTTATTTTATGGTTTAATTGTGATTATTAATTATGTGAATTACTTGGTAGAAAAACTAACATCTTGCAACCAATAACACTATAGCCCACAACAACTGGATTTCCATCCTGCAACAAAGGATTGAGGATGATTGCAGGGGAGAAGCTAGAATAATTGGAGAATGATAGTTCCAAAGGGAAGCAAAGGTGGCTATCAAATAGTCAACCATGATTCATCATAAATGCATTGTTATCCACCAATAAGACAACTAGAAGAAGTTCGTTCCAAATAGGAACAGTTTCCAGGAAACATGTCCTCATCATGGTGGTTAACTGTTAGGGGCAAAGTCTTAGTTTGGTTTTTCTTCTATTTCATATTTATAGTTTTTTGTTTCAAAGACTTGTCCTCTCCCTATCCTTGAGGGAGGGTGGACGTATGCATTAATATTCTATTTTTTAGTCCTTGTATGAATAAGACTCCTTTCGAGCCTATGTATTGGGATATATAGTCGAGGAGCAGATCAGGTAGTAATAGTAGTAATATTGTGATTGCTTTTATTAGTTAACAATTAATTGATATTAGTTTTTTTGTTATCAAGTTGCAATAGATATGTACTACTAAATAAGAAATCTTTTAAATATTCTCGCTAGAATATAAGAAGTCTAGTTTTCATGCAATAAAAGAATTTAGTTTGTTGTCATGATTTTTTGATCAAGTAGTGCATATTTGACATCCTTTGTGGGTGCAACAACTCGAGAAAGGGCCACTCGAGGTACTATGAACCCACCTTATTTTTGTTACTAGATTAGATGTTACATTATTCAATTCACTTTAGATAAGTTTTCAATTATATGCATGTGAATTTCATGAGTAATACTATGTAGCATGAATTACATCTTATTGTAGACACATAAAAATGGTCTCGACTTGCAAACCATATTTTTTTATGAAGACCATGCTTCTCCCTCGCATAATTCAATTATTTAATCATGCCCTGATGTCATAATTATTCCTCCATGATTATTTAAATAAATAAATTACATTTATTTATTTAAATACGTCACTAATTAATCCTTATTCCCTCCAATTATTTAATAACATTCTCATTTATCCTTCAATAAAATAAACTTGTTTATTTATTTCCTTTTGTGTTATTCCCATTCATGAATTGAACCATTATTTAATTCATAAGTCAACCTTTCTCCATAAATTAAATAATTTCTATTATTTCAACTACATCTTTTTTTCCACCATTGATTTGATTATCTCCAATTAAATCCCAACCCTTCATTTCAAGGCTTGCCCTAACTTTGACCTAATGTTGGCCTAACCCTAATCCTCCTTATCACATTGAATGACCTTTGATCTTAGGGCTTCACCAACTTTTAATCCTAGCCATCCATTCTCAGTTTGAAATTCTTTAAAAGGCCCTCTCTCAAGCCATTTTGGACATACACACAGATGTTTAAGGACTTGAGTACTTGAGCAACCACATTACTTCAATATTTTGCTTGTCTTTGGCATAGGTTATAGTTGCATTTCAAATTTGAGGGCAATTATACAATTGGTAGCAAGATGGAGAAGGCTAATGGAGATCAACCAATGGAGGCTTGAAGACTAGGTGATGTTTCACTATTTTTATATTTCTTGCTTTCCATTGTGCTCTATTGTGGATTGGGATTTAGTTTGTTTTCATTTGCAATCAAACTGAAATTTATCCTAATACATTTTGTGAACCTGACGAGCTTTTTCATTGAATGCATATCATATATTTCTGGTCAAATTCTAGCTTTTAGAAATAGTTTTGTTTTGTTGCAGATCACAGATTGCATATAATATATATTTCTTCTTGTTTCTCAACTGTAAGTCTTCGTTTATTTTCAGCTCTACAAATTTCAATTTGGATTGTGCAAAGAATGATTTGTTATCGTGACTTCAACTGTTATTAATTTGAAGCAGCAAAGTGCAAATAGGAGTGTGATCGTGTGATCATTAATTTTGAAGTGGCTGCAAATGCATTCATTAATCAAATTCTTCGTTTGACATTTTGGCTTTTCAAAGATTGAAGGATTAAATGTGATTGATGTTTTTGCTTTTGCGGCTTTGAAATTGAATACTTCTACATTAAATATTTATGAAGGCTTGAGAAAAAAATAATTTGGCTGGCTACCGTTCTTATTTTGATTTTACTTAGGGTTTTCTTTCTTTTAAAATTTAGATTAATTTAGTTTTACTTTATAGTTAGATTTACATTATATTTTGGTTGGTAATTTCTGCTTTAATATTTAGGTTAATTTTTTAATTTAGATTACTTTTATTAGATTTTAGATTTTATTAAATTTATTTTGTCCATAAAGATTCATTAATTTATATTAAATTATTTTTTGATTTTTAATTTTTTTTATAGATTTTTAAATTAATTAATTTTGTAACTTTAGATGTAAATTTAGATTAGTTTAGTAACTTTAGATTAGATTTACTTTTAGTAATTTAATAAATTTCTATTAGATCTACTTTGAGTAATTTAATTTAGTAATTTAGATTACATTTAACTTTAGTAATTTTGTTAAGTTAGATTACATCTTAGTTTTTACTAATTTAGTTAGGTTATATTACTTTTAGATTTCTAGATTTTTTTTAAAGATTTTTAGATTAAATAATTTCGTAAATTTAGATTGTATTTAATTTAATTTAGTAACTTTAGATAAGATTTACTTTTAGTAATTTAAGTTAGTTATTTTCGATTAGATTTGCTTTAGTAATTTAATTTAATAATTTAGATTACATTATTTATTTATTTATTTATTTTTTAAAGAAGGGGTAAAAAATATTATTCAATCAAAACCAAAGTACAAGTCAAAGGCCAAAAGCCCACCAGACCAAGACCACCACCAGAACAACCAACAACAACATTATATATTCCTGTCTTCCACTAATAACCTCTCCAGGGTCCCAAGATAATCAGAAGGTAACTCCTCCCTTCCACTAATATCCCAGCCATCCACATTCTCAGAGGCCCACTTCGCCAAACAATCAGCCACTCTATTCCATTCTCTAGGGATATGACAAAAGGAGACATAATCCAAGGAACTGCATAGACTTAGAGTCTGTCTGACCACAGAGGCTAATTGCCAACTAACATCATCCAACCTTTGGTTGTTCAACATATCCACAACAATTTGAGAATTAGACTCACAAATGATCCTCCTCCAGCCTAAAGAGCATCCACGCTCAACTGCAATCTTAATAGCGAGGGCCTCCATTAGATTATTAGAGTGTTGACCTTTGTAAATAGAGAAGAAAAAAACTGCACCACCATCATTACCTCTACCAATACCCCCAACACCAGCATGACCAGGGTTCCCACGAGAAGAACCATTAGTATTAATTTTGAGGACCCCCACTGGGGGAGGCGTCCACTTCCTATCCCGATAGACCCGTTGCCTGACATGATGCGGTCTTCTTTTGCAAATGCTTCCCCTTCTACTATCCCCCAGGTTCAAATTCTGCAAAATAGCAAGACCACCAGGATCAGTATTATCAGACATATCACACTTAGCAGAAATAGTCTCCCGAAGCTTGCTAATTATCTTCTTCCACAATTGAAAACTTCCCAATTTGGAGCCACAAAAAACTCTACGGTTCCTCTCCAGCCAAAGGTTCCAGAGAATGAAAATAGGCCCAATAGACCAGGCCACCTGCAGGAAAGAAGTCTTCGTTGGAGGCCTACCCAAACTCTCCCAAAATTCAATTAGGGAGGTAGCATGAATACAACCATGATGCCAAGCCTCCCACCATCTATGCCATATCTCTCTAGAAAAAGGGCAAAGAAAGAACAAGTGGGAGGTACATTCCTCACTGTGTGAACAAAGGAAGCAAATAAAAGGTCCCTGAAAACCTCGTTTGCGAAGATTTTCCCAAGTGAGGCACTTCTTCTGAGCAACCAAGCATAAGAAAAAAATGCATTTGGGCCAAGAAAAGTTGTCCCAAACCTTTTTCCACTAGTGCACCTCAAGTGGACCATGTAAGTTCCTTTCAAGCATAAAATAGCCTTGAGCCATAGTAAATTTACCTTTTGGACTAGGACTCCAAGCCAAAACATCCCTCTCATTAAGGGAGCTGCAGAGCCTACCCTCCAAAACTCTAGTAAGAACAACACGATCCTCATTAGAACCACCCATGGGCCACTCTTGCGGGTCCTTCCAGCAAGCCACCATCGCCTGACCAATACGCTTGACTGTTTTAAAATGCTCCACCTTAAACCAACCAGCCTCAGAAAAATATGGCAAAGAGGTTGAAGCTGAGGGAAGCTAGAAAGAATGGGAGGGTGGCCATCCCAAGAGTCCTGCCAAAACAGAGCATCAGAGCCTCTATTACAGATCCAAAAGAGACCCTCCTTAATCAGCTGAGCTCCCTTCTCAAGGGTATCCCAAATACAAGAACCTTTACCCAGCAAAGCAAGTCGCAGAACATCAAGGCTATCAACACCAGGAAGATACTTGTGGGCGAGGATCTTGGCCCAATCTTGATCCTGATTGATGCACCACCTCTAGTACAACTTGGCAGCCAAGGCCATGATAGTAAAAGCCATATACCTAAGACCAAGGCCCCCAGCATGCTTCGGCCTGTAGATAGACTCCCACTTAACAAGAATCCACTTCGAGGAAAGAAGGTTGCTAGACCAAAGAAATTGTCGAGACAGAGCATCAAATTCCCTCACAAAGGTGGAAGGGGGAACTTGCACATAACACCTATAAATGGGAAGAGCTTGCACCACAGTCTTAAGAAGAACCACTCTCCCAACAGAAGATAACCATCTGTAAGTCCAATGACTAACCTTACTCTAGAATTTATCCAAAATCCCCTGCCAATAATCTCTATGCTGAGATCCCAAAGCCAAAGGGATCCCAAGGTACATCAAGGGAAGAGAACCGATCTGAAATCTAAGGATCCTAGCAATCCTGCTCTAAATAAGCCGAGGGGTATTAAAGAAATAAATGGAGGATTTGTCATCATTAATACACTGACTTGAAGCCTTCAAATAGATGTCTAAGGCTCTCCTAAATTTCACTGCCTCACTAATTCTAGCCATGCCCATCAACCCAGTATCATCCACAAACTGAAGATGAGAGTAGGAAGGAAGATAATTGTTCCAGCTCCAACCTTGGATAAGACCCTGCCTCACCTAAGATTTAATAAATCTCCCAAGACCCTCCGCCATGATAATGAATAAATAAGGAGATAAAGGTTCCCCTTGCCGGAGTCCCCGAGAAGCACTGAACAAATCCAAAGGTTCCCTATTAATGAGAACAGAGAAGGAGGACGAGGTCACACAACTAAGAACCCAATTCACCCATTCCTCATCGAAGCCAAAAGCCAAGATAATTTTCTGTAAGAACTCCCAGCTCACCCGATCATAAGCTTTAGCCATGTCAAGCTTAATAAACATAGCCTTCTCCTTAGAGTTAGCCATAGAATGAATAGCTTCCATTGCTATCACAACACCATCCAAAATTTGTCTTCCTTCAACAAAATCACCCTGCTTAGCAGAGATCATAGTACCGAGGAGAGGTTTGAGTCTCTCTGCAATCAATTTGGTGATGATCTTGTAAACAACATTACATAACGCAATAGGCCTGAATTGAACCAGCTGGTTAGCCCCCTCCTTCTTAGGTATGAAAGCCAAGAAAGTAGAATTCATGGACTTGAGCATCTATTTGTTCCTATGTGATTCCTGAACCACCTCGAGGAGATCAAACTTTATTATTTCCTAGAACTCCTGAAAGAACTCAATCGGAAACCCATCTGGGCCAGGAGCCTTACCTTTTTTCATATTAAACACCACTTTCTCCAATTCAGGTAACAAGATAGGACGTAAGAGAGCCCTATTCATCTCAGCAGAGACCAGGTGGGGAATACAATCCAAGATGGCCCTCTCCTCAGCTCTAGCTGCAAGATCCTCCCTAGAAAATAGGTTTGAAAAATAATTGACCGCTTCCCTGGAAATATTAGCACAAGAAGAGAGTTGAGCCCTGTCAGGAAAAACAAGAGAGGAGATGGAATTCCCCTACCTCTGAGCCTTAATTGAATTATGAAAGAATGCAGTGTTCCTATCCCCCTCCTGAAGCCAATCAACACGAGATTTCTGCTTCCAAAAGATCTCCTCTCGAAGCTCCCACTCTTCTAATCCCTTAAGAGCCAAGGACTCATCTTTACTTAGATCAGAGGTCAGCCCTTGGTCCTGAATTGACCGAGTGATGTTATCCAACTTGGACTGAGCAGCCATCTTCTGAGCATGTAGGTTCCCAAAACATTGTTTATTCCATCTCTTAAGCCTATAATTCACATGTTGAAGCCTCTTACTAAAAGAAAACATGGTCATCCCATGGGCAGGCATCCCCTCATACCACCAATCCAACATAAGATCATGCAGAGACTGATCTCTTAACCACATCAACTGAAATTTGAAAGAAGGATTTTTGGTAACTCCATAAGTAGTGGCAGAGAGCTTGATAGGCCAGTGATCAGAGCCCCTCCAATCAAGAATTTCAGAACTGGTGATCAACCTACTGTTCATCCAATAGCAGGAAACCAAAAATCTATCAAGCCTTTCTGAGATAGCCTCAACACCACATCTCCTATTATTCCATGTAAAGACACCATTGGTTGGCTTCACATCAATGAGATTCAAGGAACCAATCATATCCCTGAGCAAATTTGCAAAAGGGTCCAACTTGGCTAACCCACCCCGTTTTTCATCCAAGCAAGTGACCGCATTAAAATCTCTAGCCATAATCCATGGGAGAAACGGATCTAATGCCCGGATGAATCTGATGTGAGCCCAAAGATTTGACTTACCTGAAAGATCAGTAGGAGCATAAATATTGGATAAAAGACACGTCTCTCCAATCTCAAAACTAGAGGCAACCAGAGAAATGGAAGACTGACTAGAAATCCACCATAAGGGGAGAACTTTCCTCGGGTTCCAAAAGCAAGCCACCCCCCTTGAACTATTCAAAGCACCCACCCCTTTCCAATTGCCCTGGGGCCAGATACACGAAGCACAATTATCCAAACCGTCCACAGTAAGCTTAGTTTCCTGAATAAAGACCACATCAAGAGACTAAGATTCAATTAATCTACGAATAGCCTTTTGTCTAGGGATGCTGTTCAACCCCCTTACATTCCAAGATAAACACAATCATTTATGGGGGTGGGAGAAGTGGGAATCAACGGGTTTCATAGACCCAGACTCAACCAAAGTATCACCCATAATCTTGACCTTCTCTTGATCAGTCTTTCTTCCACTCCTTGATGGTTTATCAAGAGGCCCCTTTTTAAAGGATTTCTATTGTAATCCTAAAATAGGAGGAGCTTTGTTACCCTTCACAAAATCTGAGGCCCCCTTAGGAGTAGGGGGATTAGGAGCCACCACAATAGAGCCCTTCGAAGCTTGTGACCCCTGGAGATCCCTTAAATCCTGATCCTGAGAAGGAAAATCCATAGCCATCTGTTCAACCTGATGGCCCCTTAGAGATAAAATCTGATCTTCTTTCTTTGCATCCTCATCCTAAACTTCATGCAAACCCTTAGCCCTAGAAGAGAGCTCAACTGGAATACCCTCCTCTTGGACCAAATCCTTAAGAAAATCAAACCTGTTAAAAGTGCCATCATTCTGTCTATCCAACCAGGTTCTCTTCTTGCCCTTGCCTTTATTACAGGACTTAACCAGACTAAAACCCTCATTATCTATAGGTTCATTAGACAAAGGAGCCTTCCCCTTGTCCCCCCTATGATGGGCAGAGGTAGCCAAGGGGGAAGATTTATTTCTTAGACATTTGTGGTGTAAATGACCATATTCATGACAAATTCTACATCTAAAAGGTAGGGTCTCGTAATCCAGCTGTTGGATCCAAGAAGATGATCCCATGCAAATTTCCATAGAATCTGGTAACGGGTTATTTAAATCAACTTCTTCAAAAATACGAGCAAAAGAAATGACCTTACGATCTTGAGTTTGTGTAGCCGATCCCACATGTTTTCCAAGAAGCAGTGAGATTGAGTGAAGAATATCTTCCCTCCAGAATTCCAAAGGAAGCCTTGGCAAACAAACCCACATAGGAACCTGCGAGGGGATCTCTTTAGTAGAGTTGAAGCCCATGTGCCAAGGCTTGATGAAGAGCCCCACCAGGTTAAAGAAATAAGGGCCTCCTTCAAAAGTCCTATTCCTATCCGACATGCTTGAAAAGATAACCAAAAAATAGTTATTAGCTGCCAAAATAATCTCCATATCACCTTTTGGGTTCCAAACCCGACATGCCCAGGAATCCAACACAAGTAGAGAAAGACGAAGGCCCAAAAATTTGCAAATAAGAGCATGATTACACCAATATTCAACATCCTCTGAAACTTGCTCAGGTTGAATAACCAAAACAGGTCGATCCTCGGATCTCTCCAAACATCCGTTTACTTTTTTAATTCAAAACATCCCTTTTGAAGAGGAGACCCCATCCCCAGATTGGGGATTACCCATCTGATCCTTACCACTAGCATGCAACGAAGAAGATGACTCTATCATCTCCAAATCCCCAAAGGAAACTTGAGACAAAACAAAACCCCGATTCTCCATAGACCGAAAAGCACAACCCCACCAAAACAAGAGAGAGACGGGGCAAGAGACCCATAGTCTCAGATCGATATCCACCACCCGCCTGGGATACACTGAGCACAAACAAAAATGCAGGAAAAAAGACTGCCCATAGGCCAAAACAATGGTCAAACCCCACTCCGACCCGCACACCCTTGAGCACAAGTAAACACCCCCCCTGAGAACGCACCACAGTCTTGGCTGCCAAGCTCAGGCAAAACGAAGAAAGGAAGAGCTAGGGCATGCGGGCCCTAGCTCACACCCAGTCGCTGGGCAGAGCCATCCCTAAGGCAACATCATTTATCAATTTAGATTACATTTAACTTTAGTAATTTAATTTAGTAATTTTGTTAAGTTAGATTAAATCTTAGTTTTTACTAATTTAGTTAGATTATATTACTTTTAGATTTCTAGATTTTTTTATAAAGATTTTTAGATTAAGTAATTTCGTAAATTTAGATTGGATTTAATTTAATTTAGTAACTTTAGATAAGATTTACTTTTAGTAATTTAAGTTAGTTATTTTCGATTAGATTTGCTTTAGTATTTTAGATTACATTTAATTTTAGCAAATTTAATTTAGTACTTTTGTTAACTTGGATTAAATCTTAGTTTTTACTAATTTAGTTCAATTAGATTATTTTTACATTTTTTTTATAGATTTTTAGATTAATTAATTTCGTAGATTTAGATGTAAATTTATTTTTAATTTAGTAATTTAGATTAGCTTAAATTTAGTAATTTAATAAATTTAGATTAGATTTACTTTTACTAATTTAGTTAGTTAGATAAGATTTAACTTTAGGGATTTAGTTTGGTAATTTTGTTAACTTAGGTTAAATCTTAGTTTTTATTAATTTAGATTAAATATTAATTTTTGTTAGTTTAGATTAGATTATTAGATTTTTTTTAGATTTTTAGATTAGATTAATTTTGTTTGTTTTTATCAGGTAGATTAATGTTATTTTTTTCTTTCTAGTTTAATTTTGATTTTCTAGCCAATCTTTGACCTTTTTGTAGGTTTGAATGTCCACAATTCAAGATTTGCAACTTGAATTGTCGCTTGTCAAAGATTGGAGACTCAAAACTATTAATTATGTTTTACAAGGCTCTTGCTTCAATTTTGTTTTATCTTGAGTGCCTTTTTTCACATAGAATGCTTAGTGGGCCTAAAAAGAAATTGCGTGCTTGATTTAACATCATAAGTAGGTTTAAAATTTACAAGTGCTTACATTGTCTTGTGGTGTGCATTTTGTTTCTAGGTGCATATGATTTTATCTCACGCCATTTGGCGATCTTGACAATTAGAAACACCTTAAGACCTTTTGTATAACCACCCACACATTTGGATTTGGACATTAAAATGAACAATCTTGTATTCAAATTTGTGTAACCCCGATTCAATAATAGAAGTATCCTCTCCCCTTGTGCACTTGTGCGATCCTGGGTGCAAGAGAAATTGTTATTGACTCTAGGAAATTGGGCCTTCCTTGGTGGGAAAAAGTACTCACCCCAAGGCGACTCAAATTGACAATGGAGCTCTTTGGTCGAGCTACCCCCAACCGATATATAAATGTGAATCCTAATGGAAAACTAAGGATTATGAGTGCGGATGTGTCACACGGACAAAGTAGAATTCCCCAAAACCCTGTTGAGCGTAACCTCTTCAGGCTATAATTCCTCCTTTAACAGAGCTTAATCTTTGCCCCATGTGTGGCCACTCAAACGGGGGTCTCGAACTAAAAACTTTTGTGTAGTAGCTAAAATCCTTTTTATTTTCTAGCACAACAACAATCGTTGTGAAGGCATCCATATTCTCGTAGTTCTTAGTAGAGGTGATTAATCTGCCATGGGAGTTTCATGGTGGTTGGAAGCTTGGTTGGCCTGAGAAGTGAGTGCACTATAAGGGGGAGCCCGTGCGGCCAAGATTTTGGATTCACACGCTAAGAATAAGTGTCACTAGGGAAACCCATGTGGAATCTAGAGAATATTGTCCTTGCCTAACCTAGGATTGTGCTTGTCTACTTTGCGCATGTTTTCACATTCAAACAAAACATTATGTTTTCCAAGTGTTTTCTGAGACATTGAACAAACAAACACTTTTCACAAACCTGGAAACACTCACTCAAACTCAAACACTTATGGAAACTAGCCAAAATTGCAAACAAATCAGACCTTTATTTAGCCTACAACGCATTTGAGACTTTTTGAGCCACAATCGCTTTGCCAAACCACACTTGCTCACTGTAACAACACATTTGATTGGTCTAAACCACATTTGCTTTCCAAAAAATGGCAATTTGTTTATTGAGCCGCATCTATGACCCATAGTGCCGCATTCACTTAAATCGAGACACATTTGACAAATTGAAACACATTCATGACCTGAAACGACACAATTTCCTGTCAATTGGAAAATCATTGTCACTGTCAAAAATTGAAGATCAAACATTTCCAATCTATTTTCAAACATATTTCCTCAACAGTCACTATTCAAAACCAGAAAAAAATAATTGCTCAAAACCTCCATCCTTACATTTTAATTTGCATTTAGTTTCACCATAGGTCTACCATTTCATATCCTAGTTGCATCTTAAAGTCCATCATCATCATTTCCAGCAATAAACCAACTTTTAGGTCCTCATTTTTGTAGACTTGAGAATAGGAAAACTTACCATACCTTGTAAAATATTTGTCTTTAAGATTAAATTGTCATTGGACTTAATCATAATCAATATCTTAGTCTCTTGTCCTTTTTGTGAGTCACTTCCCACTCATAAGTCTAGTGTGGAAACCTCACTTTGCATTTTGTCATCTTGTCAGCTAGTCCTACAAACAAGTCCCTTGACAATCCAAATTGAGACATTGACCAAACCTTGAATGGTTAGTGTACTTTTCCTTAAGTCTACCAAGAGTGATTGCACCTTAGAGTTTCCTTAGACCTTGCATTTTGCATATCATACCTCAAAAATTTAGTCCATCATTCATTTTAGTCCCTCCCCTTTTACATTGTCAATTTGCATTAGTCATTTCCTTTAGGCAATATTACCATTTTGCAAGGTCATCCCTTTATTCCAACAATACAAAAACATAGATGAGTGTCATCCTCACACTTAGTTGCTGTTATCATTCCTTTAGTTGAGCAAGACTTTTATGGTTGAGACTAGACTCCAAAGGAAAAGAAGACAAATGGATCCTTTCGGACAAGGCAATAACCCCTACAACATGAACTCAAACAATGGAGAACAATGAAAAAAGGGGAAAATCATGATATTATGTGACAACACCTAAAGGATTGACCTAATGCCTTAGGGGCTCATCGACATATGGCCTTTCCTACGTCTAGTTTCAAAGGCAACGTAGTTTGATGAGGACAAAGACTAACCTGACAGACTCTGACTCTATTTTTGGGATTGTTGAGTGTTATCTGGATGTTTTTGTGTTTTTTTGACATGTTTTGATTTTTTTTTGGATTTCTTTTTTAGGACATTTTCTAATTTTTATGGATTTTTTTTAAGGACATTTTCTAATTTTTATGGATTTTTTCAGGACATTTTCTTATTTTTTATGGATTTTTTCAAGACATTTTATGATTTTTATGGATTTTTTCAAGACTTTTTTCGATTCTCAAGATCATGTGTGATACCCACTACAGTCACATGATAAAAGGTTTCCCCTAGTTAGATCGAGAATGAGCCAAGTGGAATGGGATGGAAAGGATGTGCTCAGTATGGACAGTGGACGGTATGCGAGACTTGATGTCAACCTTTGTCGGCCATGGAAAGAAATGGCATGATGTCAAAGTGAATGTGGTGATAATGTCAAAAAAGTGGATGTTTATTATGGTCCAAGGTAGATAGAGTGACAGTAGATGGCAAAGCGATGACTGACTACACATGATGCCTATTTGCTAGGTTTTCACCATGGTACTTATCCAAAACGCCTGTTTACTTGGTTTTCACTATTGGACGAATTATTTCTCTTTACTATTTTCTTGTCATTTTTTCATTTTTTTGGTGTCACCAAGATGCCTATTTTCCAAGTTTTCATCAAGGTGACAATTTTTTATAATTTTCAATTTTTTTGTATTTTTAAGGTTTGCAACTAGACTTTTTGATGCTATGCATAGAACTTTCAAAGATGTATACTGTTGATGGGCTCTATCAGTTGTTCATCGTCTAGAGTAGCTAGTTGATATGCTCCAGAACCAAAAGAGGACGTGATGACATAAGGACCTAAAAAATTTGGTTCAAACCTCCCAGATTTTTCTGTGTATGCTTGATTCTTAGGATTTTGCATGAGGACTAGGTTGCCAATGTCAAAAAAATTGACCATTACTTTCTTGTTATAACTGCGATAAAAAAGATTTTGATATGCTTGTAGGTGATTTAGGGAATTATGTCTTCTTTCATCTAACATCTCTAACTCATGCAGCCGTGATTGTCTATAATCCTCATCATCGATCATACAAATGGATCCTTTCAGACAAAGCAATAACCCCTACAACATGAACTCAAACACATACATGGGGGCATCTTTTATCAATCCTTTTAGTGACATAAACATACCATCTTCCTATCAAAATCCATTTGAACCATTCGTACAGAGAGACCAAAATGGGCAAGTGCTTGCAGAGGACTTAGAGGGTGCAACCCAAAATCCTGAAGTAGCCTCCTTTGTAGAGGACTTGGTATTGAACTATCCTAACAGATATTTAGCTATGCTCTTAGACCAAGGGGCCAAGTTACCGTGAGGCTTTGACATTAAGACTATAAGACCCGCTTCTCCCAACAACATGACACAAAATAATCAGTCACACTCGACTCCTCAGCAAAACACAAACAATACCTCCACCACACAAAATAATACAAACACCATCAATGGTACCTCTAGTGGCACCTCCAATCAAAATACCTCCAAGTCGATCAATGCAACATCCATTGGAGGGACACCAACCATGTCACAAGCCATGTCATAATCAATGCCTACACTATCAACAACATCCTCACAATCAATCAGAGCTACCTTTGGATCCTCATCAATGGGGGAAAGCTCTTCAATCCACCTATTTGGAGCTTCATCTAGTACCATGGGAGCATCATCATCAAATCCTTTCATTGGGACCTCATTCAATCTATTTGGAGGAATTAAACAACATATTTTCATTAGAGCACCACAACCAAATGTCAACACGTCATCACTATTTAATACCAATACTTCCCAAGGGAAAAACACAAGTGTTCCCCATGGAAAATTCCAACAATTTGGACAAGGTAATCAGAATACGCAGCCTATGGCTTCATTTGGACACCAAAACATTCATGGCCAACATATCCCACAAATATCAACTCAAATGGCTGGAGGGAACATTCCTACACATGCATCACACATTCATACCCATCAACATGTCCCTAATCAAAAATTGCAATATCAACAACATTCCAATAAAAATACGTCATACATCTCACGACAACACATCCCATGACAAAATCCGAATGTCTCTTCACAACAAATGGTGATACATGGGATATCCATTACTCCCATGTGTGATGCAACAAACAATCCTATAATTGATGCCTTGCAAGCTCAAGTGATGGACTTACAGAAAACCATTGAGAATATGAAAATGTCCAACAAAAAAGTCACACGCGTCATACTACTTATGCCCATATCCTTTTGACACAAGTCTATACATGCCATCATTTCCTCCTGGATATGTGGCACCAAACTTCAGCAAATACGAGGATAAGACAAATCTTATTGAACACGTTCAAGAATTCATGACCAACTGTATGGACATTGCATATGAACACACTTACTTGATGAGACTCTTCTCCAAGAGTCTAATAGGACCCACACTTGAATGGTTCTCCACTTTGAAGGGGATAAAAAATGGGATGAACTTGTAGACAAATTTGTGAAAAATTATGCCTATAACATTAACACAAACACCTCCATCACTAGCTTATGTGCACTTACACAAGAAGAGGCTGGTGAAACTTTTATCCCATTTTTCTAAATATAGAGAAGTCTAGCAAGTCGTTGTCACATTGACATACCTAAAAAAGAGAAAGTTGACATGTTTGTCCAAACACTCCTGGGTCCATTGAAATATGGCTTACAAGTCCACTGCTGCACAAGTCGAAAGAGGAGTCCAACTGGAAAAGCCCTTATTGCTAAAGGAGAACTGAAATATGCCCTAAGAACACAAACACAAACTAGCCTTCAGACAAGAACAAATACTGGGTCAAGAACAAACACGTAACAAACGATGGCGTTGTTGATGCCAAGGAAGTCAACACAATGGGTCATGTACTTACTCTTAAAGGAGTTCAACCACAAAACACACAAATAATCACATAGATACTTGCTGCTAATGCCATTCAAAATGATCAAAACAATCAAAACCAAAGGCAACCTCGTCAACCTAGATAATTCTCAAGAAGTTGCACATATACCACTTTGGGTGAGCCTATCGAGGACATCCTCAAGAAGCTCCTTCAAAATAGTGTCATTACACTAAAATACCCTAAACCATATGACCCGAGACAATTTAAGCCATCATGGTGGGATGACAACACTTTCTGTGATTACCACCACACTAAAGGACATAAAACCTCTTCTTGTCGACAATTAAAGAATTTGGTTCAAGACCTCATCGATAATCACACAATTGAAGTGGGTGGGCCACAATTTGCATCAAATGTAGACCATACTATTCACAAGAACCCACTGCAAGACCATGGTTCAAATAAAGCCTCAACATCAGTCCTAAGACAAATGATAATCAATCCAATTACACTCATGCTGCATACGATTATTCTGGTGGAACTATTATTAACCACGTTTGAACTGATGATGAATATGCCAATACTATCACTGTCAAAAGAGCACCTGAATGTAACGCCACTACCCAAAGCAGAAAAGTTGCCATCGTTGGTCCTCCTCCTCCTAAGCAATCAAAAATCATGATACTCGGTCCATCCGCTAGGCAATCACAACCCAACTTGTCTGCAAAGCAATCACAACCTAAGAGTCAGTTTAACCTTATCGATCAATTAGGCAAAACCCTTGCGTAGATTTCCATATTTGAAGTGCTTTGCATTTCTCCTGCGCATACGACTATACTTGATAAAACCTTGCAAGAGTCATTTGTCCCTAAGGATATTGATGCCAACCAATTTGAGGCCATGGTGGGATACCTCACTACACCCCATCATATAACATTTTTAGACCAAGATTATTTGTCACCAAAGACAAATCATAACAATGCCTTACACATCGAAGTCTTTGTCCACAAACATAAGGCTAGACAAGTTTTAGTAGATGGTGGAGCAGGATTGAACATCTGTTCCTTAAAACTAGTTCAGGATCTAGGCTTTTTTGATGCTTGTGTAGACACTACAAAGAGAATTGTCATAAAGGTGTATGATGATGAAGAACGTTCCTCTCGAGGTGTTATCACTCTTCTTATTAGAGTTGGGCCAGTCATTGTTGACATAACATGCCAAGTCCTAGATCTTGACTTACCTTATAACATACTGCTTGGTCGACCTTGGATTCACACCCTCAAAGCAATTTTGTCCACCTATCACCAATTCCTAAATTTTCCTTTTGACGACACTGAAATCACCATACATGGAGACCCCGATCCCTTTCAATATTGTACCAATCTAAGGGGTATTTCAGAACATCAAGTTCCCATCAACCGTGAGGATTCAACTTCCTCTTCTTCCAAATTTATTGACTCATCCACACTCACTAAACCTTCCATGACCGCATCCACTTCTTCAACCTCCATATCCACTTCTTTGACATCCATCACCTCATCCACTTCCACGGTCTCGCAGGATGATCCTAGTGTCAAGATCCAAGACTTAGGTTGTGGAGAATTTAAATTGCACACAACATACTGTATCACTAAAATACCCAAGTCTCCTAAGGCTTATGGGCAACCTTGTTTCAGAATGGAGCCTAAAGAGATGTTCAAGTTTCCTCCCAAAACGACATTCATAAAATGGGGTGATATAAGCAAAGAAGACCTTGAAGATGTATTATCTTGGATTTACAAAGACCCATATAATCCAACCCCATTACCAATCCAAATATACAACAAAGGCTATGACATAATGAAGGAAAAGGGCTATGACAACACTAGTGGCCTGGGCAAGAATAAAACAGGGATGCAAGAACCTTTAATTCCTTTCAGAAGATCAAAAATTCTTGGGTTAGGGCTGACACACTTGAATCTAGTGATCAAAGTACCAATGGACTTTCGAGTGAGAACATGAATACTTTGGAAAGTGTCAAGAGAATTGAGGAATCCCTTACCGAAATTGACTCCCATGAGTGGGAATTTGGCTCCCAACAATCCCTAAGTTACTATTGTCTCGATGACTTGTTCCTTGAACTTGTAGAACTTACCTCTGAACAATTTTTTTGGAAAATGTTTAAAATTGATCAAGCATCAAATAATGACAATCTTAAGATCCCAAGGAAACAAGAAGGCTGGGATAAACATTTTTTCCTGAGGAACAATGACAAGCCAAAATCCCCTTCCAATCCCATTAACCATCATCACGACATACTTGTCCAACCGCTCAAACCTAATGACCATCAGTCAGATTCATTTGAACTGCCACATGACACTAATGACCATAATTCTGATCCCTATGTCCCCTACTTTGCTAATGAATATGAGACAAGTGAAGGGGAATATTGGATAGAGTTCAATTGGGAATTGGATGACGACAACTTCATCTTCAATGTCTTTGAATCCATCTGCATGCTTTCCACGTCCTCCCCACCATTTACTAATACTAACAATGGTATTTCCCTAGTCTACCCACAACTAATCGATTTAGACCAACAAGGCCCACCTACTTTGGACATATTTCAAAATGATGAGGTCATTACAGAATTTATGGGACTTTGTGAGGGTATACCAAGTGGACACCATAAGGTTGGATTTTCCATTAACCTAGATTGTACAACTTGCTTTGGGGAGACTGCTCTGTCCTCTATTCGTAAAATGAAAAATAAAAATAAAACAAAAAATGACACATCTTTAGGTGAAAAATGAAAGGCACATTCTGATGATAAAAAAAAGTAAAAATAAAGGACGTATTTGAAGGTGAAAACCTCCCCGAGGCACCTAAGGATGGAGGACTGGACTTTCTCCTTGTAACTCAGGAAAATTCAGTCATGCTCATTGAGGACACCATGGAAGTAAACATATCTACAACAGAAGATCCTAAGATGGTCCTCTTTGTAGCATCTTTGACCAAGGAAGAGAATCCTGAGCTACATAAATTCTTCTCAAAGTGTAAGGTTAACTTTGTGTGGTCCTATGTTGATATGCTTGGGTTGGATCCAGAACTGGTCTTACACCATTTTCCAAGCCAGTGAAATAGAAGCTGTGAAAGATGCACCCACAGATCATCTTGTTAGTCAAAGTAGAACTTAAGAAATTATTAAACGCGGGATTCATACGGTCCATAGACTATGCTGAATGGATATCAAATCTTGTACCAATCACAAAGCCAAATGGTCAAATCCGCATCTACACAGATTTTTGGGACCTGAATAAAGCATGTCCAAAGGATGAATTTTCACTACCAAACATAGACATCATAGTAGATCTCACAGCAGGATATGAGATGTTGTCCCTCATGGATGGTTCCTTAGGTTATAATCAGATTCGTATTGCCTCAGAAGATCAATATAAAACAATATTCACATGTCCTTGGGGCACATATTGTTGGAATGCCATGCCTTTTGGTCTTAAGAATGCAGGTGCCACATATCAGAGAGCCATGATGACCATATTCCATGACATGATGCACAAGATAATGGAAGATTATGTAGATGACCTTTTGGAAAAATATTTGACACAAAAAGACCACTTGTATTCTTCTAATCTTTAAGAGATTGGAAGAATACAAGGTATGCTTGAATCTGAAGAAATGTGTCTTTGGCATGACATCAGGAAAATTTTTGGGGTACATTGTTTCTCATAGAGGCATTGAAGTCGATCCTGCCAAGGTGAAAGCCATATTAGACATGTCTCCTCCAAAAGGGATAAGTGAACTCAAGACATTGCAAGGTAGGTTACAATCTATTTGACGTTTCATAGCACAATTGGCAAACAAGTGCCATCCATTTTAGTATCTTCTGCGCAAAACTATCCCTTTTGTGTGGACAGATAAATGTCAGGAGGCCTTCCAACAAATAAAAGATTATCTACTCTCACCACCTATTTTAATGCCACCAATTAAGGGGAAACCTTTGATTATGTACATTTCTGCAACAAATTCAGCACTGGGGGCATTATTGGCATAGAACGACCACGGGAAAAGGAAAGGGCCATATACTACATCAGTTAGACACTGGTCAGATATGAACTAAATTACACAACCATTGAACGTGCTTGTCTTGTAGTTGTCTTTGCTGCTCAGAAATTAAGACACTACATGCTGAATCACCAGACACACTTATTAGCAAAGATTGATCCTTTGAAATATCTTCTCAGTCGTGCAACATTGACAGGATGCTTGGCTAAATGGGTAATGATCTTGAGTGAGTATGATATTCAATATGTGGAAAGAAAGGTGATAAAGGGACAAGTGATAACAGACCAATTGGCAGACACACCTTTATAAGGTGATCATCCACTAGTAGCAGACTTTCTAGATGAGTCAATATTCCATACAAAACCTAAGTCACCTTGAAGGCTATATTTTTATGGATCTCATACCAGTCATGGCTCAGGAGCAGGAATACTGTTTATCACTCCGTAAGGAGACTCCATCCCTAAGTCATTCCACATTGCTTTCCCATGTACAAATAATGTGGCAGAATATGAGGCACTTGTCACGGGACTCAGAGTGGCCATAAAATGGAAAATTAGAACACTTCATGTCTATGGAGATTCTCAGTTGGTCATTAACCAAGTCAATGAAGACTATGGCACTAAGGGAGAGAAATTAATTCCTTACAAATGAATGGTTGATAGATTTCAGACATATTTTCACATGGTGACTTTTGAGCAAGTTCTGAGAACACAAAATAAGGCAACAGACGCAATGGCCACAATTGGCTCTCTCCTAGACATTCCTAGTAATGTGCCTCAATTTGAATTCTTGGTAGAAAAAAAATTGGTTCTTGCATATGACATACCAGAATCAGAGATGGTTTGTGAGCTTGTTGGTCCCAATTCTCCATGGTATCAAGAAATTTATGACTACCTCAAGTCCCAAAACTTCCCCCCCAACCTATCCAATAACCAATGAAAGTCCTTTATCTGAAAAGCTACCAGATACATCATCGTCAGTGACACCCTTTACCGTCGTAGCTTTGATAACACCCTTCTTCGATGTCTCGACACTGATGAAGCACAAACGACCTTACGAGAAGTACATGAGAGTATATGTGGATCCCATTTGAGTGGCCCTACTTTAGCCAAAAAGATAACAAGACTTGGGTATTATTGACTGACCATTGAGAAAGATGCACTTGAATTTGTTAGAATGTGTCACCAATGTCAGATACACATTGACTTGATTCATGCACCAATGTAGGAACTTCTACCAATTACTTCTCCTTGGCCCTTCGCACAATGGGGACTCGACCTCGTGGGAAAGATCCACCCTACCTCGTCTAATGGCCACAAATTCATTATTACTACCACTAAGTACTTTACTAAGTAGATTGAAGCCATCCCCCTTACATACATAACTGACAAACAAATCTCCAAATTTATCCTCAACTACATCATTTTTCGGTATGGTATTTCGCAGTCCATCATCATAGACAATGAATGTCCTTTCAAAAATCAAGACGTTCGTGAGTTATGTGAACAATTTTGCATTCAACACCATTTCTCCATGCCATATTACCCATAAGGAAATGGTCAAGCTAAGGCATCCAATAAGACAATAATCAAAATTCTTAAGAAGATAGTCAATGACGCTGGCCGTGACTGGCACATCCAACTCAACCCTGCTCTGTGGGCCTACTGCACCAGCATCTGCAAGCTTACAAGGGCCACTCCATTTGCCTTGGTCTTTGGAGTTGAAGCCATCTTGCCCATCAAGGTTGTAATCCCATCTTTACGGGTCTCCATGAAGGGTATGATGGATGATGAGGAGTATAGACAATCACGACTGCATGAGTTAGAGATGATAGATGAAAGAAGACATAATGCCCTGAATCACCTATAGGCATATTAGAATCGTCTTTGTTACATTTATAACAAGAAAGTAATGGTCAGAAAGTTTGACATTGGTGACCTAGTCCTCATGCAAAATCCTAAGAATCAAGCTGGCACAAAAAAACTTGGAAATTTTGAACCAAATTGGCTAGGTCCTTATGTCATCATGTCCTCTTTTTGTTTTGGAGCATATAAGCTAGCTACTCTAGATGGTGAAGAATTGACAGAGCCCATCAATAGTCTACATCTTTGGAAGTTCCATGCATAGCATCAGAAAGTCTGGCTGTAAACCTAAAAAATACAAAAAAGTTGAAAAATATAAAAAATTGTCACCCTGATGAAAACCTGGCAAACAAGCGTCTTGGTGACACCAAAAAAATGAAAAAATGACAAGAAAATAGTAAAGAGAAATAATTTGTCCAATAGTGAAAACCAGGTAAACAGGTGCTTTGGATAAGTACCATGGTGAAAACCTGACAAATAGGTGCCATGTGTAGTCATTCATCGCTTTGCCATCTACTGTCACTCTATCTACCTTGGACCATAATAAACATCCACTTTTTTGACATTATGACGACATTCACTTTGACATCATGCCATTTCTTTCCATGGCCGACAAAGGTTGACATCAAGTCTCGCATATCGTCCATTGTCCATACTGAGCACGTCCTTTCCATCCTGTTCCACTTGGCTCATTCTCGATCTGACTAGGAGCAACCTTTTATCATGTGACTGCAGTGGGTATCACACATGGTTTTGACAATCGAAAAAGTCCTAAAAAAATCCATAAAAATCATAAATGTCTTGAAAAAATCCATAAAAAATAAGAAAATGTCCTAAAAAAATCCATAAAAATCAGAAAATGTCTTGAAAAAATCCATAAAAACTAGAATTTGTCCTAAAAAAGAAATCCAAAAAAAAATCAAAACATGTCAAAAAAACACAAAAACATCCAGATAACACTCAACAATCCCAAAAATAGAGTTAGAGTCCGTCAGTTCAGTCTTTGTCCTCGTCAAACTACATTGCCTCTGTGACTAGACGTAGGCAAGGCCATCTGTCGATGAGCCCTCAAGGCATTAGGTCAATCCTTTAGGTGTTGTCACATAATATCATGATTCACCCATTTTTTCATTTCAACAAAGTCAAGAGTCCCGTCGAACTACGAGGTCTCTGCGCATTTGCTACGTAGGAAAGACCATCATCGGTGTGCCCCCAAGGCCACCTAGGTCAATCCTTTAAGGTTTGTCACATCAGTCAAATAAGTCAGAAATAGTCACACTCAAAAAGAAGATAGTCATTTGAACGTCAACATTCAAATCACGAACCAACAGACAACATAGTCCAGTCAGTCAGCAAGCCAAACATCCATCAAATTGCCAACACAATGTCAACCTAGTCACTTTATGGTCCCCTTCAAGAGGCGTACTTCTTGGAATTGGACCCCGTCAAAACATCATATGCCTTTCAGGATGTGTCTTTCCTAATGATAGACTCTGTCACATAGTCATTGGCCTTTTCAGGATGTGTCCTTCCTGACGACAGGCATCGTCAAACTGTCAAAACTATCAAACCATCAAGCAATCAATTTTCAACAAACAAATATGGGCAAACATATTCAATGGGTGTTGATTTTGCTGGTCTATTTTGTCTTATCTTTTTATCATTTTGTCTCTTGGTCATGTTACTAGTTACCTTGAGGATGTCCCATGAAGGATTTAGAGGTGCAATGACGTCTCATGACCTAATTTTCTTTGATTGTTGTCTTGGGTGTGTCTTGACAAAAAGATTGGGGCAACTTAGCCCTTAGTATGAGTTAGGACATTCCTTTTCTGTGACTTTCTTTTTTTCACAAGTGGATGACCTTGCACACCTTGGTCTATGTCATATCATGGTGTTTGTTGTCCATTTGTCTCTTTTTACCACCCAATGATGATTATGCAATGCCTATGATGTTATTTGGCCAAATATTGAAGTATTCCTTTTTCATCCAACATCCATGTCTTCCATGCTGACATTTCTTCTATCCCTTCATCCTCCCATCTTCTCATCCATTTCAAGAGCACACTCATGTTCTTTCAACCTGTTTGTCCTCTCGAGGGGGCATACCACTATCTCCTCGTCATCCTTCCTCTCCTCACTTTCAAATTGGAGCATATTTTTGACTTGTTCTTTGACACAATGCAATAAATTGCATCATTTCAAAATACCACTACCTCCTCATTATCCTTCCCCTCCTCACTTTCAAATTGGAGCATATTTTTAACTTGTTCTTTGACACAATGCGATAAACTGCATCATGTTAAAGAGGGGAAAAATGTAGACACATAAAAATGGTCTCAACTTGCAAACCATATTTTCTATGAAGACCATGCTTCTCCCTTGCATAATTCAATTATTTAATCATGTCCTGATGTCATAATTATTCCTCCATGATTATTTAAATAAATAAATTACATTTATTTATTTAAATAAGTCACTAATTAATCCTTATTCTCTCCAATTATTTAATAACATTCTCATTTATCCCTCAATCAAATAAACTTATTTATTTAACCCACTTTCCATCCCACCAAATAAATAATTAAAATAATTATTTATTTCCTTTTGTCTCATTCCCATTTATGGATTGAACCATTATTTAATTCATAAGTCAACCTTTCTCCATAAATTAAATAATTTATATTATTCCAACTACCTCTTTTTCTCCACCATTGATTTGATTATCTCCAATTAAATCTCAACCCTTCATTTCAAGGCTTGCCCTAACTTTGACCTAATGTTTCCCTAACCATAATCCTCCTTATCACATTGAATCCTAGCCTTTGATCTTAGGGCTTCAACAAATTTTAATCCTAGCCATCCATTCTCAGTTTGGCATTCTTTAAAAGGCCCTCTCTCAAGCCATTTTGGACATACACACAAATGCTTGAGGACTTGAGTACTTGAGCAACCACATTACTTCAATATTTTTCTTTTCTTTGGCATAGGTTATAGTTGCATTTCAAATTTGAGGGAAATTATACAATTGGTAGCAAGATGGAGAAGGCCAATGGAGATCAACCAATGGAGGCTTGAAGACTAGGTGATGTTGTTTCACTATTTTTATATTTCTTGCTTTCCATTGTGCTCTATTGTGGATTGGGATTTAGTTTGTTTTCATTTGCAATAAAGCTAAAAATTTATCCTAATACACCTATAATATTACATTGAGTTGTACTCCAAAGAAGTTAGGAGTTAGACGTTAAAAGTCAGAAGTTAGTAGTATCACTTAATTATAAGTTTAGATTCAATAGTTAACAATTACAATATTGAGCAATAAGTACCTGTAGCACAAGCAACAAATTTATGTTAAATCCTTTGTTTTTCAATTTCATTCTTTATTTCCTTTTCTATCTTTTACCATTTTTTAGTACATGTGTGATCACCTATGTTTCATCGATATAGGGCATAGTAGGATCCTTGAATGCACATATAGTGCCAACACTATCAAAATCTTATAAGCCCTGGTTGATAATTAAATGTAACCTTTTGTGAAGGTTTGGTGAACTATTCAATTAGGAACCCATCCTCTGAATTGTGTGTCTACTTGCAAACACCAAGTTAATCAAACATTAGAAAGGCCTTCCTTTTTTGGTTTAACATTCCCATTGTTCTACCTAGTAAATCTACCAAGTTTTACCCACATGTAATTGTCTATGCATCTAATGTAAAGCAATACAAATTTTTATTTTCTATTCAATAATAAATGCATCATTTGAAATATAACTTTATCCAAACTTTTCCATTGCATAATCAAAGAATCATTCTAATAATATAAGTATGATTTAACTTTACATAAATATATTCAAGATAACATTTCGCATTACAATTTCCATATAGATGGACACATGATTACAAACATTGCTTCAACAAGCTTACAAGAACTAGAAATACAAATGGTTTAGAATGACCTTCTCCCAAATCTTGGCCGCCAACTACATGAGGAGAAGCATCACTCAAGAACTTTTTTGTCAACCATGGACTAACTATAGTCCTTTGCACATCTACCAATCTTGGTAAGATGGCCCTCCCTTCGAGGAAGAGATTGGTTTGGTAACCCCATCCTTCAAATAGCCTTATTTGAGCATAGTGATGTGTACTACAAATCTAGAGCTACCATAATGTCTACTACCTCATATATGATTACCTCATCTTAGAATGTAAATTCGATCACACAATGAACTGATAGTGTAGACAATGGCTACCTACACTACTTTGGCCAAAGATTCATCACCCAATAACTTTGAGTGAGGTCATCTATTTCACCACATTTAATTTCTCAATTTGTATTGACCATTAGTACTCTATTCTAAGGTTTTCCCATTTCTCATGGATTATCCTAACCCTAGGAATAACCTTCCCATTAACTTATAACTTGCGATAAGATCCACAATACAAATCTATCTCATGCTACGCACCTAAAGTATTTTCAAACTACGTATAGTTCCAACATTCTACGAGTAGTATAAATAGTATACAATCATATAAAACCCATAATAGTATAAATAGCTATATACATTTAAAACCAAAATAAAGGTTTCCCAAAAAAATAGACAATCAAGAACTTTCAAAAGACTTGCAAGCATCAAACACACATAAAAGACAATCTTTCCAACATGGCATCATAATAAACAATATTTTCAACATAATGACAAGGGAGTAGAATTCAACATGCCTTTTTAAAGCTCCAAACAAATAATCTTCCCTCCTAGCTTAAAGACTCAAGATTGCTGGCAACTTCCACTATGAACAACCCAAATTCCTCTAGTAGCTTCTCTTTAGATCTCTCAACAAAACCAACATAAAACAAAAAAACACTTTCTAACTCACAACTCTCAACTCTCTAAGCACAAAAATTGTAGCAGAATAAGATAGGGAAAGTCTGAATGATAAGTGTAACAATTGGTAGAATGAACACCTATATTTATACTAATTTGTGAGCAACCAAAGGCTACAAACAAGTTAATATTTCTGCCACCTTTCTAACCTCATGCAACAACTCACCAAGTCAACTCACAGGTTTGCAACACATCACAGTCCTCACCATTTAAATGGATGAGCTGACTTGATATAAGGGAAAAAAAGCTCAAAACAAGTTTCCTAATTATAATTTATTCACGAAATGCCGCCAAGTTTGCTCTTGACTGAGTCTAAATAATATTTACAGACTTATGCGCATTTTGAAGACCTCTTAAGCATTCCAAACACTTGCAAATCTGGTGCCACATTCATATGTTTGGTGCCCACAATTATAGGATGGGTTTGAAATATTCAAAAGGCTTTTAAAATAGTTTCAACTTCCTTCTCAAATATTTACACAGCTTAATTCCTATGTGCTCTATTCAAAGTTTGACTTGGTCTCACATAACTTCATGCATTGGCTTATATGCAGCAAGTTGCGCCTTTGTTATATGTGCCATATAGTAAGATATGCGCTTTGCTTCACAAATATTAACAATAATAACAACGCTATGTCATTCGCTTGAAGATTATATTAATAACTTATGTATATATTATATATATATATTATTTATATATATATATCATATACATGTATATATATACATACATACATACATACAAATATATATATACATACATACATACATACATATATATATATATGCATATCAAAATATATATATATATTAATATATATTTATTTCATAAAGTTTATCAAATACATTTAATTAATAAACATATATATATATATACATAATATATAAATATATTGAATAATATTACGTATATATATATATATACACGTAATACCATTTCAATATCTTTATAAAAACACTTATACATACAATTCCATTGATCGACATATATACATGGTATGTATCTATACACATATATATATGCCACTTTATTCCAATCGGTATTCCCATGCATATGGGTAATCCGTCCATGAGCATGCGTAGGTACATCTACTTCCACATAATCATGTATGTATTCACTATTATGTATGAGTTTACCATAGACATGCACATATATACATATATATACATTTTATGCATATATCTCATCGACATAACAAAAAACACACTAGGAAGGATTTCCACTTAACATCAAGACCTCATCGCATACCTCATTTCAAACATTCATACAACAAGATTGGAAATCAATATAAACATACACAACTAGACTAAAATTCACTTACCATCTACCTGATTGTCTTGACTCAACTAAAAGCAACTAGGGTGTGAGTGTGTGAATGCTTAGTAAGACCGAATTAAATGTTACTAGACCAAGTTCTTCTCTTGAGTGATACTTCCCCTCTCTTTTAGAGGCTTGAACCTGTTCCCGCATTCAACTTAGTTCACCATAACAATAGTTAGCCAAATCAATGCATTCATATACATCACATACAAGTCATATTCATATTATATATTTCATATACTGAATCATAAGCATTTAATTGAATAAAAAATTCATTCAACATATTTCCATCAGAATTCACAAATAAAACACATTCACATTTATTGAAGCAATTTACCAAACTAAGTACTAGTAAATAGATAATAACACATGGGGTGTAACATATTCCCCCCCTTGTGAATCATCATCCCCAATGGTTTTTAAGTATTAAATATAATCATAACATAAAGCACAACATCACAAAGCATAATATCATAAAACATCATTATTTTCAAGAGTTTTTCAAAATCTAGCAAGACTTGTGGAAACTTTTTCTTCACTTCAACATAATCTTCCCATGTATTAGAATCTTCTGCATACTGATCCCACTGGACCTTGCATTGCAAAAATTCTCAATTACGCAAGTGAATCTTACATGTTTTGAGCACCTTAAGAGGCTCGATCGTTACCACCCCTGGGTCTTGTACCTATAAAAAATTCCAATCAATAACATGGTTATCGCCTGGTATATACTTCTTAAGATACGAGACATAAAAAATGTTATGCATCCTAGCAAGAGATAGTGGCAAGGAAATCCTATACATGATAGGGTTGATTTCTTCAAGAACTTTAAAAGGTCCAACGTAGAGTGGAGATAGTTTGGATGAATTTCTAAACTTGATAGAAATCTTGTGAGGTTTAACTCTCAACAATACCCTATCCCCTTTTACAAAATTCCTAGGTACTCGTTTAGAATCAACGTAAATTTTTTGCCTATCATTAGCTTCTGCTAACCTCTGCTTGATAATTCCAACTTGTTCCTCCATTTCTGACATCTTTGGTCCCAGGCTTATCCTATCTTACAACTTACCCCAAATAATAGGAGTTTGACACTTCCTACCATATAATGCTTCAAATGGAGCCATCTTGACCGCAAAATGATAGGAGTTATTATATGAAAACTCTACCAAAGGTAGGTAATCCTCCCATTTGTATTATTGATCCATTCAATACATCCTTAGTAGGCCTTATAATACTTGGTTTATCCTTTCCGTTTTCCTAGATCCATTTTCAGATGATACATAAAACTTATGTTCAGTTGTGTCCCAAGCATAGTAAACAAGGTTTTCCAAAACCTAGATGTTACTCTAGCATCCCTATCAAAAATGATCTTTTCAAGAATCCCATGGAACCTAAATATCTCTTTCAATAAAATTTTGTGCTATTACAGGAGCTCCATCGGTTAGATTTCTTGGTATGAAGTGAGCTACCTTTGTAAGCTTCTCAACCACTACCAGAATGGCATTATGCTTGTTCCTTGGCATAGGGAGACCTTGCACAATTTTCCATGCTAATAACTTTCCACTTACTTTCTAGAACTTCATGTGGATACAATAGACCTACAAGATGATGATGCTTTGCCTTCACTCTTTGGCATTCTAAACAACTTGCTACAAATCTTCCTACATCTCCTTTCATACCCTTCCAAAAATATAATGGCTTTACATCGGATAACATCTTAGTTACACTAGGATGTCTTGAATATGGTGCATTGTGAACTTCTTTCCACACCATGCTCCTTAATTCTCCAATGTTAGGTACATAAACCCTTCCCTTAAATCTCAATAATCCATTAGGTTCAAAGTGATATCCTTCGTACCTTCTGTTACACTCCAAATTTTAAAACATGCCATTTTCCTCCCTTAAAATTAAAATGGCCTTCATTTCATGCCTTTAATTCATTTGTAGTCGCAGTCCTCACAAGTTTTATAACCTTTGTTGCATAACCTTGTGATTTCATAACCTAGTCACGAGATTCAGAAGTTGTAGAATAATCTGACGACCCAATCCTTCTTTCTCCCCATCCTTGCCTAAGTGATTGGTGTGTCAGAAGTTCTTGAAATCTTAGAACCCGTGACATGTAGTTCTGTGGTTTGGATTTTTCGCTATCCCACAACTTTTCAGGCAATCTCCTTGATTTTCGAACACTGCCAGCCCATTTAATTACTTGTATGACATATCATGTGGCTGTCTTTTTAGGAGTTATGAAATGCGGATTTAATCTTAAGGCACACTCCTCAACCAATGGTGCATTAATTAGACCTCTTAAATGGAAAGTGTAACAAAAGCTCTCTAAGGTGGCGGCATGATATAGATAGGTTAAAGGTCATATTACCTACTGGCATAATTAAATAAGTTTGTTTACAGAGAAAGGTGATGGTATTGCTGAGTTCGGTTTCTTATCGACCAAGGCAAATTCGAAATGGGGCTTCTTGCAACCAATGAAATGTGGGATGACGAGCCTATGCCTGTTCTGCAACTAGACTTGAATTGGCCTGAGGAAGAGCAGATTGATATCATTTCCCAATTGCACACACTTGCCTAGAAGGAAAAGACTAGCTATGCCCAATATCACAGGGTAATCTTTGTCCTAGAGGAAGAGGAGGAATATGTCAAGTTGCGCAACCTTTTAATGGAGATATGACTAGATATGGAGTACGCTCGACCACCTGTGACAGCTTGAATTTCTTGTTTTGCATGGAATCTTTTTGTAATTAGTGATGATAACCCAATTTTGGTTTAATGTAACTATTCCCTTTTAATGTCACTTTCTTGAGGACGGTTACTTTAAAGACTGTTATGAACAATTACAATATATTTTTGGCTTGGGGAAACTCTATAAAAGGTGGAACTTTTGGGAATATAGAGAGATTTTTGGGATTGGGAAAAAAAAAGGGAGCAACTAGGTTATCTTTCCATGAAATCTTATTGTACAGGATTATGGAGTCTGTGAACTCATGTTGTGGCAATGGAGAAATAAAGAAGATATTTTCGAATCTTTGAATCTCTTGATTTTTTAAATAAGCAATGAACTGTGTTTCCTTTGTGAATTTTCTCCAATGTCATTCTATTATAATGGATTGTATGTGCATTCAATTGTAAAACTTTGGATTTGGACTAAATTAATTCCTGAAAGAGTCTATTGTTCTTTCTTTCCCCGAAAATCATCCATTGATGTAGGGAGGATGAACTTTGTGTCATTTTCCTGCATTTGTTAATCATGGGTTCGGCCTTTTGCATCTATTTCATGGTTATGGGTAGGTCTTAGTTGACTTTTCTACTTTTCGGTAAAAAGCATACCCATATTTCAATTCATTCCAAATCATACGAAGGTAGCTGCGCCTTCCAAAATAAGCAAAGAGTTAGTATAGAAAATTCCTAACACCCGACTCAATTGTTGGTTCATCTTTGTCTTTCAATTCTGGGCATTTGTGAGTCATTTTTAGAACTATTTTTGAAAGGAAAAAATCTGAACTAATAGATTTTTGGCGACTTTGCTAGGGAAATAATAATCAAAGAATTGGTGTCTCTTTCCTCAGAAATTTTAAGGTACCTCCCTGAGGATGGAGGTTGGCGACTCTATGAGGTGAAATGTACTCATAAATATTCTGTTCCAGCAAAGACCTATGCTAATTTAATTTTTAGATTTGTATTATGGCATTGATTTCTTCCCAGCCATGGGGAAATCATTTTGGTCCTCTTTCTTTGCCTATATACTCACCATTTCCTGAAGGATCAAGAAAGTATTTTCCAAAATTTAATGGAGAAGGTTCTCAAGATGTTGAAAAACACATTCTAGCTTTCACGGTTGCCTATGGCATTTTGGGGTAAGTGAAGAAGATGTTTTTGTCAAATTATTTATTGAATCCCTTTTGGGCTTGCTGCTGATTGGTTTTGTTATTTAGAAGATATTTGCATAACTGATTGGGATTCACTAAAGTATAACTTCTTGGGAAGGTATAAAGGCCCTGTTGATGAAGTCGCTTTTCTAGGTCAATTTTTCAATATCCAGAAGCAAGAAGGTGAAAAATCAGAGACTTCGTAGATAGGTTCAATAGGTTGCTTAGAAAGATACCTACCTCCATTCAGCCAAGTAAGCAACTGCAACTTTGCACTTTTATTTCTTCTTTGCACCTAGATGTTTAGTTTTATTTAAAATAGTGTAAAGTAAATGATATTAAAACCGCACAAGAAGAGACTGTCAAAATTGAGGATGATGTGATTTTAAGTGGCTTATGGAAAACAAGTCAGTCTATAAACTATTTTAGTAGTAAAATTATAAAGAAACCTATCATACAAAGGAAAATTCCTCAGCCTATAGATTCCCAGTATACGTAGCCTCCTACCATTGAATGCTCTAACCTCACTATCTTTGATCAAAGACACTTTTGTAAAAGAGAGGTAAGCAATGTGAGAATTAATCCTCATATGAATGGAAAAATTGAAGCATATTATTTTCATTATGAAGAGGATAATGAGGAATCCATGAGCCCATCAGATGATGGAGAAAATGAACAATTCTCCCAAAATGTTAACTGTGAAGAGGGTAGTATAAATGAAGTTGTTTCTGCCTCCTCTTCTACAATAGAAATGCAATCATTCACTTTTACCAATGATGAGGAACCACTTGAAGGTACACAACATGAAGGTAAAATTTCTTCTGATTATATGCAAGCTGACTATGAAATTTTCAGATTTTCGGAGCAAGATGATACAAAAGTTAGGTTGTGAGAAGAGGTTAGAAATGGTTCCATTCTTGAATCTTTTTATTTTGAAAATTGGGATGCCATGAATTTTAAACCAAAACTGAGAGATGGTGTTATGAGTAGCCATGGTAACCTTGAGGAAAATGATGAAATAAATGAATATGTTGAATCTCATATTATTTACAATCCTAGTCAGTGTCTCAATGTGTGTGAGGATGAATTTTTGTGTAGAGGAAAAGTTTCCATGACTAAATTTTAGGATATGAACATAGGTGATGAAGTAAATCATAAAATTGTTAGATCAAATTTTATGAAGAAAGAAGAAATTGTTCCAGTTGGGGATAATTTTCAGTCACATTGAGATGTTGTTTGCAATGAAAATTCTTAGTCTGATACATTTCCAGTTTTGCATGAGGTTGATGATTGGTCTTCTGATTTAAATGATTCTCTATCTGCTACCAGAAAAATAAAATGTATTCAAGGACACAATGAAATGTATGTTACATATTAGAATTTAGGATTTTCAAATGATGCAGTCATCTATACATTCGACACCAAAAGGAGGTTTTCATTTGATGGTTTGTGTATGGGTTGTTTGATTTGAGGTCTGGTTTCTCCTAGCTGGTCAAGCCAAGTGTATCACTAGGTCACACCTGGTGTCATTTAGTAAAACATTGTTAATCATATGTTGGGAAATGAAAATACGAGTTGTCAAATTGGAGAGGCGTACAATGGGGGCTAGCTTCTTGAACACCGGGTCACCAGCAGAAGATTTTTATATGAAGTCATTCTCATCAATTTAATCAAGATGGCCACCTATTGGTAGTTAGTTGTGTGCGTGTTTCTCATTCGTCCAACACCATTTCACACAGGCTACTATTTCTCTCAACCTGTGAATGGATTTGCAAGAATATCAGGCTCTCTGGAGGTAGGGTCTTATGACCATGTGCATAGTAGGGGTTTTTGTTGTATTGGTAGTGTAGTTTCCTTTCCTGTTGAGTCTTGTTTTTGGCTTGTGCCTGGCTTCCCCTCCACCCTTCTACAAGCAATACACCATTCACCTACTTTTCTTTTGAATTTGTGTCCCAATGAATTTATACACTGGTCCGTGCATTGAGTTTTGGGTTCCTTGCTTCGTCCTTCACAATCCTCATCCCCAATCAAAGCCAATGTTACCCTCTAAATTTTAAAACATGCCATTTTCCTCCCTTAAAATTAAAATGGCCTTCATTTCATGCCTTTAATTCATTTGTAGTTGTGGTCCTCACAAGTTTTATAACCTTTGTTGCGTAACCTTGTGATTTCATAACCTAGTCACGATATTCAAAAAGTTGCAGAATAATCCGACCCGATCCTTCTTTCTCCCCATCCTTGCCTAAGTGATTGCTGTGTCGAAAGTTCTCAAAATCTTAGAACCCGTGACATGTAGTTCTGTGGTTTGGATTTTTTATTATCCCACAAATTTTTAGGCAATCTCCTTGGTTTTCAATGCCGCTAGCCCATTTAATTACTTGTATGGCGTATCGTGTGGTTGTCTTTTCAAGAGTTATGAAATGTGGAATTAATCTTAAGGCAGGATCCTCAACCAATGGTGAATTAATTATACCTCTTAAATGGCAAGTGTAATGGAAGCTTGCTAAGGTGGCAACATGATATAGACAAGTTAAAGGTCATCATTACCTATCGACATAATTAAATAAGCTTGTTTACAAAGAAAGGTGATGGTATTGTTGAGTTCAGTTTCTTATCAACCAAGGAAAATTTGAAATGGGGCTTCTTGCAACCAATGAAATGTGGGATGATGAGCCTATGCCTATTTTGCAACTAGAATTGAATTGGCCTAAGGAAGAGCAAATTGATATCATTTCCCAATTGTGCACACTTGCCTGGAAGGAAAAGACCAACTACGCCCAATATCACAGGGTAATCTTCATCCTAGAGGAAGAGGAGGAATGCGTTGAGTTGCACAACCTTTTAATGGAGATACGACTAGATATGGAGAATGCCTGACCACCTGTGATAGTTTGATTTTCTTGTTTTGCGTGGCATCTTTTTGTAATTAGTGATGATAACCCAATTTTGGTGTAACGTAATTGTTCCCGTTTAATGTCACTTTCTCGAGGACGGTTACTTTAAAGAAAGTTATGAACATTTACAATATATTTTTGGCTTGCAAAAACTCTATAAAAGGCAAAATTTTTGGGAATATAGAGAGATTTTTGGGATTGGGAAAAAAAAAGGGAGCAACTAGGTTATCTTTCCATGCAGTTTTATTGAACAAGATTATGGAGTATGTGAACTCATGTTGTGGCAACATAGAAATAAAGAAGATATTTTTGAATCTTTGAAGCTCTTGATGTTTTCTTTAAATAAGCAATGAACTGTGTTTCCTTTGTCAATTTTCTCCAATGTCATTCTGTTATAATGGATTGTATGTGCATTTAATTCTAAAACTTCAGATTTGGATTAAATTAATTCCTAGAAGAGTTTGTTGTTCTTTCTTTCCTTGAATATCGTCCATTGATGTAGGGAGGATGAACTTTGTGTCATTTTCCTGCATTTGTTAATCATGGGTTCAACCTTTCACATCTATTTCATGGTTATGGGTAGGTGTTAGTTTCCTTTTTTTCTTTCCGATAAAAAATCATACCCGTATTTCAATTCATTGCAAATCATATGAAGGTAGTTGAGCCTTCCAAAATAAGCAGAGAGTCACTATAGAAAATTCTTAACACTCAACTCAACTGTTGGTTCATCTTTGTCTTTCAATTCTGAGAATTTGTGAGTCATTTTTAGAACTATTTTTGAAAGGAAAAAAGATAAACTAACACCTATGATATTTCAAATTTCCTATGAGTGCTTGCTTAACTTGCTCATAGAACTTTTCACATTTATTTTTTTGTAACACTTGGTCCTTGAAGTCGATTTGGATTGATATCATAGAGGAGATATGTCTCCTACGACTTAAGGCATCAAAAAAATGATTCTCTTTTCCCTTGATATAACTAATATTGAAATCATAGTCATATATTAACTCCAACCTGGGTAAAAAAATAATTTAGACCATGATGATCAGTCTTCAACTCAAATAGTTTTCCCAATAGATAATGTCTCCACATCTGTAACTCATGAACAACTACTAATAATTCTAAATCATGCGAAGCATAATTTTGTTCATAGGGCTTCAACTTCCTAGATTCATAAGCTATAAATTTCCCTTCCTGCATTAATACTCCATCCAATCCTTCTCTAGATGCTTAAGTAATAACTACAAAGTTACCATCTAGATCTAGTACTTTTAGTATCGATGATGTGGTCAAAATTTCCTTAAGTTGGTCAAATGCTACTTGAGATTTCTTAGACCACTCAAAATTATTCCCCTTCCTTTGCAATGACATGATGTGAAAAGATATTCTTGAAAAATTTGTGATAAACTTACGATAATACCCAACCAAACCCATAAAAATTCTAACTTTCGACACGTTCTTGAGCACTAGCCACTCTAACATTGCTTTTGTCTTTGTTAGATCAACTGAAATCCATTTCAGTTGAAATTACCTGACCCAAATACTGTACTTTCTTCTAGAAGAAGGTACACTTCAAGAGTTTTTTCATATAACTTATGCTCTCTCAATCATTTGAGAACAATCTCTAAATACGTGAGATGTTCTTCTTCATTCTTGGAGTAAATTAAAATGTCATCCAAGAAGACCAACACAAACTTATCCAAGCAGTATCTAAATACATTTTTCATTAGGTTCATGAGCACCACTAGTGCATTCATCAGTCCAAATGATAGAACCATGAACTCATAATGTATGTATCTAGTCTTGAAAGCAGTTTTGAAAATATCTTCGTCCTTTGTTCTTAGTTGATGATATCCAAAATGTAGATCAATATTTGAAAATACTGTCACTCCTCACATCTGATCAAAGAGATCATCGATACATGGTAATGGATACTTGTTCTTTATCATTGCTTTATTAAGCAACCGGTAATCAATACATAAGCGTAGTGTTCCATCCTTCTTCTTTACAAAGATCACTAACACTCCCCAAGGTGAAACACTAGGTCTTATCAATCCTTTAGACAACAACTCTTCTAGTTGTGCCTTTAACGCCATTAATTTAGTTGTGGTCATCCTATAAGGTACTTTTAATATAGGTTTTGACCTTGGCACTATGTTGATAGAGAAATCAAATATCCTCTTAGGTGGTAATCCAAGTAATTCCTCTGGAAATACATCCACAAACTTCCATAGAATAGGAAATTTTTGCATATATGTTGTTCTAGATTTCAATACTTCACCTTCTTCAACATTTTGGGAGTCTTGAGGTCCATAATATACTATATCATCTTGAGAAATGAATTCCTCACATTCCTCATGTTTTCCCATTTTTATTGCAAAGAGTTGGAAACCTTTCTTCTTTTCCATATGCATTTGATAATGGATATCTGCCATAACTTAACCTCTCTAGGCGTTCCTTGTATTGAAACCTAGTTACCTATATCATCTAAGCATTCAACTATTCTAGCATGGCAATCTAACTTGGACCTATGTTTCCATAACCAATTCATCCATAAGATGACATCATAAGAACCTAAAGGACCTATGTACATATTTACTTCCATTGAGAAACTTGGAAGTTCAACTCTTGCCTCGAATAGACATTGACTTACTTCAGCTCTTGTTTGGTTTGCATATTCCACAACACAAGAATTTTTCATGTAGCCAAATTTTATAACATTATACTTGCTACTCTAGGAGAGTTTTTTTTTTGTTGCACCAATATCTATTAAAATTGAAATGGGAATTCTAGAAAAAGTTCCTGAAACTTCTATTGGAGTAATCTGGTACGAGCCCCTTGCTGATTATCCACAGTAGCATGAATCCTTTGCTGGAACACAACTCTTTGAGGTGGAAGAAAATTACCATGTGGTTGTGTCCAAAATGTTTTTCTTGGATAACAACTTCCATAATGATCCCCACCACATGTAAAACATCCCTTCATTGGTCCTCTCCTTTTTGTAGGTAATCCAAAATTATTTTCATTTCCACCGGCATTTCCTTTGTAGTAGTTGTAATTGTTGTTGTTTCCTCTTTGATCTCTTCTTGGTTCACTCCAATTATTTTGGGGTACTATATCCTCTTGCTTTTGAAAACTTTTCCCTTCACTAGGCTTTCTTGGAGCTTGATTGTTTTGCATCCAAATGAGCCTTTTTTCTTCCTCTCCTGGTAGTTTGATATAGAATTAAGCCTTTTTTCCTACTTAATTGCTTTATCGTGCACTAAATCCATGGTAGATGGACCATGCACATCTACTCACCACCTATTTTCACATTTAGACCCATGATAATCTTTCTTATATGAAATTGCTCATCCTTCTAGTACACAGGTACGTACTTTAGCAGTCAAATGAACTTCTCCCAATACTCATTCACTGAGGAGTCACCCCACCTCAATTTTTGGAAGTCAATCAACTTTTGGTCATAGAAGAGCTAGGGAAACCATCATTTTTAGAAAATCTTCACAAACTCGTTCCACATGAGACTTAAAGAACTAAGCCCTAGCTCCATTTTCTTACTCATCCACTAGTTGGATTCTTCACCAACCAACTGAAATGCTCCCCATATGGCTTTAGTGAACTCAAAGTAATTTTTGATTTCAAAATACTTCTCCATCTCGATAAGCCATGCTTCTGCCACATCTCCAATAGCACTACCTTCAAATTTTGGTGGTGTGATCTTCCTCATGTCATGTGATAACTCATTTTCCAAATTCTTCCTTTTGATTCTCATAGAATATGATTGTGACCTATCACTCTTTTGATCACTAGATTTAGTATGATTACGAGAATAGTATGATTACGAGAATCCTCCCCTTCTTCCTCGTTGTTGGGAACTTCTTCTTCATTATTTGGAACTTCTTGATCTACTCTTTCCTTTCCCCTAACTTCTTGTTTAAGGTTTCCTATTCTTGTTCCAATTCATCCATGATAGCCAAAATAGGTCCAACTTAGCTTTGACATTCTCCATGTCTTGATCTACTTCTTGACTCTCCCCAAACTTAGTTCTTGTCCTAACCATTTTTCCAAGAATAGTTATACCTGAAGGTTTCATTTTAATTAGATCTATGAAGGTTTGCTCAATGCTAAAAATATTACAAAAAGATCTAATATTCAAATAAGAAATTGTATTTAAAGAACTCATTCATGAATTTTGTCAAAACAAGATTTCTATTATAATCAAAAAGTATTTTCAATTTCCTTGAGTTTACATATAATGAATATTTAGATAGTCTAAGGGAGAATATCCCTCTAATTCACTTTCTGATACATAACTTCATGGGGTATAACCCTCAATTTTTTTCTCATTTACATCAACAAAAGGATAGTAACCCTCCAATCCATCCTTAGACACATAGTTTCAACGTACATAACCCTCTAATTCATCACTTGTGGCTATTACAATGACTTCCACTAAGGGAAGAACTTGAGGATCCCTAAATATCATGACTGGACTAACACTACATTCTTAGGGCATATCCCTGAAAAGTGATAAAGAGTTTGACTTATCCGGTAAGATAGAAGGTAAGAAGTTGAAGTCGGTAGCCTCTTTCATCCTTCTATTCTCTTGACTGATTCATGAAAGGGAATGGATGAAAGTCTCAATATCGCTTAGCCAAATGTCATTGTCATAATTAGTTCCCTTAATGGTATGAACAAGGGCTTCTCTTTCCTTCTTGGCTTGTAGGTAGCACTCATTTCCGATTCCTAACTTTCTCACAACCATCTTGAGATGCACCATCCTAGCACAATATTTTCCAAATATTAGACTCATATAATTTTGGATTGGAAACATAGCGAACACATAGGTTCCAGAGATGAACCTAGTAACTATGATACCACGTGAAACATGGCCATTGTTCTACATAATAAATCTACTAAGTTTTACCCACATGTAATTGTCTACGCATCTAATGTAAAGCAATAAAAAAATATATTTTCTATTCAATAATAAATATACATCATTCTAAATATAACTTTATCCAAAATTTCCCATTCCATAATCAAAGAATCATTCCTATAATATAAGTATGATTTAACTTTCCATAAATATATTCAAGATAATGTTTTACATTACAATTTCTATATAGATGGACACATGATTACATACATTGCTTCAACAAGCTTACAAGAACTAAAAATACAAATGGTCTAGAATGTCCTCCCAAATCTTGTCCAACAACTACACGAGGAGAAGCATCACTCAAGTACTTTTCTGCCAACCATGGACTAACTATGGTCCCCCACACATCTACCAATATTGGTAAGATGGTCAAACCTTTGATGAAGAGTTTGGTTTGGTAACCTCATCCTTCAAATAGCCTTATCTGAGCATAGTGATGTGTCCTACAAATCTAGAGCTAGCCTAGAATGTAAATTGGATTACACAGTGAATTGATAGTGTAGATAATGGCTACCTACACTACTTTGGAGAAAGATTCATCACCTAGTAACTTTGAGTGAGGTCATCTATTTCACTAGATTTAATTGCTTGATTTGTATTGACCATTAGTATTCTATTCTAAGGTTATCCCCTTTCTCATGGATTATCCTAACCTCAGGAATAACCTTCTCATTAACTTATAGCTAAATGACTTGCTATGAGATCCACAATACAACTCTATCTTATGCTACACACCTAAAGTATTGTCAAACTATGTATAGTTTCAAAATTCTACAAGTAGTATAAATAGTATACAATCATATAAAACCCATAATAGTATAAATAACTATATACATTTAAACCCAAAAGAAAGGTTTCCCAAAAAAAGAGACAATCAAGAACTTTCAAAAGACTTGCAAGCATCAAACACACAAAAAATATAATCTTTCCAACATGGCATCATAATAAACAATGTTTTCAACATAATGACAAGGGAGTAGAAATCAACATACCTTTTAAAAGCTCCAATTGAATAATCTTTCCTCCTAACTTAATGGCTCAAGATCACTTGCAACTTCCACTACAAACAACCCAAATTCCTCTACTAGCTTCTCTTTGGATCTCACAACTAAACCAATATAAAATAACAAACCACTTTCTAACTCTCAACTCTCCAAGGACATAAATTGTAGCAGAATAACACAAGGAAAGTTAGAATGATAAGTGTAACAATTGGTAGAATGAGCACCTCTATTTATACTAATTTGTAAGCAACCAAAGGCTACAAACAAGTTAATATTTTTTCCACCTTTCTAACCTCATGTAACGACTCACCAAGCTAACTCAAAGGTTTGCAACACATCACAATTGTCACCATTTAAATGGATGAGTTGACTTGATACAAGGGAAAACAAGCTCAAAACAAGTTTCCTAATTCAAATTCCTTCACAAAATGCTGCCAAGATTGCTCTTGAATGAGTCTAAATACTATTTATGAACTTATGTACATTTTGAAGACCTCTTAAGAATTCCAAACACTTGAAAATATGGCACCACCTTCATATGTTTGGCACCCACAAATAGCGCAAGTTTGACATATTCAAAAGGCTTTTAAAATAGTTTCAACTTCCTTCTCAAATGTTTACACAGTAGCAACTTAATTCCTATGTTCTCTATTCAAAGTTTGACTTGGTATTACATAACTTCATGCGTTGTCTTATATGCAGCAAGCTATGCCTTTATTATATGCACCATATAGTAAGATATGTGCTTTGCTTCACAAATATTAACAATAATAATGCTATATTATGCGCTTGAAGATTATATCAATAACTTTTATTCATATATATATATTATATCATATATATATGTATATCAATATATATATATATATTAATATATATTCATTTCATAAAGTTTATCAAATACATTTAATTAATAAATATATATATACAAAAAAATAATACGACGCATATGAATATATATGATTATATATATATATATATATGTTACTATATTAATTTACACACACACACACACATATACTATATATATACATAATACCATTTCACTATCTTTATAAAAACACTTATACACACAATTCCATTGATCGACATATATACATGGTATGTATATATACATATACACACACACACATATATATATTTCACTTCAGTCCAATCGGTATCCCCATGCATATGGGTAATCCATCCATGAGCATGTGTGCATACGTATACTCATGTACATATTCACTTATATGTATGAGCTTACCATAGACATACATATATATAAGTTTTATGCATATATCTCATCAACATAACAAAAAACACACAAGGAAGGATTTTCACTTAATGTTAAGACCTCATCACATACCTCATTTCAAACATTCATACAACAAGATCACAAATCAATATAAACATACACAACTAGATTTAAAACCACTTACCATCTACCCAACTATCTTGAATCAACTAAAAACAACTACGACGTGAGTGTGTGAATGCTTAGTAAGACTGTACCAAACCAATTTCTCCTGAGTGATACTTCCCCTCTCTTTTGGAGGCTTGAACCTGTTCCTAAGTTCAACTTAGTTCACCATAACAGTAGTTAGCCTAATCAATGCATTCATATACATCACATACAATTTATATTCATATTATATATTTCATATACTGAATCATAAGAATTTAATTGAATCAAACATTCATTCAACATATTTCCATCAAAATTCATAAATAAAACACATTCACATTTATTGAAGCAATTTACTAAACTACGTAATAGTAAATAGATAATAACACATGGGGTGTAACATTTGGCACTTTTGTTGAGGGTGATTCTACATTAAGGATTCTTTTGTTTATTTTCAAGATTTCATAGTTTAGTGCTTTTGTTTTCAGCATTAGGGTAATTAGGTTTTTGCCATCAACACAAAACACTATACTAATAATATGTAGGAATTTTTGATCCAAAGAGTCATAATCACTGCATGCAAGGGCAACAAGATGCTCTAGGAATATTTCTCCCTTCAACACATGAAGCATTAGATGATAGTGGTGAACATAGTGAACAAAGCAAGGGCATTCCTGAAGAAGAATCATCCTTGACACCAGTACCCAAACTAGATATAGAGGAGAATTCCCACGTACACATCAACATCATGGCTAATGCAGTAGCTGAAGACCCACCAGAGTATGTAACCTTTGAGTTCCTCATTTCCAACCAGGAGAGAGCAACTTCTTTGAAGAACATACCTCCTTCAACACTACTTATCTTCTATGGGTTGGTCACAGAGGATCTAGATACTTTCCTTTTTGAGTTTGATGTGCTATGAAAAAGTTATGACTATACCATAGATGCACATAGACTTAAATTGTTTCTAGGAACATTGAAGGATGTTGCTCTGATATGGTTCATGGGTTTGGGAAGACATGTTCCTAATTGGAACATAATGGAAAAATTCTTGGAAAAATACTAGGATTACTACAAAGGCATAGATAGAAAGAGAGATGACATCTTTAGGATGTCACAAAAGGAAGTTGAATCCTTGGAAGAATATGTAGAGAGGCTATAGTTTTTCCTTAAGAAATCTCACCAAAACAAGTTCTTTGATGAATCCCTAAAGTTGATATTCTTGAGAGGAGTCAATGAGGATTGCATGGATGCACTTAACCTCATTGGGGTAGGAGACATCTCACAAGTGATGAGCCTAGTTTTTGGTCTAGTTTGGGTAAAATCTATAGTTTATTTTCTCATTGATGTCATGGATTTTTATGCTTAAGTGATTGATATTGGCACAATGTTTCCCTCAAACCATTGACATTTGACATTACCCTATCTTTGCAGGCTTTAATGATATTTGGCATAATATGTGGGTCATCTATGTTGATTTTGCATGCAACTAATGAGTGCTTCTTAGAATGGTTATTGATGTGCAGTTGTTGTGCGTACTAACCTTGGACTACAGACTTAATACATCAAGTTATGGAGGACACCACCAGCTGGGCATGTGCCATAACGTCCAACTGAGGAGCTACTCCAGATCAAAGGCAACCGACAACAGATATTCTTCATGCAACCAAATGTAACCGCCTTGCAGTGGACCTTAATGATCAAGCATGCATGGGCGTTACTGCTATGTTGAATCTACGCTTGACTCGCATGTCTGCCCAGATTCCATGCACGCGTAACCACTGCCGCTCCACTTTTCCTTGCTTTCCCTAAATGGCGTCCTCCTAGTTGTGGAGTTGACTGCCTTGTTAGCTGTAGTATAAATAATAATTTGATGCTTCTTCTATAGGAGGTTGCACGATTCTGCATTGTACTCTCATTTCAGTGATACAGATACATTACTCTTTGTATGCACAATTTACAGTGAATGAAAATAAAGTTTTGAGTTTGAATATTTGAGTTATTATTAGTATAGAGGATATTTATCCAAGGGGCCCCACTTGGTGAGTAATTCATTCCCTTAGTTTAGCAGTAGCTTAGTATTACTTGTCATTTGATGCTTAGTTTGAAATGTGGCATTGACTGTTCCTGCAGCCACTAGAAGTCCATTTTGTGTCTATTCCTGCAACCAAAGCAAAAAGAGTAATTCCTGTTTGTTGCTCAGATCTTTCATTCACACTTTGCATTTTAGTTTAGCATAGTTGTTGGTTGATGCTTCGTATTCGCTTTACTTCCTTTTCAGTAGTTTACTTTTAGTATTGTGTTTCTTAGTTGTAGGACACAGTGACTACTTGAGCCCCTAGTGCACATACAGTGCCGACCCATTTCAAGTTCATGTCCCTGGGTTGACAAGTTAAATGCACCTTCATAGTGGTTGAATGACTATTCAGGTTAGATGTCCAATCTCTGAATTGTGGTCGTAGTAGCCCAGTTATAAAAAAGCATTGTAGGAGGCAGACATTTTTGGCACCATTGCTGGGGATGGTGTCAAGCTAGGAAGTTTTTGGAGTCATTGGTAGTTTTTCTATAGTATTTTTGGAATTTTTTCTTAGCATAATCTCGTATAGGAAGTAATGACCCTCCTGATTCTTTACCAATTTTTTGTGTGAGCTAACTGATAGTGGGTGATACCGCATGCATAAAGGAAGGAGAAGGGATGCTTATAGGAGATTTCTTCCCAACAATCCTCATCCATTCCAGTTAGTTGAGTACTAGAACTTATCAGAAGAAGGAGATCCATACCCCTTTGTAGATGCATATCTTGATTTGACTAGTTCTGAAGTCTCCTCAGAAGATCAAAATCAGCTTGAGAACCCCTTTGTCCTTGAACCGCACCAAGCAGAAATGGGTGATGCAAATGGGAACAGACAAAACCAATCGGCTTTTCCTTTTCCCATTGCCCATCATAATGAAGTTGACAACATTAAGAATATCCCTACCTCAACACTCCCCAAGTTCTATGGACTTGTGACAGAAGATCCTGATACCTTCTTATTTGAATTTGACATACTCTACAGGAGTTATGATTATACTACAGATGCCCATAGGCTCAAGTTATTTCCCACCACTTTGAAAGAGGCTACATTAAGATGGTTCATGAGCCTAGGCAGAGATACTGTGGAAACTTGGGGAGATATGAAGACAAAATTCCTTGAGAAGTATAAGGAATATTGTAGGGGTAGTGATATGAGAGGAGGAGACATTTTTAGAATGCAACAAAAGGAGGATGAGAGCCTAGAAGAGTACATTGCAAGATTTTTGTTTTGCCTAAAAAAATATCTACACCATGCACTTAATGAGGACTCACAAAAGTTTCTTTTCCTAAGAGGAATCAATGAAGGCTGTATTGATGCTTTGGATCTCATGGCAGGAGGGGATATCTCCCAAGTTCCTTGGGAAGATAGTAAGAAGATATGCCATAATTACTCTAGGGAAGCTTCAAAAAAGGGGAGAGCTTATCAATCATCCATGCGTAAGTCAACTACCAGTGGAGTTTCAAGAATGGAGATCACTAATTTGCTGGCAGACTTCAAGCAAGATATTATTAACAATCTAGCTACTCAACTAGATACACTTTAGGCCAAAAAGAAGCAAGAGGAGGCATAAATGATGTTGATAGAATATTGTCCTCACTACAAATTTAAGATGGTCGCTAATCTGGAAAGTAAGCAAATTCCACTAGAGTTTAAGCCAATTCAAATTGAAGAAGACCAGGTCTACTATGTTGCATAGAGAAAGCCTTGGGCTCCAAGACAAGGTATGCCACAAGATCCACTATCTTATGCTGGACCATATTTTAATTCTTATTCATCTGGAAACCAATGACAACCCCCATATCCACCCAATTATGGAGGATATCCACCAAAGCCTTGGAGTAACCCTCCAAACGCTTGGCCTAGCCATTAGAGTCCTCCACCTCAGTGGCAGCAACCTCAAGAGAGTTGGCAGCAATTTCAAGGGCACTAGCAACCACCTCTAGGAAATTGGCAACAAACAAACCAATGGAGATGAGGGCAGCAATGGCCTACCTAGAATACCACCTACATGCAACCACCATCTCAGCCCCAACAACCTGCTATAATGCCTCCACTTGCTAACCCAAGTCCTAATGCACCTAAACCAACCCAGCTACCAGCTCAGCCCACACCCAATCCTAATAATAAGCCACAACAACAACCTATATATTTTGTTGATTCAAACCAATTTCCTGCATATGTTGTGAGTGTAAGTGATATCCATTTGCATTTAGGAACCAATTTACCAGCCCCTTCCAAGCCCATCATTATTGAGCTTCTGATGGAAGAGGAGGAGGAGCCTCTGAATGATCCTATCCAACCAAATGCACCAAAAGGTCCTGAACCAGTCCAAGCCAAATGGACCAAGCAAGAACCACCATTTCCCTAGAGACTGGAAGTTATTAAGAAGGAAGAGAAGGAGAATACTACTTTTGAAATCTTGGATTAGCTAAAGCATATATGCATTCAAATACCCCTGTTTCAGGCTATAAAAGATGTTCCAATCTACGGTGAAGCCATTAAGGAAGCTTGTCTTAAGAAGCCAGGAAGGAAGAAGAAAGACCCAACTATAGTTCATGTGGTGGGCCAACTAGCTGATATCATGTTGGGAAAAGTGACTATTCCCAAGTATAATGACCTAGGCAGTCCTGTGGTAGTAGTTGTCATAAATGGGATTCAAGTGAAGAATGCTCTAATTGATTTAGGGGCATCAATCAATGTAATGACCATAGACATCCTGCAACAACTAAATATTGTAAGCATGAGATCTACTCCTACTATCCCGCAGCTTGCAAAAAACTCTATTGTTAAGCCCGATGGTGTAGTGGAGGATCTTGTGGTAGTGTTAGACTCCTGGGAATATCCAACAGATTTTATGATTCTTTCTCCTAAAGCCACATTAGGCAGGTATCCCATTATACTTGGAAGACCTTGGTTGGTAACCACAGATGCCTACATTAGATGTCGGTCAGGTGACATGACCATTTTAGATGGAAGGAGTAATAAAAAGTTTGTTCTTTATCCACTTGCTCAGCCATCTCATGATAAAGAAGATTTTGTATGGCCACAAGTTGGTGAAGAGGTTGAAGAAGTTAATTCTGTGGTACAACTTATGATGCTAGGTAGAAGCTTTTTCATGTAGCTCTAAGACGAGGATGAGGTATTGGTTAAAATCATTCAGAATCATTATGGAGTAGAGGACACATCATCTTCTACTTTAGTCAGTACACTTCTTCCTGTTCTTCTTGCAACCACTATTCTTGCAGATGTTTCTCCTGTAAATATTCTTCCTACAACCACTATTCCTGCAGATAGACTTCCTGCAGCAACAAGTGTGTTCCATACATTATTGTTGTGTGAACTAAAGGTACCATGTGTTAATGAAGCAGCCATGGTAGAATTAACTACACAAATATAGGTGTCAGAAGGAAGATATCTGAACATCAATAATAAATTGAGTGAAATGCAACAACTGTTGTTGGAAAATCTATTAAGAGCTCATCAACATGAATTTGCATGGGATTATCATGACATGAAGGGATTGGATCCTAAATTTTGCACCCATAGGATTTATATTAGAAATGATTGCACTCCAGTACGACAGCCGCAAAGGAGGATTACCCTTGCACTAAGAGAAATTGTGAAAGGAGAACTGTAGAAATTTCTAGATGCAGGATTTATCTATCCCATTTCAGATAGTTAGTGGGTGTCTCCATTGGTGATTGTGCCCAAGAAAGGATGGAAGTGGTGAGTTTGTGTTGATTATAGAGAACTTAATGCTACCACCAAGAAATATCACTTTCCTTTACCATTCATTAATCAAGTCTTAGATACACTTGCAAGAAAGCAATACTTCTCTTTTCTAGATAGATTCAACAACTACAACCAGATCCAAATTGCACTAGAGGACAGGAAACGACCACATTCACCTATCCACGGGGGACCTATGCTTACTCGGTACTCCCATTTAGCTTGTGCAATGCACCTACAACCTTCTAGAGGGCAGTCATTGGTATATTTTTAGACATTTCTCATGATTGCATGGAGATTTATATGGACAACTTTACCACTTATGGTGTTGAATTTGATCAAGCATTGGAGAATCTCAAAAGGGTCCTAGAAAGATGTGAGGATCAAAACTTGTCCTTAAATAGTGAAAAATGCTTTATGATGATGCAAGAGGGTGTAGTTCTTTGCCACTACATCTCCCCCAAGGGAATTCAAGTAGATCCTGTAAAAATAGAGGTAATCACAAATCTTCCTACACCTGCAAAACATAAGGATGTTAGAAGTTTCTTGGGTCATGTAGGATATTATAGGTGATTCATCAAAGACTTCAGCAAGGTAGTAGCACCATTGTATACCCTTCTCACTAAGGATGTTGAATTTCAATGGACTAAAGCTTGCGACAAGGGATTTTCTGCTTTGAAGACAACTTTGACAAATGCTCTTGTACTTAAGGGACCCAATTGGGAGCTTCCTTTCCACATTCACACTGATGTATTAGATTATGCCATAGGATCAGTCCTAGAACAGAAAGAGGAAGTTCTCAAACATGCTATATACTTTATCTGCAAAAACCTGCAGGGAGCCGAATTCAATTATACTGTGACAGAGAAGGAAATGTTGGCTGTAGTTTATGCATTGAATAAATTCAGACATTACATAATAGGCTATTAAATCTTTGTACACACTGATCATGCAACCATTAGATATCTCATGAATAAACCTTTGATCACAGGGAGGTTGGCGAGATAGTTATTATTAATGCAGGAGTTTGATATAACTATTGTAGATAAGCCAGGAAGAGTTAATGTTGTTGCAGATTTTCTTTCAAGGCTGACTACATCAGAAGACAACCAACCCATAGATGACTCTTTTCCTGATGAGCATCTATTCTCCCTCAGTGTACAAATACCCTGGTATGCTCACATAGCCAACTACTTGGTCACAGGTAGAGTTCCTTCTCATTTCTCCCCAAAAGAAAAAAGGGAACTCATTGAAAAATATTTTCATTTCTCTTGGATTGCTGGATGTTTGTTCTACAATGGAACTGACCATGTTATGAGAAGATGCGTGAGAGAAGATGAGACTTATGACATTTTTCATGCATGTCATAATGATCCATCTGGGGGGAAATTTGTGGCCAAAAGGACAACAATGATGATCTTGAAGATAGGGTACTATTGGCCAAAACTCCATAGAGATGTAGGAAGGTATACTAGAAAATGTGATAGATGTCAGAGGATAGGCAGACCAACCAGATCTGATGAGATGCCACTATGCCCTCAAATAGTGATCACTCCTTTTGACAAATGGGGATTATATTTTGTGGGACCAATTGACCCTCCATCAAATGGTAAGTCTTATATACTGGTATGCACTAATTATGTAACAAAATGGGTAGAAGTCAAGGCCATGAAGCATGCAAAGGATAACAAAGTTGCAGGGTTTCTTTATGAGGATATTTTCACAAGATATGGAGTTCCAAGAGAAATAGTGATTGATCAAGGGCCATAATTCACATTAACCCTTGTTGCAGCACTGGTGAATGAATATAACATCAGGCACAAAAAGTCTACTCCTTATCACCCCTAGGCTAATGGCCAAGTTGAGGTGACAAACCATGAAATTAAAGCTATTTTGACCAAAACGGTGGCTATTCATAGGAAATATTGGGCGAATAGATTACCTGAAGCTATTTGGGCCTATAGGACAACATGGAAAACAACTACAAGTTTCACCCCATTCGAGTTGTTGTATGGAAAGACCGCCATGATGCCAATCGAATTTGAACACAAAACTCTGCGGACTGCAGTGGATTTAGGGATGGACATTTCTGAAGCACAGAGAAAGAATCATGTAGCTAAATTCTTTGGATGAGATAAGGAGAGCAACCCTGCAACATACTGAAGTAGTGCAGAACCAGAGAATCAGGTGGCATGACATATTTATCAAAGAAAAGAAGTTCAAACTAGGAGATTGGGCCTTGGTCTATGATTCTAGATATCAAGACAATGCAGGAAAATTGCAAACGAGATGGCTAGGACCCTATGAGATTGCTGAGGTCTTTCCCAATGGAGCTATCTAGCTTACCACCATTGACCTTGTTAGGTTTAAATTACTTGTCAACGGTCATTGCCTTAGGCTATATCATATGCCAACTTCTAAAGAAGAATTCCTACAACAGTTCACCTAGCACTCAGAGCTTCCTGCAACCAAAGGCAGTGGACCTAGTGTCCATCCTTTGACCTAATTGAGGTACGTACTTTTCATAATAAAGACTTTCACATATGTGGAAGTCCATTTCTCCATTATCCACCCATTCAACCATCCGTACCACCTTTCTCTCTCTTCCATCACTTCACTCCATCTCATTCCATTCCACCCCATCTTCATTCATTGCTCAATCCATTTTACAACAAGGTGAGCGTTACTTATCCACAATCTTTGCAGTAAATATTCCACACATTCAAGTATGTGCGCATCAATTGCTATCTTTAATCATATTTTAAGTACAATCATTTAATCGTTGTACGTTAGCATAGGTATTCACATAAATGCCATTATTTCTTGTCAATCACCACTCCCCATCTCACATGTGTGAAAACATGTCCAAATTTAGGTTGGGGGAGGGAAACAAAAAAGATACAAATATTTTATTTCCCATGTGTCAAATCATATTAAGTTGCGTCAGAATTTTAAAATGAGTTGATTGCATGAGTGAGATGACAGTTATTGTAGCCGCCAATTCTTCCTATCATAACTTCCCTCTATCACTTCTTTTCTTGCTATTATTGCCCTGTCCCAACCATGAGTTGCAAGCAAGAAGATAAAACAAAAGAAAGGAAATATAGTCAACGCAGATACTGCAGGGAAGTGCAAAAATTGAAAGGAGTTGCAGAGCATTTGTTTGATTGTAGACAATGGGAGGTGGGTTAGTTCGAAATGAACCCACAGTGCATGATATCTTACTACAGGATGCACAATGTCTGACTGAATTTCAAAACTATGGATGGATAGACTACTTTTTGAAATTGGATGGTTTTGATGAAGGCATTGCCCTTGAATTTTCCCAGACATTTTCAGAAGTAAAAGCCATAGAAAAAGGGTTAGAAGTTGTAGCAATAGAGGAAAATCAATTACAAAAGTCATAGGGTTACCTGCTAATGGTGAAAATTACCTTATTTCCAGAGATGTTAGGATAGCTAGGGCTGAATTCACAGAGCCAAACGATCCCCCATTGACCATAGACAAGAAGGGCACAAAAAGAATGTCTCTACCTGAGCCATGGAAGCAGATAGCTGTGTATGTCATCAAATACATTACTTGTAAGGGCTGCCATTCAAACTTCGTTCTCTCCACTTCAAGCTTTTGAACCAAATGAGGCACATGAGGAAGATGAATGTACCCAATGTGTTGTACAATATTTTCTCAATCATGGCGGCCGAGACCCAGAAAGGTAGAGATAATTTTGTTTCCCACCATTGCCTGATTAAATTGCTAGTTGAAAAATCTCTGTGTGATGTTTCTGAAATGAATTGGGAAGAGTTTATTAAGGTTGATCAAGATTATCGCCAAGAGGAGTCTGTCGATGTTGAAAATTTTCCACCAAGGGCCATACCTTTATCTTGTAGGTTTTCCAGGAGGGTAAGCATGACATAAGCCATTCCTAGTGCTTCAACCCCTGGTGTTGGCTCTGGCGTGAATCCTCCTACAACTGAGGAACCCATTGAAATTAGTTCTTCTGGAACAGAGCACTCAAAAAAAGAAAGCTCTTCCTTAAACTCTGATGATGATGAAGTTCCACTTGAAACCCTCATGAAAACTAGGGCACAACAGACGAAGGTAGAAATGAGAAAAGGAAAGGCTAAAATATAGCCCATGGAAATAAAATTACCAAGTCTGAAAAAGAGGAAAGCTGATACTATTTCTTCCATAGCTAAAGGAAGACGTAAAGGACCTACCAGGAAATCAAAACTAGCTGGGCCTGTCTAGGAAAGCCCTAAACCTGATGAGACCCACATGAAGACCCTAAAGCTCCAATGGACCAGGTGTGTGACAAAGAAGAAGGAGAAGGCATATTTAAGGGAGCAACAAACATAACACTAGCTGATCTTGCTAGCATTATAGAGGAATTGGAAGGAAATCAGAGCTTCTTGTAGCATGAACAAGGGGTCCTGCAACAACAACCAGAACCAGAGTAGGATTTCCTGCAGCCGCAACAAGACCAAGAGTCCCTGTAACAAAGGGAAGAAGAAACAACACCTTTATAGCCAAAGATAACTAGAATGCCTGAGTCTATACAAATAATGCCATATACCAAAAGACTAGTAGGTATTCATAATCCTCCTAATTTTTTAGTACATGCAACAATTTTGAATCTTTGGACAAAAATACAAAGGAGGAAGAATGGAAAAGGGAAAAACGGAAGTTAAAGGAAGAAATTCAAAGGAAGGATGAAGAAATCAAGGAGAAAAATGGAGAAATTGCTACCCTGAAGCAGAGGGTAGATGATATGGAAAATTTGGCACCAAAGATTCTAGAATGTAGAGAACCCTTGAGGGTCTATGCTCTACTCTTGAAGGAGAAGTATCTCTCTTTTAAGATGTCAAGACTTTCCTCAGGTTTGAATCCTTCCATTGATATCCCTATGGAATTTTTCAATGCTTACAGGTTGCCTCTCCTGAAATGAAGAATTTGTTATGTGAATTTTATTTACATAATTATGTTGTCACAAAAGACCATGAATGGAACCCACTGCTGTATGTTGGAGATGTTCAATTGAGAGCATTCATGTATTGGGTGAAAAATGAAATTAGTTGGGGACAACAACACGGTGTTTATAAGAAATTAGAGTTTGATATCCCCTTGCATGTTAGAGCTGAATCAAGTAACCCAAGGGATATTTATAGAGAATGGCATAGAATGTTGCTCAGACCGAGCTATGGCAACAAGATTATGCCTTGGATTGAGGTAGCTTACACTGAGTATGATGTATAAACAACAGTAAAAGAGGAAACCATGAGGAGATGTTTATCCTAGAGATGGAATAGTTTGATTGATGAGCTGAAGCAGGTTGAGCCTCATTCCATCCACAATTATGCTGCAACATTGAAAAGAATTGAGAGACATATTCAAATTTGAAGAAATCAGGGACGACATTGGCTTCCCTTGACTTTTCAACCACCCATGCTCGTGTGGCCTGTTCCAAATTTTAGATTTTATCAAAGTGATATTGCTATAGAAGGGCAGAGACATGATAGATTTGACAGATTGGGGAGATTCTATTGGGATCCTGACTCACGTACTATGACCATTGATGTTGGACAGGTCTCAATTGCAAATTTCAGAGCTTTGACCAAGCAAAAGAATAACTCTTCCCCTGCTGGAGGACCAACAAAACGTTAGGGTGGGGGGAGTGATGAGTCTAGTTTGGATAAAATCTATAGTTTATTTGCTCATTTATGTCATGGATTTTGATGCTTAAGTGATTGATATTGGCATAATGTTTCCCTCAAACCATTGACATTTGACATTACCCTATCTATGCAAGCTTTAATGATATTTGGCATAATATGTGGGTCATCTATGTTGATTTTAAATGCGATTAATGAGTGCTTCTTAAAGTGGTTATTGATGTGCAGTTATTGTGCGTACTAACCTTGGACTACAGACTTAATACATCAAGTTATGGAGGACACCGCTAGCTAGGCATGTGCCATAACGTCCAATTGAGGAGCCACTCCAGGTCAAAGGCAGCTAGCAACAAAGATTCTTCATGCAACCGAATGTAACCTCCTTGCAGTGGACCTTAATGATCAAGCATGCATGAGCATTACTACTGTGCTGAATATGCGCTTGACTCGCATGTCTGCCCAGATTCCATGCATGCGTAACCACCACTGCTCCACTTTTCCTTACTTTCCCTAAATGGCGTCCTCCTAGTCGTGGAGTTGATTGCCTTGTTAGCTATAGTATAAATAATAATTTGATGCTTCTTCTTCAGGAGGTTGCACGATTCTACATTGTACTCTCATTTTAGTGATACAAATACATCACTCTTTGTATGCACAATTTATAGTGAATGAAAATAAAGTTTTGAGTTTGAATATCTGAGTTGTTGTTAGTATAGAGGATATTTATCCAAGGAGGACCACTTGGTGAGTAATTCGTTCCCTTAGTTTAGTAGTAGCTTAGTATTACTTGTCGTTTGATGCTTAGTTTGAAATATGGCATTAATTGTTCCTGCATCCACTAGAAGTTCATTTTGTGTCTGTTCTTGCAGCCAAGGCGGACAGAGTAATTCTTGTTTGTTGCTCAGATATTTCATTCACACTTTGCATTTCAACTCAACATAGTTGTTGGTTGATGTTTAGTATTCGCTTTACTTCCTTTTTAACAGTTTACTTTCAGTATTGTGTTTCTTAGCTGAAGGACGTAGTGACTACTTGAGCCCCTAGTGCACATCTAGTGCCGACCCATTTCAAGTTCACGTCCCCGGGTTAACAAGTTAAATGCACCTTCATAGTGGTTGAATGACTATTCAGGTTAGATGTCCAATCTCTGAATTGTGGCCGTAGAAGCCCAATTATGAAATCATTGTAGGAGGCATACAACAAGTACCATTTGAGGAAATTTGTAAAGAATGCAAGAACTATTCAAGGTTTTTCACCAAGAGGGTTAGAGGAGACATGACATCTTCCATCAACAAATCAACCACTAGAGTCTCAAATGTGGAACTAAGCAATATTCTAGCCAATATGAAGGAAGTATCATAAGTCACTTGGCTACACAATTAAATACCCTTCACATCAAGAAAAAGCGAGAGGAAGCAAAATAAGCCCTCACAAAATACTACCCACACTATAGAAAAAAGAGGATCAATTGCAAGTGCAAGAAGCTGGCAAGTATTTTTGAAGATAAGCAAGGGACATTAGAATTTCATGTATTGGAAGGTGAAGATGGTCAAATGTTCTATATAGCTCAACACAAACCATGGCAAGCAAGACAAGGTATTCCCTAAGATCCTTTGAGTTATAACATGTCATTTTTTGGTAAAAACACAAATTTTCCTAGTTGGAACCCTCAATATTGGGCCAATATGGAAAGCCAACAATGGTCAATGCCTCAATCCAATTGGAATCAATAGTAGCAAAACATGTGGCCACCTTAGAATTATCAAGGATCCAATTATAATACTTAATGGCCACCCCAATAAAATCAATGGAAACCTTAGTGGTAAAGAGGTCAATTGTGGAAAAATTAAAATCAAAATTATCAAAAACCACAATAACCCTTATAGCCACAACAACAAGCCATAATTCCAAACCTAATAAACCCAACACCTACACCATCAAGAGCACCTCAATTTCCAACACAAATTGCACCTAACCCAAATAATGAGCTTGTCCAATAGGCTTATGCTAATGACACCATACAATACCATACTTATGGGGTTGAGGTGAGTGATGTACACCTCAAATCAAATAAGATGTTAGTTGGGCCTTCATCTCCTCATATCATTAAATTAATTGATGAGAAACTCCCAACAAAGCCCATGGATAAGTAACCTAAGGAACCTGACTCAAATCAAGCCAATCCAACAACCATTAGTCCAAAACCTCCATTCCCTAAGAGATTAACAATCTAAAAACATCAATCACAAGCTGGAACTAATCTGTTGGGACAACTTATGGATGTTTGCATCAAAATATCCCTCATCCAAGCTATTAAGTTCCTATTTATACCAAAATAATGAGAGAGATATTCCTCAAAAAGCCAGGTAGAAAGCGAAAAGGATGATCGGATTGTACATGTCTTAGGACAACTTGTAGACATTATGTTGGGAAACATAACTATCCCCAAGTATGCAAATCCTGAGAGCCCTATAGTGGATGTAAAAATAAATGGCACTCTCATTAAGAACACCTTGATTGACTTAGGAGTAGTTATTAATGTAATGACCAAAGAAACTATGAAATTATTACAGCTAATGGAGCTCAAAACTACACCTATTGTGCTATAGTTGGCAGATAGGTCCACAGTCAAACCTGAGGGAATCATTGAAGACTTGGTTATAACATTAGATTCATGGGAGTACCCTACAAACTATATGGTATTGCAACCTAAAGCTAATATTTTAGGATATCCCCTCATCTTAGGGAGTCCTTGGTTGGCAAAAAAAGATGCCTTCATAGGTTGCATGTCTAGAAATATGATAATTTCCAATGGAAACGTGACTAAGAAATTAGTCCTTTATCTACCAACCCAACCACATGTAGACCTAGAACAAACTATTTGGATAGCCCTAGATAAGGAAGATCAATAATCCTTACAAACTCTAATTACTATTGAATGCAACCCCTTGTTAGAAAAACAAGATGAAGATGAATTGACTAAAAACATCATGCAAAAAAACTATGGTAGGGACCTGCAACAACATGACTTTCTAACATGTCTGCAAGATCCTCTATAAAATATAATCCTTGTCAATTCATAGGAGTTAATTTCCCAAAATTTTCATACTTTGTTACCACATAATTGTATCCAAAACATAGCAATACTTGAAATTTCATTTGTTCAAACCTCACCCTTGACTTTAGAGATTATGTTAGGAAAATCATTGAATGTAAACAGTCAATTGACTACTACACAACATACCTCACTATTGAATATGCTAAAGGCACATACAATAGCCTTTGCATGGGATTATTAGGGTATGAAGAGGATAGACCCAGACTTGTACATGTATAGGATTTACATCAATGATGGTTTCAAATTGGTAAGACAACCCCAAAGGAGAATGAACCCTGCAGTTAGAGACATAGTCAAATCAAAATTACAAAAAAGTGTTGGATGAAAGATTTATCTATCCTATCTCTGATAGTCATTGGGTGTCTCCATTAGTGATTGTGCCTAAGAAAGGAGGGAAATGGAGAGTGTGTGTAGACTACTATGAGTTGAATGTTGCAAATAGGAAAGACCACTTTCCAATTCTATTCATTGATCAAGTACTTGAATCATTAGCAAGAAAGAAGTAATTTTCCTTTTTGGATGGATTTAGTGGCTACAATCAAATTAAGATAGCCCTAGAAGACCAAGACAAGACAAATTTCCCATGCCCTTGGGGTATATATGCCTATTCTATCTTTTCATTTGGGCTATGCAATGCACCAACCACCTTCCAAAGGGTAGTATTGAGCATATTCTTAGACTTTGCACATGATTCCATGGAGATTTACATGGATGATTTCACAAATTATAGGAATACCTATGATGAAGCACTTGAAAATTTAGAGAAGGTACTAAACAAATGTCAAGAACATAACCTATCCCTGGGTCGTGAGAAATGCTTCATGATGGTGACTGAGTGAATTGTTTTGGGACATTTTTTTTCCAATGAAGGAATTCAAGTAGACACCAACAAAATTGAGGTAATATCAACACTCCTCATTCCTCAAAGACAAAAGGATATTAGAAGTTTCCTTGGCCATGCTGGATATTACTGAAGATTTATACAATATTTGAGAAAAATTGCAACTCCACTATTTGTCTTACTATCTAAAGATATATAGTTTGAATGGACACCTACTTTTCAAACTAATTTTGAATCTCTCAAGGTAGCACTAACTAAGACACCTGTCTTAAGAGGACCAAATTGAAATCTCCCTTTTCATATTCATACAAACGCTTCTAATTTCGTAATAAGAGTAATGCTAGGATAGAAAGAAGGAAACAAAGAGTATGCCATATATTATATCAGTAAAAAAATTCAAAGGGGTAGAACTCAATTATATAGTGACTTAAAAGGAGATGTTAGCAATGGTTCATGTAATAAATAAATTTAGACATTACATTACAAGGTATCCAGTGTTCATACACACTGGTCATACAACAATAAGGTATCTCATGAACAAACCAGTGGTTGGTGGTAGGCTTGTCAGGTGGTTACTATTACTTCAAGAATTTAACATTACCAATGTAGATAAGCCAAGTAAAGCCAATGTAGTGGAAAATTTTATATCTACACTATCAACCAAATCAAAAGATGTTGTTGATGACTCACTCCCAGATGAGAATTCATTTGCTCTATCTCTACATACACTTGGGTATGTAGATATTTGCAACTATCTTGTAGTAGGAAAGACACCACCCCATTTCTCACCAAGGGAGAAGAGTTTTCCCTACTCATTAATAGCTAGATACTTATTCTACATAGGCCCAAACAACATAATGAGAAGATGCATCCAAGAAGATGAAGTATATGATATCCTTAGAGCATACCATGATGAACCCTATGGGTGACATTTTTTAGCAAAGAGGACAACACTTAAAATTCTCAATATTGACTATTATTGGCCAACTCTTCACAAAGATGTAGTAAAATAGGCTAGGGGCTATGATAGATTTCAAAGAATGAGAAGACCAATAAAAATAGATGAAATATCATTTGTAGCCACAATTAACAATAACACCATTTGAAAAATGGGGACTAGAATTTATTGGCCCCATCTCACCAACATCAAACAACAAAGAATATATATTGGTCTATACAGATTACCTTACAAAATGGGTAGAGGTTAAGGCTTTACAGTTTGCAAGAGATAGGAATGTGGCAAATTTTCTCTATGAAGACATATTCACAATATATGGAGTTTCAAGAGAAATTGTCACAGACTAAGGATCTCAATTTATATTAGATTTGATCACAAAATTAGTTCAAGAATATGAGATTAGACACAAAAATTCCACACCTTATCACCCTCAAGAAAATGGGAAAGTGGAAGTCACCAATAAGGAAATTGAAAATATCCTCACAAAGACAGTACAACTTCATGGGAAAGATTGGGCAACTAGGTTACCTAAGGAAATTTGGGCTTACAAAATAACTTGGAAGACCACAATAGGCTTTACACCATATGAAGTAGTGTATGATAAAAAGACTGTACTTCCTATAGAGTTTGAGTATAAAATATTGAGGACAACAGTCAAATTAGGCATGAATTTGTCAATAGCACAATAGGAAAGATTGCACAACCTTAATGCATTGGATGAGATAAGAATGGAAGCTATACACCACATTGAAGTTATCCAAAATTAAAGGATACATTGGTATGATCAGTTTATTAAGACAAAATAATTCAATGTAGGAGATTGGGATCAACTTTATGACTCCAGATACAAAGATTACAAAGGAAAATTAAAAAGTAGATGGCTTAGGCCAAATGAAATAAAGATAGTCCTTCCAAATAAAGTAGTGTGACTATAGAAAATTTATGAAGGTTCTCATTGCTAGTCAATGGTCATAGATTGAAGCTCTATAAGAAGCCATTGCAGAAGGATGACTTCCTTATTACATTATAATAGTAGTTTGAACCTGACATGGAAAATTTAGTAACAAAAACAACCAACTCTACAAATGTATGAGTAGACGAGCTACATAGCTCGCCCAATGATGTTCCACAGATATAATTTCTTCACATATTTCACATGCACACACTACACAAGTTAAAATCAACAATCTTCATTTTTCAACTAGTGAACAGATGGAAAAGGGACCTGTAGAAATACGAACCAAAAGAACTATCACAAAGGGAATTGTTGTTGCATGCACCTGTAGCATTCACATATCCATCATAATGTATACATCCATTCATATTGCATTTAAATCATCTTATTCACACATGTAGCAATCTACATGTCCACTTTACCACATACAACCAATTCCATCACATCACATTTTCATCTCTACCATACCCCGCAATAATTATCACTTCACCCGAAGCGTACTCTATGTAGCCTTTTCTTTTGATCCATAACTCCAACCTAATTCCCATGTGTCACACATTCACTGCATATCGTAACTACATGTAGTTCATATCCATAATTACAAGTCTTTTTAAAATTTACTTGCATGGTACAATTTAGATTCTACATGAGTTGTAAATCAGTTCAAATCAAAAACTCCAGGTACACTCTGCTTTAGGAATCATAATTATCATTTAAGCTTACTAATTTTATGTATATTTATTATTCATTCAAGCATGTCAAATAGCATATTTTAAATTTCCACTAATTTCCATTTATATCTTCACCCTATACGTACGAGCTATGTGTGGACACTTAGCATGCTTAGTTGGGGGGAGGGTATTCAAGATTATTCCTCAATTTTTTTTCTTCTACCATTCTATTTTCCACAATCACCAAAATACATAGAGCTTAGTAGAGGAATTCAGAGGTGTATTTGGGTGGTTATAGCATACAAAAGAGTATAAGTAGTGTAATCGGGGTGATAGAATGAGAACAAAGCATAACAAAATTATAGTATTGTGAAGTGACTGTAAACAACAAGAGCATTATAACCTGCAAAGAACCAACAACACATAACTAGCTCCTAGTGATAAGTTATGTTTTCCCATTTTTGGAAAGCTAACTGGTTAGAATATTTTTTGAGGCTCACAAAATTTAATGAGGTTATGGCCCAACATTTTTCAACCACATACAAAATTATGAAGCAGTTGTTAGGGGCTTAAGGGTAGATGCCTCAAATTTTTCTATAGCTGAAGTATCTAGATTGCCAAGGATAAGAGAAGAATTTCTAGTTAGGGTAGATGCCATTGTAGCAAGAAACAAATTCTCTCAACCAAGAGAAAACCTAGATTCTTCTTCACAAGGTACTAAACAATTGTCTTTACCTTGGCTTTGGGCTTCAATTCCTTCCTATAGAGTTAAGTACTTGACATGTGATAGTAGAAAATATTTGGTATACACAGTTTGTTTCAAACTGTTAAGTCATCTTCACCATGGTATGCATGTAAATATTCCTATTTTCTTGTATAATCTATTAAAGAGAATGAAATTTGAATACAATATAAAAAGAAACAACACAACATTGTCTCAATTTTGCTTGGTTACATTGTTGATAAAAAGGAGTCTTAGGGCTTAGTTTCTAAACATTTTTTGGGAAAATTTTCTTAATTATATCAATATAAATAGTATCCTTGAAGTTCCCAATGAGGAAAATCGGGGCCAAGAAAAAATTATGGAAGAATTTGTTGTTTCTCTAGAGAAGGAAATGCCCTTTGGCTCCCTTGTTGTGACAACTACCCCAAGCACGAGAGAACTAGAGGAGTAGTGTTTGCAGGAAACACAACTTGCTTCCTCTGTAGAGTAACCTACAACAAAGAACAAACAAGAAACCACTATTTCAAAGAAGTCACAAAAGGGAAAGAAAAGAAAAGGTGGAGCTTCTTCTTCTGCACCTAAAAAAGAGTAGAAGAAACCCACATAACCTAGGAGGTGATCACATTGCCTAAGGAAGAATGGGTCCATGAGAGGATCAATTAAAAAGTAGGAAGAGGGCGTTGTAATGGTAGAAAAAGACAAAGAATTAGAGGAGAATACGTCTAGTTATAAGGTAAAGACACTTGTACAAGATTGGTATTATACTAGTACTTCTAAATCTAATTTAGAGGATGTTTTTGTGGCTAAGAAAATGAGAAGGAGATCCCCAAAAAGCCCTATTTTAGAGGGTTGTCAAAACACAAGTGTAATGGGGGATGAACATTTTTTGAAAAATGATGAACTCTTTATTGAAGAAAGAAATATTAGCAAGGAATGGCAAGAAGTAATGGAAAGAATAAAATAGTTAGAAGAATTGCTAAAGACATATCAACAAAGGGACAGTGAGAGGGATGCCATAATTAAAGAATTGGAGGAGAATCTCTACAAGTTTGAGCATGGGTCCAAATTGGAGATACTAGCACAACTTGCTATGGTAGAAGAAAAAAATAAAGAAACAATATCCCAAGGCCCAATTCCTCATGTTAAAACCCCCACTAGACTAACTATAGTATCCCTAGGTGCTGAATTATGGAAAAGAATACAAGAATTATCCCAAAAAGTTCAAAAGAATGGGAAAGAGAGAAAAATGAAATGATTTCCAATCACACCAGGGCATTGGAAAAATAATAAATAGAAGTGAAAATAATAAAGGTAAAAATTGAAGAGATTGTAGACAAAACTGCACAATTACTGAAGTGCAGGCTACCTACTAGGGTTTATACTCTATTTCTACAAGATATTTTTTTTGAGTTTTCGATTTAGCGAATTAATCAGGGACCTTCTTGTAGAAATGAATAGTAATTCTTATTTTTAGAAACTTTTCATAATTCCACACCTGAAATGCAGGATCAACTTTGTGAATTCTACCTACACAATTATATTCTTTCATATGAAACTACCTAAAATCCCTTGATTTTTGTAGGATATCTACAAATAAGAGCTTTGGCCTCCTATATCAGAAATGAAAAAAAAGGGGAGAAATTTTATAATAATATAATGAAAAGGAAAAATCTATTGCTTTACAACTCATAAAAGAATCATCAAATCCCAATGTAGTCATAGACCAGTGGTTAGAACTTTTGGATTATAGAGGTGTGGGAAGGAAGATAATGAACATCAGAGAACAAGATTATGCGAGGATGACGAGATTAGCTACATGACCTATTAATGAAGCCTTCAAATCTGTGTAGAAAAGATGGGAAGATCTAACACCTGAGTTGGAGAGAAAGGAGCCACACTCCCTTTATAATTTTGTAGACATTGTCTAAAGATCTCATAAGTACATAGACATTATAAGGGGAAATGGAATTAAATTGTTCAAAACAATTGGAGAATGACAGTTCTAGAGGGAAGCGAAGGTGGATATTGAATAGTCAGCCATGATTCATCACAAATTATCTTTTATCCACCAATAAGACAACTAGAAGAAGTCTATTCCAAATAGGAGTAACCCATGATATGACAGTTTCCAAGAAACATGTCCCTATCATTGCAGTTAACTATTAGGGGTAGAGTCCTAGTTTGGTTTGTTTTCTTCTATTTTATAGTTACAGTTTTCTATTTTAAAGACTTCTCCTCTCCCTATCCTTGAGGGAGAGTGGACGTATGCATTAATGTTCTATTTTTAGTCCTTGTATGAATAAGACTCATCTTGAGTCTATATATTGGGATCTATGGTTGAGGAGAAAATCTGATAGTGATAATAGTAATAGTGTGATTGCTTTTACTAGTTAATAGTTAATTATTGTTATTTTTTTGTTATCAATTTACGATAGATATGTACTAGTGAATGAGAATTTTTTTGGAGATTCTTATCAGACTGTAAGAAGTCCATTTTTCATGTAATAAAAGAATTTAGTTTGCTATCATGATTTGTTTATCAAGTAGCACATATTTGATATCCTCTAAGGGAAAAACAACTCAAGGTACTACTAACCCACCTTATTTTCTTTTACCAGATTAGATGTTACATTATTGAATTTACTTTAGATAAGTTTTCAATTATATGCATGTGAATTTTATGAGTAATACCCTATAGAATGAATTACATCCTATAAAATTATATTGATTTATTCTTTGGAGAAGTTAGGAGTTAGACATTAGAAGTCATAATTTAGTAGTATCACTTAATTCCAAGTTCAGATTCAATAGTTAGTAGTTACAATATTGAGTAGTAAGTACTTGTAGTATAAGCAGTAGATTTATGTTAAATTCCCTTGTTTTATAATTTCATTCTTTATTTCCTTTTCTAGCTTTTACCATTTTTGAGTACATGTATGATCACCTATGTTTCATCGATATAGAGCATAGTAGGATCCTTGAATGCACATATAGTGTGAGCAATATCAAAAGCTTATGAGCCTTGGTTGATAATTAAATACAACCTTTTGTGAAGGCTTGGTGAATTGTTTAGTTAGGAACCCATCCTCTGAATTGTGTGTCTACTTGCAAACATAAAGTTAATCAGACATTAGAAAGGCCTTATAGTAACTTGAAAGGATAAATTAAAAACCAAGTCCCAAACAATGGTGAATGATGACTCCAATTAATGACTCAATTTTGATAGGGTTTATCATATATTTTCTATTGTTACTATAGACTTTAGCACTTGGTTATTGACACTCTCTATGTTATTTCCCTAAAATTATGAACCTTGGGCATGAATTGATCCTTGTGAATTTTGATAATATTAACTTGCTATGTGAATTATCTATATTAATTTTACATGTGGTTGAATGGATGTTACTTTAAGGTAATTATGGATATGCTAATGTAATTATGCAGGTTCACATTAAGATGTAGATATAAATGAAGCTTTCAAAATGGAAGAAGTTCATGCCAGCTGGTTGGTTGCTAAGAAAGTAAAAAATGGTCATTAAAGAGGTTAATGGAGGGAAACTTCCAATGGAGGGAAACTCCCAGTTCGTGTGGAAGTTGTAACTTACCTTTAAATGATCATGTCTATTAGTTGAGAAAATCTAGGAAGTGTTGCTGTGCTAGATCCTCGTTGAGGCAAGTCTACTTTGACTAAATTTGGCGCATGCATAACTTCCTCCCTCTCTTTTCTATGCTTTCAATAAATGGTGTCCTCCTATTTTGTTGGAGTTGACTGCCTAGTTAGTTAGGGTTAATTAAAAGCTTTTCCCTCTATAAATAATGGTTAGATGCCCCTTTTCACAAGGTTGGATGTTCTGAGATTGTACTTGCATTTTTTCAGTTTCAAGTAATATAGTTATATTGCTGATAGATGTAATCATGTTTTCAAGGAATAAAATGATATTCTGATTTGTTGCATCTGAGTTAGCTTAGGGAAGACTCATTCAAGGGGGCCCACTTGGTGAGAATTCCATCCATTTAGTTTAATAGTTATTTTTCTGTTAAGTAATTAGTTTCGGTCTCAACAATTGTCTATTCCTGCAACCATTGAAACTCTGTTATGTGATTGTTCCTGTAGCCAAGGCAGACAGAGTAACTTCTTGTCTATTTGCTAAGATTTATATTTCTATCATGCATTCTAGTTTAATTATTGATGCTCAGTTTAGTTGATAATTCATGCTCAGTACTTATGTTAATCTCTTTCCAACATTTTGTTTTAGTATTGTTCCTTTTCTAGTTATAGGATAAGGATGACTACAATTGAGTCCTAGTGCATAGATAATGCTGACCCATTTCAAGTTCACGTCCCTGGGTTGATAATGAAATGAACCTTCATGGTGATCAAGATAACTACTTATTGCATATGTCCAATCTCTAAGTTACAATTTTAAGGGCTGAGTTATCAAACCATTAGAGGAGGCCAACATTTTTGGCACCATTGCTGAGAATGGTGTCAAACTAGGAAGTTCTTTAGAGTCATTTATAGTTTCTTTCTAGTTTTAGTATCTCCAAAGTTTGTTCTTAGCATACCCTTCATTTTGGAAAAGTAATGATTTGCTATTATTTCACCAATTCTTTGTGTGAGTTGGCTGATACTAAGTTAATATCACATGCATATAGGCTAGAGAAGAGATGATCATGGAAAATTCCTTCCTAATGACCCTAATCCTGATAACCAACTAGTTGAGTTTCAAAATTTTCCAAGAGATGAAGAAGAAGAGGAGGCAAATCCTTTTGTTGATGCATTCCCCAGTTTGACCAGTTCTAAAACTTCCTTTGAAGACCAAGCTGCCCAAAACTTGATTGAGAATCCATTTGCTTTAACACTCCATCAAGTAGATATGGCTTGTGCAAATCCGAATAGACCTAACCAACCATCTTTTCCATTTCCTATCACCCATCAAAATGGAGTTGATAATCTCAAGAAAATCCCTGCTTTAGTTCTTCCTAACTTCTATGGGCTTGTAACAGAAGACCCCGCCACTTTCTTGTTTGAGTTTGATATCCTCTGTAGAATCTATGACTATACCACTGATGCTCGTAGGATTAAATTGTTTCCTACCACCTTGAAATAAGTTGCATTAAGATGGTTTATGAGGTTAGGTAGGAATACTATAGAGACTTGGGATGATATGAAAACAAAGTTTCTTGAGAAGTATAAAGAATACTGTAGGGGTAGTGATATGAGAGGAGATGATATCTTTAGGATGCAGTAGAAGGAAGATGAAAGTTTGGAGGATTATATTTCAAGGTTTTTGTTTTGCCTACAAAAATATCCACATCATGCACTCAATGAAGAGTCTCAAAAGTTTCTCTTCCTTAGAGGAATCAATGAAAACTGCATTGATGCTCTAAACTTGATAGGAGGAGGAGATATCACCCAAGTTCCTTGGGATGATATTAAGAAGATATGTCAGAATTATTCTAGGGCATCTCTAAAGAAAGCAAGAGGTTACCAATCCTCTATGGGTAAATCCTCCACAAATGGAGTTTGAAGGTTGGAAATCACCCATTTGCTAGCAGAGTTCAAGTAGGATATTATAAACAATATGGCTACTCAGCTAGACACTCTTCAAGCAAAGAAGAAACAAGAGGAGGTAGAGGAAATGTTGGAAAAATATTGTCCTCATTGTAGACAAAAGATGAAGGACTATAGATTCAAAATGGTAGCCAACATTGATAGCAAGTAGATTCTACCAGAATTTAGGCAAGTTCAAGTTGATGATGATCAGGTTTTGTACATTGCACAAAGAAGACCATGGGCTCCAAGACAAGGTATGCCACTAGATCCATTATCTTTTAGTGGACCTTATTTCAATTCTTATGCACCTGGTAATCAATGGAAACCCCCATACCCATCCAACTATGGAGGATATCCACCTTAGCCTTGGAAAAACCCTCCAAACACTTGGCCCAATTATAAAAACTCTCCACCCCAATGGCAACAATTCCAAGGGAATTGGAAACAACCTCTAGGAAACTAGAAACAAACATCCCAATGGAGGGGAGGACAACAATGGCCAAACCAGGCAACTAGTTACATGCAACCACCTCCATAGCCTCAACAATTTGCCATCATGCCTCCTCCTACTAGCTCAAATTATAGCACACCTAGACCTACTCAGTTACCTGCTCAACCCATACCTAACCCAAATAACAAACCACAATAACAACCTGTCTACTCTGTAGATCCCAATCAATTTCCTGCATATGCTTGTGAGTTTAAGTGATATTCATCTATGTTCAGGAACCACTTTTCCAACTCCTTCCACTCCTATCATCACCGAGCTTCCCGTGGAAGAAGAGGAGCATCAAAATCTATCCAATATCCCTGATCAATCAAGTGTGCCTAAGAATCCTGAACCAATTCAGTAGTCTGACCAAGACCCACTATTTTCTCAAAGGTTAGAAGTTGTTAAACAAAAAGAAGAGAAGGAAGAAACAACCTTTGATATTATGGATCAGTTGAAACACATATGTGTTAAGATACTATTGTTCTAAGCCATAAAAGATGTTCCCATATATAGCAAGGCAATCAAGGAAGCATGTCTCAAGAATTCAGGGAGGAAAAAGAAGGACCCCACTACCATTCATGTGGTGGGACAGTTGGCAGATATCATGTTGGAAAAATTTACTGTTCCTAAATACACTAACCTAGGTAGTCCTGTGGTAGGAGTCATTATAAATGTAATCCAAGTAAAGAATGCTCTAATAGACTTGGGAGCAACAATCAATGTGATGACTAAGGATGTCTTGTAGCAACTCAATGTTGCAAATATGAGACCTACTCCTATTGTACTGCAGCTTGTTGATAGTTTCCCTATGAAAATAGATGGTATAGTAGAAGACCTTGTTGTTACTCTAGACTCTTGGGAGTACCCAACAGATTTCATGATCCTTACCCATAAAGCTACATTGGAAGGGTATCCCATTATTCTAGGTAGGCCACGGTTAGCTACAACAGATGCTTACATTGGATGCCAGTTAGGGGACATGACTATTTTTGATGGGAGAAGCACTAAAAAGCTTGTTCTCTATCCTCCTACTCAACCATCCCATGATATGGACAACCCCATATGGCCACATGTTGGAGAAGAGGCTGAGGAGGTCAATTCGGTGGCACAACTTATGATGATAGGAAAAAGTCCTTTTATGCACCTCCAGGAAGAAAATGAAATATTAGCCCATATAATTTAGAACCATTGTGAAGTGCATGAAGAATCATCCACTCATGAATCTGGTTCTGCATGTCCATTGTAGACACTTCTTCCCACTCCTCCTACACCTAAATTTCTTGCAGCAACAAATATGCTTCATACCTTGTTGCCTCATGAGTTAAAAATGTCAAGCATCAGTGACACAACCATGATTGAGTTGACCACACAAGTACAATTTACAAAAGGGAAACATCTAAATATTAACAGCAAGTTGAGTCAAGAGCAACAGTTGTCCCTGACAAACCTCTTCAAGTTGCATCAACTTGCATTTGCATGGGACTACCATGACATGAAAGAATTAGGTCCCAAACTCTGTACTCATAGGATCTATATTAGAGATGATTGCACAATAGTAAGACAACCAAAAAGGAGAATCAACCCTGCATTGAGGGAGATTGTAAAATGATAACTACATAAGTTATTGGATGTAGGATTTATCTACCCTATCTTAGATAGCCAATGGGTGTCCCCATTGGAAATTGAACCTAAAAAGGGAGGTAAATGGAGATTTTTTGTTGAATATAGAGAACTAAACTCTGCCACCAAAAATGATCATTTCCCCCTTCCTTTTATAGACCAAGTACTGGATTCACTTGCAAGTAAGTAGTATTTTTATTTCCTAGATGGATTGAATGGTTATAATCAAATACAAATTGTACTTGAGGATCAAGAAAGGAAAATTTTTACCTATCCTTGGGGGACTAATACCTATTCAGTACTTCCATTTGGTTTATGTAATGCACCTACAACCTTTCAAAGAGTAGTTATTAGTATATTTTTAGATATCTCACATGATTGTATGGAGATCTACATGGATGATTTTACTACTTATGGTGCTAATTTTGTAGAAGCATTAGAAAACCTAAAGAAAGTTTTGCAGAGATGTGAGGACCATAATCTATCCTTGAATAGTGAAAAATGCTTTATGATGATGCAGGAAGGAGTAGTCCTTGGCCATTATATCTCTCAAAAAGGAATTCAAGTGGATCCAACCAAGATTAAGGTGATTACCAATCTTCCTATTCCTTCCAAGAAAAAAGATGTTAGAAGTTTCCTAGGACATGCATGATACTATAGGTGCTTCATAAAAGATTTTAGTAAGATGGCATCACCACTTTATAATCTTCTTACTAAAGATGCTGAGTTCTAGTGGATAGAGGATTGTGACAAAGCATTCTCTGATTTAAAAGAAGCTTTAACCCATGCTCTTGTGCTCAAAGGCCCTAATTGGGGATTCCCTTTCCATATTCATACAGATGCATCTGGTTATGCTATAGGGTTTGTCTTGGGGTAAAAAGAGGGAGCAATTAAGAATGCAATCTACTTTTTTAGAAAGAACCTACAAGGAGCTGAGTTTAACTATGCAGTGATAGAGAAGGAGATGTGGGTAGTCATTTATGCTCTTAAATTTTTTAGGAATTATATAATAGGATATTAGATCTTTTTCCATACGAACCATGCATCCATAGGATACCTTATGAATAAGCCCTTGATTTTAGGAAGGTTAGCCAGGTGGTTGTTGTGAATGTAGGAATTTGATATCACCATTATAGACAAGCCAGGTAAGGAAAATGTTGTGGCAGACTTTCTCTCCATAGTGACTACATCAGAGGACACTCAAGTAATTGATGACTCCTTCCCTAATGAACATTTGTTTTCCATTAGTGTGAACACCCCTTGGTATGCAGATATAGCCAATTATCTGATTACAGGGAGAGTTCCCCCTCTTTTCTCTCCAAAAGAGAGAAGGGTTCTCATTGAGAAAACATTTCCTTTCTCATGGATTTTAGGGTGTTTATTCTACAATGGACTAGATTATGTGATGAGGAGATGTGTAAGAGAGGATGAAACATATGACATACTACATGCATGTCACAATGAACCCTATGGAGGGCACTTTGTAGCTAAGAGAACAACCATGAAGATTCTTAATACATGATATTACTGGCCCACACTTCATAAGGATATAGGAAAGTACACTAGGAAGTGTGATAGATGTCAGAGGATGGGATGACCAACTAAATCTGATGAGATACCTCTATACCCTTAGGTAGTCATCACACCATTTGATAAATGGGGACTTGATTTTGTAGGTCCAATTGATCCACCATCAAATGGAAAATATTACATCTGGGTTTGCAGTAACTATGTGACCAAGTGGGTTGAGGTTAAAGCCATGAAACATGCTAGAGACAATAAAGTTGCAAAATTCCTCTAGGAAGAAATCTTCACACATTATGGGGTTCCTAGGGAGATAGTTATAGATCAAGGGGCTCAGTTTACATCAATTCTTGTCACAACATTAGTCAATGAATATAATGTAAGACATAGGAAATATACCCCCTATCACTCTCAAGCCAATTGCTAGTCTGAGGTTAAAAGTAGGGAAATAGAGGCTATCGTGACCAAAATAGTGGTTATTCATAGGAAAGATTGGGAAAATAGTTTGCCAGAAGCTTTCTAGGCTTATAGAACCACTTGGAAGACAACCACTGGTTTTACTCCTTTTGAATTATTGTATGAAAAAACAACCATGACGCCCATAGAGTTTGAACATAAAACTCTTAGAACAACACTAGACCTTGGGATATACATATTTGGGGCAAAAAAGTATAGGATCATGCAACTGAATGCCTTGGATGAGATGAGAAAGTTAGCTCTTCATTATGCTAAGATAGTGCAAAACCAATGAGTCAAATGGCATGACAAGTACATCAAGGAAAAGAAGTTCCAACCAGGTGACTGGGCACTTCTTTATGATTTTAGGTATCAAGAAAATGCAGGAAAACTGTAGACCAGGTGGTTGGGACCATATGAAGTTGCAAAATTCTTTGATAATGGTGTGGTTCAACTCACAACCATTGACCTTGTCACATTCAAGCTCATGGTCAACAATCACTGTCTCAGGTTATACCATAAATTGGCTTCCAAACAAGGATTCATGCAACACTTTATTCAACACCAAACCTCTGAAGTTCTTGTAGCTGAAGGAAGCAGACCTAGTGTCCCTCCTTTTGACTAGTCAAAGTATGCATGCAATCATAATAAAGATTTCCAATTTTTGTGGGAATCCATTTCTCCATCAATAAATCCATCCACCTATCCATCTCCATCCTTTCTCTCTCTTCCATAACTCCATCACTTCATTCTGTCACCACTTCATTTAATAAGCTCAACCGTAATTTTAAAGTAACCCATACTTCCTTCCACATTCTTTGCAAACGACACTCCAAATTTTTAGGTACGTGCATAACAACTTGTTGTATCTTAATTATCTTAAATGCATTTGTTTAATTATTGTATATTAATGTTGATATTTCGCATAACACACATTTATACTATGCCCTGTCACATCATAATTACATCCCAGTCTATGTGGACACATGCTCTAATTTAGGTTGGGGGGGAGTGTGAACCCACATGTCCACATGTCATACATGTCATCCATGCACCAACATGGCAACATATTTAAAATGAGCCAATTTGAAATAATATAGTTGAAATGATGGCTCACATGTATGATATGACATTGAACCACCACCATTTTATTTGATGATACCCCTCATTTATGCCTTCTTTATTTCCTTATTCATAGTCAAAATGTCCCTAAAAAGGTAAATTGAAGAGTCATATGACATTGGTGTTAGCTGAAGAAGAGTTGCAAGAAGCAGAAAGGAATTGGGTTTTTAGAAGAAGGACTGCAAGAAAAAAAATTTCATAGAAATGTTTGCCTGATTGTGGGTAGAAACAATGGGAGGTCACAGCTGATCAGAAATGAACCTACAGTTCATCAGGTGATACTGCAGGATGCACTCTCTTTGTTCGAATTCATAAATTGTGGATGGTTGGACTATTTTTTGAAACTAGAAAATTTCAATGAGGACATTGCTTTGGAATTTGCACAAGCACTTTCTGACAATAAGGCAATGGAAAAAGGGCTAGAAGTTATAGCCACTAAAGAGAGAATTGCTGAAGTAATGGGTTTTCTTACTGAAGGAGAGCCCTACCCTGCTTCTAGGGATGATAGGTTAGCTAGGGAAGAATTCACTGAGCCTAGTGATCCTCCGCTTTTTGTAGATAAGAAAGGAACAAGGAGAACTTCTCTACTAGAAAAATGTAAACAAGTTGTTCTCTACATTATCAAATATATTACCTGTGAGGGTCGCCAGTCATGCCTTCATTCTGTGCATTTTAAGCTTCTAAACCATATGAGATATGGTAGAAGGATGAACGTGCCCAATGTGTTGTACAACCTTCTTCCAATCATGGCAGTTGAAACACAAAAAGGTAGGGACAATTCTGTTTCCCATCACCATTTGATAAAATTGTTAGTAGAAAAATATTTACAAGAAGTGTCTGGTATGTCATGGGAGGAATTTTCAAGCATTAATCAGTTTAGATTAGAAAATATGGGTCCTAGAGGTTAGCCCCAAGATCGTAAGGTTAGTAGGGGTGAGAGGGTTACTAAAACTACTCTTGGAGCTTCAACTTTTGGCACAAATGCTAGCACAAACTCTCCTATAGCCAAATCAACAGTAGAAATTGGATCCTCTGAATTAGAATATTTAGATGAAGGAAGTTCATCCTCAGACCCTAATGTCAATGTTCTCCCTAAAACTCCAATTCGTACTAGGGCTGCCATTTGAAGAGAGGAAGCACAAATGAGAGAGGTAGAAATTAGAAAAGGAAAGGATAAGAAGCAAACACCAGAAAAAGTAAAACCTAGCCCTAGGAAACAGAAAGTTGATGATACTGGTCATCCTGTAGCAACTGAGAAACATAAAATCCCTTCAAAGAAATCAAAAATAGTCAAGCGAGCTACTAATATGCCTCCAAAAAGAAGCTATAGACTCAGAAGGAAACCTAGGAAGGAGACAAAAGCTCCTAAGGGGTAGGTAAATATAGAAGTGGAAGAAGATTTTGAGGAACAAACAAACATAGGGTTGGCACAGCTTACTGTTGTTGTAGAGCAGGTTGAAAATCAGGAACCACTGCAACTAGAGCAAGATGAGGAACAATAACCACTACAATTGGAGCAATTTGAACAACATGAACCAATGCGAGGAAAGATCTTGGTAGGGAAATCTAAACCTCCCAACTTTTCATGGAATCTTGTAGCCCTGAACTTATGGAATAAAATGTAGAAGAAAGAGGAGGAATAGAATAAGGAAATACTCAAGCTACATGAAGAAGTAAGAAAGAAAAATGCAAAAATTGAGGAAAAGAATGACAAAATTACTGCATTGAAGGATAAGGTAGATAATGTGGTCACTCTAGTACCATAAATGATGGCATGCAGAACTCCTCCAAGAGTATATGCACTGCATTTGAAGCAATGCCATCTTTCTTTCAAGATATCAAGGGTTATTTATGGTTTAAACCCTTCTATTGAAACTCCACATGAGTTCTTCCAAGCCTACCAATCCTCTCCTCTTGAAGTTATAAATCTGTTGTGTGAATTGTACTTGTATAATTATGCTGTTCCTAATGATCGTGACTGGAACCCATTGCTATACATTGGAGATATCCATTTGAGGGAATTCATGTCATGGATCCAAAATGAAGTTATCTGGGGGAAACAATTTAAAATATACAAAAAGAGAGAACTCCATACCCCCTTGTCTCTCAGAGCTAAATCTAGTAACCCTTCAGATATTTACTATACATGGTATAGAATTCTTTATAATATAGACTACAAAAATAGGATCATGTCTACTAGGGATGAAGCATACTAGGAATATGAGCAAGTAGTTGCCACTATAGGGAAAACAATATTGGGATACCTATTACAGAGATCGAATAGTTTTCCAGATCAGTTAAAACAGGTTGAACCCCATTCCTTGCAAAATTATTCTACATGTAAACAAAGCACTAGGTACATACAACTTGGAAGGATGAATCAACATTATTGGCTTCCATTGACATTCCAACCACCTAATTTTTTGTGGCTAGTACCAAATTATAGTTACTACTAGTATGATGTAGATACATAAAGGCTAAGGTGGGGTAGATTGGAAAACAAGCAGAGGTTCTACTGGGATCCAATTTCAGATACTGCAGAGACTGATTCAGGATAGATAGCAATTGGTGACTTCAAAGCTTTGACAAGGAAAAGGAATAGAGTTCCCTCTGTTGGAGGACCAATAGATCATTAAGTTGGGGGGAGATGATGAGTCCAATTAATGGCTCAATTTTGATAGGGTTTATCATATATTTGTTGTTGTTACTATAGAATTTAGCACTTGGTTATTGACACTCTCTATGTTATTTCCTTAAAATTATGAACCTTGGGCATGGAATTATCCTTGTGACTTTTGATAATATTAACTTGCTATGTGAATTATCTATATTAATTTTACATGTGGTTGAATGGATGTTACTTTAAGGTAATTATGGATATGCAATTTAAAAGTGCGTGCTAAAGTCATTATGCAGGTTCACATTAAGATGCAAATATAAATGAAGCTTTCAAAATGGAAGAAGTTCATTCTAGCTGGTTGGTTTCTAAGAAAGTAAAAAATGGTCATTAAAGAGGTTAATGGAGGGAAACTTCCAATGGAGGGAAATTCCCAGTTAGCGTGGAAGTTGTAACTTACCTTTAAATGATCATGTATGTTATTTGAGCAAATCTAGGAAGTGTTGTTGTGCTAGATCCTCGTTGAGGAAAGTCTACTTTGACTAAATTTGGGGCATGCATAACTTCCTCCCTCACTTTTCTATGCTTTGAATAAATGGCGTCCTCCTATTTTGTTGGAGTTGATTGCCTAGTTAGTTAGGGTTAATTAGAAGCTTTTCCCTCTATAAATAATGGTTAGATACCCCTTTTCATAAGGTTGGATGTTCTAAGATTGTACTTGCATTTTTTAGTTTCAAGTAATATAGTTATATTGCTGATATGATGTAATCATGTTTTCTAGGAATAAAATGATATTCTGATTTGTTGCATCTAATTTAGCTTAGGGAAGACTCATTCAAGGGGGCCCACTTGGTGAGAATTCCATCCATTTAGTTTAATAGTTATTTTTTTGTTCAGTAATTAGTTTCAGTCTCAACAATTGTTTGTTCCTGCAGACATTGAAACTCTGTTCTGTAACTGTTCCTATAGCTAAGGCATATAGAGTAACTTCCTGTTTGTTTGCTAAGATTTCTATTTCTATCATCCATTCCAGTTCAGTTTTTGATGCTTAGTTTAGTTGATAATTCATGCTTAGTACTTATGTTAATATCTTTCCATCATTTTGTTTCAGTACTATTCCTTTTCTAGTTATAGGATAAGGATGACTACAATTGAGTCCTAGTGCACAAGCAGTGTTGACCCATTTCAAGTTCATGTCCCTGGGTTGACAATGAAATGAACCTTCATGGTGAGCAAGATAACTACTTAGTGTAGATTTCCAATCTATGAGTTACAACTTTAAGGGCTTAGTTATCAAACCATTAGAGGAGGCCAACAATGAGTCATCATCCTCTTTGTCCTACACTGATATGAATGAGTTATATAAATCATCCATATAATCCCCCATTATTCCTAAGGTCAAGGTCTAGTTACATGAAATAGACTATGGAGAATATAATATAAAGCAATCCTTTTGCGTAAGGCAATTCTCATCATCACCTAGGTCCCATGAGAAACCCCAGGCAAAACAAGAGATCTCAATAATTGTCATCAAAAGCAATTCAAAAGATTTAGAAAATGGGGTGAAATTCACAAATAAAATATTGAGGAAGACATTTATAAGTTACTATATAAAGATGAGAAAGACCAAGTCATACTACCCATTGAGAAATATACAAAAATGATTCCACATAATAAAGAAAATGGGATATGACAAGCATAGTGGTGTTGGCCTACAAGGTCAAGGAATGGTGGAACTAATTTTAGTGACAAAGATACCCCTTTCTCAAGGGATTTTGTTTGGTAAATTAGATACCGTGACTTCAAATATCGAAATTACCCTTGTAGAAGTAGAAAAAACTCCTTTTGTTTTCGAGTTTTCTAACAAGGATACTTTTAATGAATCTTTCAAGTGTATTGCCAACCTATTTTGAGATCATAATGTTTACACTATATCTTATATATCCTTCAATCCTACATCATCTGACAATGACATCTCATTTGTCTATCCCCAACTCGTTGATTGGGACCAATGAGGACCACCTAATATAGACGTATTCTAAAACAATGAAGCTATCACTAAGTTAATGGGTATTTGAGATGGGATACCCCTAGAATATCATAGAGTTGGTTTTACCATAGAGATTAACATAATGACACACTTCATGGAGGATGAAAAACCTTCTAAACGTAGAAATAGAAAAATCATAAAAACATCCCCTAGTGAAAATCACAATTTGATGCTTTCAGACCAAAAAATAGTAAAAACAAAGGATACATCTAAGGGTAAAAACCTTTCTAAGGCACCCAAGGATGGAAGGTTTTAAAATATCACCATGAATCAATTGAGATTTCTAGTGCTTATCAAAAAATCTAAGGAAGCAAACATTAGCACCACAAATAGTATCCAAATCACATACTTTGCAACTTCACTATTAGAGCGGGAAAGGGTTAACTTCATGGAATTCTTCCAAAATAGACAAGTGAACTTCACATGTCCCTACATGAGCATGTCGATATTATATCCCAATCTAGTGCTACACCATCTAACAGTAACCTTGGGGTCAAAACTAGTAAAGCAAAAGTTACACAAAATGCACCCCAAAATAACATTATTAGTCAAGTAGAGCTACACAAATTATTAGATGTGGGATTCATAAGACCTATTGATTATCTTGAGTGGATATCCAATTTGGTCCCTGTTACCAAGCCAATTGGGGGTTTTCACATATGCACTAATTTTAGAGACCTCAACAAGGCATGTCCCAAAGACAAATTTCCTCTATCGAATATTGACATGATCATTAGACTTGACAATAGGACATGAAACAATATCTCTAATGGATGGATTCTCAAGATACAACTAGATTCACATAGCCCCTAAAGATCAACATAAAATAACCTTCACTTATCCATGGGGAACCTTTTGCTAGAATGTCATGACCTTCAACCTCAAAATTGTTGGAGCTACCTACCAACATACGATGACCACTATATTCCATGACATGGTGTATACTTTATGGAGGACTATGCTGATGACCTCTTACTAAAGTCACTCATAAGAGAAGGTCATCTAGATATTCTTGCCAAGATTTTTGATAGACTTGAGAAAGACAATGTTAGGTTGAAACCTAAGAGGTGTGTCTTCAAGGTTACATTAGGGAAACTACTGGGGTATATTGTGTCTCGAATAGGCACAGAGGCAGACCCAACAAAGGTCAAAGCCATAATCAACATGCCTCTTCCTAAAATTCTCAAATAACTATGTAGATTATAAGGAAAGTTATAGTCCATTGGCCAATTAATTACACAAATAGAAAACAAGTGGCATCCCTTTACACATGTTTTGAATAAGGGTGTTATCTTCAAGTGTGATGAAAAAATTCAACATGCTTTCCAATAGCTGAAAGATTATCATGCATTTCTTCTAGTGTTAATGCTACCAATTTAAGGAAAACCATTATTATCATATATTTGCCACATCAACAACATTGGGTGCTCTCCTCACACAACATGATGACTTTGGTAAAGAAAGAGTCATCTACTACATTAGTCATACTATGGTTGGCAATGAACTTAATTATACACCCAATGAAAGTGCATATTTAATAGTTGTTTTTGGTTCAAAAAAACTAAGACATTACATGCTAAACCATCATAACAAACTCATTGCAAAAATTGATCCACTTAAGTACATGTTAAGGAAAGTAGTACTCACAGGGAGATTGGCTAAATGGGTTATGATCTTGAGTGAGTTTGATATTGGTTATATAGACAAAAATACCATCAAAGTGATAGGCTGTCGTTAGGTCCCATTACTTTAGAATATAATATTCAATTTGTCAACTGGGTAGTGTTCAAGGCAATCTGCAATAGAAGAGGTCTAGAGTATCTCCCTCAGGTTTCCTAACTTTTAAGAACAACTTAAGATTAATTCTAACTTCAATCTGTAAAGTAATTTATTCTTAAGAAAACAAAAAATGCTTGAACTATAGGCATAAGTATACTAATTTAGAAAGCATAATAACTAAATTAAAAAGCACAGAAACAACTAAACTAAGAAGCTGAAAAATTATAAGAGCATAAAAGCTTATAGCAATCCATAAAACATTTTCTTAACAATAAAAATTCTAACAGTGAATAACAGAAACTACGGAAGTGAAAAGATAACAAATACTTCAGAGCTAAAATTTCATAATAGTAAATTTAATGACTCTCTACAGAACAACATTATAATAAAAGAGAACACTTATCTACTCCCATCGAGTGGCCAACTCATGGGTCAACAAATTCATTCTCAACTCACATTCATAGCTATTTCAGGAACACTTCTATCAATCATAGTTATCATCCGTAACTCATAACTCATAATTTTAGATAACAATCTCTTTATTCATAAACCTTGGAAACATTTTGATAGTATAACATTACTTTTCACTGTATATCTTATTTCCAAAGACTATATCTTTTATAGAGAAATTGTAACTGTATGCTATATTTCAGATGGTATGGATAACCATTGAAAATATCTAAACAGATCTATGGATAACTCGTATATCTTTAATCCCATTACACAGTATTTAAGAGGCTCAAGTCGAGCCATAAATTCTTTAATTCAAAGGATAACAAAAATAACAACTTTAAGAACAACTACATCTTCGGTCCATCACCCTGAAGTTTCGGAGCATATTTCCAGCATATATCTCTAATTGTTCTAGAGCACGTGCCAACTGGATGCTTCAATCTGTAACTTTGATTGACCGATTATTATCTACAAAACACTTAAAACAACCCATTAAATCTGTATTGGCAAATTACTTTAAGAAATCAAAAGAAATAAAGTTTATACAAGTTCTTACTAAAATTAAGCAATTATTTCTCCTAAAATTTAATTAATTGGTAGAGGATAGATATTTGCATGTATGAACCAAGTCTTTATGGTATTATCATGATGAGGTTAATTTTACCTCATCATTTCCTCCCCTTCCTAGTTCTTGGCAGGTCCTCCTGTCCCCTGATTATAATTCTTCCCTCTACTCCCTTCTTCATATTTTGCATTGATATCATACAAATATTTTTATGTGACATCAAAGTTTATAGGGGAATTGTGGAAACCTCCACGAAAAGCAACTCCCCGTTTCCATTCATTGAAAATTCTGTCATCCTGATATGTATTAATATGAAAAGCAGGGGCTGGATATAGCAGTAAAGGAGGTCTACACCTTATTCCTATCCATTTTGTTCTGAGATCTCCTAAAATTTTGGCCAAGGCATCTGCTCTTCTGAAGGACCATCTAAGACCAAGAGGAGAGATCACTTCTCTTTTCTTTAGATATATAGGCAATGGAGTGTATCTCTCTTCACATGCATGCCAAGCCTTGCCAACCAATTTTTTCCCCTGTTCTATGAAATGATTATAGCAAACTTGAAGGCTATCATCATACCTTTCCTTCATTTTCTCATCCAGCAAAAGAGCTACAAATATCTTTTTAAAAGCTGTTGGTCTACTATTTGGAGATCTCATTTGAAGTCCTATACTTTTCTCTACTTGAGCATATTCTTTATTACATTCTTTCCAATGGATTTGATTCCGCATAGTAGATGATAGAGATCTTAATTGCACTTCCCCCACAAAAAGATTAACAAAGAAATCAGTATGCTTCTCTAACAAAAGATCATGGGTAAAGAATTCACAGAGCATATCTTGCTCCTCAGGCTTTGAGTCTACAAATGTTTAAACAAATTCTTTATCATTAGGTTCATAAGGCTGATCATTGTAAATTCTAAGCAATTCCCATCTAATACATTGTTCATTCAAAAACATGAAATACAATCTGGATGGTCTCCTATAGGATAAAAGAAATTCAGCTATTTGACATGCATCCTGTTTCCCCTTATAATCTTTATGAAATGCTTCTCTTAATAACACCATTTCCATTTTCAATCTATTATTCTCAAGTTGTGCATTCCTTAGGAAATAGCACTGTTCCATCCATTTCATTAATAATGGAGGAATCTGAATTTGGAACCATTCAGTTACCGTTGGCTCGGTTTGAACTTCTCTGGATTCCATCTTTGGTTTTCTTGTGCTTTCCTGTAAGTCCTGCTCTAATTCTACAATATTACTAAGAGAAGCATTTAATTCTTCTTTCTGTCTTTTCTTTTCCTCTTCAAATGCTGAAAACATGAGCATAAAATTTCCTTTTAAATTCTGAATTTCTTTATTTAATCCATCCCTGTGTATCCTATTTTCCTCATTACAATTCTAGATTTGCATTTGTAGCTCACTAATAGATGTATCTTTTCCCTGCATTTCCAACTTTAAATCCTGAATTTCTTGATCTCTTTTATTTATTATAGTCTTATACACCATTATTTCCTCTTGTTGTAATTCCATCTTTTCCTTAATTTCATGCAGCTGACTTCTTAACTCTTCTATCTCTAATTTCATTTTTTCCAATTCTATGTTAATATTTTCAGTTTCAACAATTTCAATAGCTTTATTAATAACTGGAGACAATTTTCCTAACATACTTTCATCAATCTCCATAGGAAGTGGAGATTGTCCCCTTTCTATTTCCTATTTTTCTTGTTCTACAGCTTCTTCTTTAGACACCAAGTGAAAATGCACTTCTTCAATAGACATTTCTTTTTCTGAGGATTGGTGAATTGACTCCTCAGTTTCCAAGTTTCTCTTTTTATTTTTAGATTTTAACCTATTCTCTTTACTCTGTACTAGGGTTTCTGTAGATCCAGAGGATAATATTTTACTCTGCCTTAAAGGAGGAGTATCCTGGTAATTTAAAATAGTTGGATCATTTAGAAGAATAGTTTTTCTTTTCCTCTTCTTAACAAGGTGAGTATCCACATTTAGATTTATTATCTCTACATCTTCTGTCTGGGCCAGAGTTTCAAACTCATCATTTCTAAATTCTGGCACTTCCTCACCAACTATGGTAGGAATTTGGGGTTCAGGAGCCTTAGGGTCTTCAGGGGAAGTTGCTCCGGAAGGTGAAGCAACTTGTTTTGAAGATTCTCCTAATTCTAACTTCCTTCATGATGTAGGCATATCAAACTTCCCCAATTTTTTTCCCATTTTCTTTTAGGTTTCTTATGGAAATGATATTTACAAATCAATTGAATTAACCCATGATGTTTTAATGGTCCTAAACCAATTTTGTATCTCTCTATTGAAGAATTAATAGAATCATTCAAGAAGTGAGGAAAATTAACCCTTAGAGTAGGGTCTTCTTTCCCATGCCGCAAATGTTATAACATGCAGAATGCTGGTCCTACCACAGTGGTGAGTTGACCTTCACAAGTAAAATATCTAATAATCCATGCAACAACAGTACCCTAGGGTTCTAAGACAGAAGCTCGCTGAAACCCCTTATTTTGTCCCCTAGTACTGACAACTATCATGGGTTGAGGATCTCCCTGTCTAAGGAATAATTCTGATAATTTCTGATGTGGTTTGTGTGGTTTCAAATATTTTAATGCCAAAATATTCTAACCCTGAAATAGAAGAGATAATTTTTGAACTCACCTTGAAACACTTCCCATGTAGAATCACCTGACCATTAGAGTAGTTTTCTACAAATGCATTCACCAGCTTTTCATTATACCCTTCGAATTTCCTGACAAAATCCAACTAGACCACTTCTTCAAATACCCGAGAGATGTTACTTAACCCCAACAACTTTTCTACAGAAGTCGGCTCAGATTTCTTCTTTGTATCGCCCATTTTTTTCTCTCTTGCTTACCACCCTGCTGAAAAATTCAATAATCCAAGGACTTGTGCACTGAAATTAAAAATATGATCAGACTATAATCATTCACTCTACTCTTGCTCGGAGCTTGCTATGTAATAATTTCAATTTGCATGAAGGGCCGCAAAAAGAGTAGCGTACTTAACAATTAATCACCAAGTGGCTCAATTTACTAAATTGGGAAAGGAAACTCTTGCCAATCAATCATATTTTACTAAAAAATAACTACATATTTAAATCAAAAATTTGTACTTACTTCCATTCTATGATCGCTTGAAGATCTTATACCTCTACCGATTTGACGGGATGATGCAAGGGTATTAGCTAAGGTGACGGTATAATTATTATGACATGAATGAGGAAGCTCATGGATGACGAAGTCATTAATGAAGACAGGCTATTACGACGGCTTTTATTTATAATGGAAAAAGAAGGCACGTGTACCAATGTACGATAATCAAAGCATCGATAAAGATTTGAAATTTTTTCTAGAAAGGAGTTGGCGAAATGAAAAATACATAAGTTCTAGAGCACGTGTAAAGCATGCATTCAGAGAAAGAAAGTGGATAAAGTTCTGGAGCACACGTAAGGCATGCATTAGGAACTTGGAAAGTGGATAAGTTCTGGAGCATCGCCAAAAGATGCAGCCAAAATGGTAACCGAATGAAAGTTTCAGAGCATCATCGAAAGATGCATCCAGAGCAGCAACTAAATGAAAGTTCAGGAGCATCATCAAAAGATGCAGCTGGAGCAGCAAACAGATGAAAGTTCTGGAGCATCATCGAAAGATGCAGTCAGAGTAGCAACCAGATGAAAGTTCCAGAGCATTGTCGAAAGATGTAGCCAGAGTAGCAACTGGAGAGAAGAAGATAACAAACATCACTTAACTCAAACTTCAGGAGTTATATCATTCCACAAGACCATCCTTCCAACATTGTAGAGTGAAGAGCGGGTTCTGGAGCATCGGGCGTCCAAACCGTCAAGTTTCAGAGCACTGGCTAACTGAATGATCAAGTTCCAGAGCATCTTGGAATGGTGCTATGGAAGTTGTTATTCCTTTATGAGAGGTCCTACAAAATGAAAACACGTGTTAAGTCCAAAAATTTATGAAAAAAAAATGCTTTGAAAACAAATTAGATACACGTCTTTTTATTACAATTTTTTTCATCAATTTTTTTTAGATAACATATAAACGTTAAATCAAATAGACTCTACCTTGGTAGAGTCAATGTATTGGATCTCTCCTTGCATTTCTACCAACTTTGTAAATTCTTCTTTATTAACTAGTTTATGGTAAATACGTAGGCGATGACCATTAACTAAGAGAGTTCGTAAATCACCATGAATAGGTTTTAACTGAATTGTGCCATTTGAGAAAACCTCAGAGATTTCATATGGCCCCAGCCAATGAGTTCTGAGTTTTCCTTTATGGTCTTTATATCTTGAATCGAATAGCAAAGCCTAGTCACCATTATGAAATTCTCTCTCTTTAATATATTTGTCATGCCAAACTTTCTGTTGATGTTGAACTAATTTTGTTTGATGAACAACATCCAGACGAAGCTCATCCAACTCATTTAACTGTAAAAATCATTCTATTTGAGCTCATTTCAAATCTAGACCCAACTCCATAGCTGTACGTAGGGTCTGAAGTTCAAACTCAATGGGAAGAAGAGGTTTCTTTCCAAAAACAAGCTCATAGGGACTAAATCCAGTAGTAGATTTCCATGTTGTATTGTACGCCCAAATGGCTTCAAGAAATTTCCTGGCCCAATCTCTTCTTCCTAAAGAGACAGTTTTTGTTAGTATGTTTTCTAACTCCCTATTAGTCACCTCTACTTGACCATTTGCTTGAGGGTGATAAGGGGATGACTTCTTATGGCTCACCTGAAAATGGTCCGTAAGTGCTAGGAGAACTTTGGACATAAATTGGGGTCCCTAATTTGTAACAATAGTTTGGGGGGCTCCAAATCGAAGAATTTTTTTGTTATAGATAAAATCAACAACTTTCTCTTCTCTAACAACTCGTAAATCTTGAACTTCTGCCCATTTCGTCAGATAATTGGTACAAACTAATATATATTCTCTCCCTTGAGAGGAAGGATCTGTGGGGCCGATAAAATCTAATCCCCATTTTTCGAATGGTTCCAAAGTTACCTGAGGTTGCAAAGGTATTTCTGTCAAAGCAGTTGGTCTTCCTACTCTTTGAAATTCATCACAATGACGAACATAATTTTTAACATCTTTATGCATTGAAGGCCAATAATATCCAACACCTAAAATTTTATGGGAAGTTTTTTTTGTAGAATAATGACCCCCTGAAGGATCATCGTGACAGGCCCTTAGAATACTATAAGTTTCATCAGCCCTGACACATCTTCTCAAAACCATATTAGGTCCACAACAACATAAAATCCCATTAATCCATTTAAATGGTGCACACTCTCAAATAAGTTTCTTCCTTTATTTTGATGTAAATTCAGGAGGTACTTCAGAAGTAGCTAAATAGTTGGCAATATCAGCAAACCAAGGAACCTTTATAGAGATAGCAAACAAATTTTCATATGGGAACTCATCTTGTACAGGTGATCGATCACTCTCTTCTTGTTTGATTCGAGATAAAAAGTCTGCCACTTCGTTAAATTTCCCTGGCTTGTCAAGTATTGTCACGTTGAACTCCTGAAGAAGTAGTAACCATCTCATTATTCGACCATTAACTAAAGGTTTATTCATTAAATACTTTACAGCTGAGTGATCTGTATAAACTGTAACTTTATATCCTGTAATATAATGACAAAACTTTTTGATGGCATGAACCACAGCTAAGAATTCTTTTTCTATTGTTGTGTAGTTTCTCTTAGCAAATGTTAGGTTTTTGCTAATAAAATATATGGAATACTTACCCCCATCCTCATCTTATTGCCCTAATACTGTACCAATTGCATCATCAGAAGCATCAACATAAATGTGAAAAGGAAGACTCCAATTTGGTCCATGTAGTACAAGAGCAAAGATAAGCTTTTCTTTTATCATTTCAAATGATTGTTGACACTCAGACGTCCAATTAAACTCCACATCTTTTTGGAGGAGAGAAAACATAGGGGCTGCTATCTTACTGAAGCTTTCTATAAACCTTCTATAATATCCAACATGTCCAAGAAAACCTCGAACATCTATTTGTGTTTTAGGTACAGTCAATTGCTGTATGACTTCAATTTTTTTAGGATCAAATTTTATTCCTTCTGAGGAAATGTGATGGCCTAAGACTATTCCTTGTTCCACCATTATCAAACACTTTTCATGGCTAAGGGACAGTTGATTTTCCTCACAAACCTCCAAAACCATATCCAGGTTTCGAAGAGCTTCATCATAGGTTGACCCATATATTGTGAAATCATCCATATAAACCTCTACACAATCATTGACAAGTGTTGCAAATATAGCCAAAATGGCCCTATGAAAAGTTTCTAGAGCATTACAAAGTCCAAAAGGAAGAACTTGGTATGCATATGTACCCCAAGGACAAGTAAACGTTGTCTTATCTTGGTCTTCTGGTGCTACCTGAATTTGGTTGTAACCACTAAATCCATCTAAGAAAGAAAAATATTTCCTCCTAGCCAGATTGTCCAAAACCTGGTCAACGTATGGTAAGGGAAAATAATCTCTAAAGGTGGCTTTATTAAGTTCTCTATAATCCAAAAAAATTCTCCACTTGCCATTTTTCTTTGGTACAACTACCATAGGTGACACCCACTTACTATCTGAGATAGGACAAATGAATCCTGCACAGAGGATTTTCTCAATCTCTATTTTAACAAGATCCTTTAATGCGGGGTTGAGTCTCCTCTGTGGTTGACGAACATGTCTTATATTAGGATCAGTATAAATGTGATGAGTACTGTTGTCACCTAGAATTGCACCCTGTGCAAAGTTTACAAAAAACTAAGCATTCTAGAGCAACGTTGGATCATTTCAAGGTTGTGGGTCACCTATAGCTGAAATGAACCTCTGGAGAAGGCCGACTTCCTTTGGGTATCACCTAAACTGTTGTTTCTTTGAGAGGAAAGAGGGAAGAAATACATAAAAAGAAACTAAACCTATGGTGATACACCGTATTAGTGAGAAATCATGAAATGAACACAGGAAGAACATACACTTGAAAGCCTAATTGCTATTCTCAGAGCAACTTCTTTCAGACTTAATGCTTTAGTCTTCACAGGTTTGGCCCACATACACACCTCAGGAAGGAAAGATTAATTTCACAGCTCTAAGATATGAACACAAAATTATAAAACACAGTTAAAGACTTGCATTGTTCAAAAGAAAGATACAAAAATGAGAATCAATACAAACATGAACACAACTTTCAAGGTAAACTCTGTGTTGTATTCAGGATTCCAGTTGAGTTACAGAAAAAATACATTGACTGAGAAAGGATTGATCGAAAATCACTAACTCTTCAGAGTGTGCAATCAGAACTCCTACAAAAAAGGCAAAAAAAATGCCTTATATACAGACTGATATAGACCCATTAGGGCCTACAAAAAATATCCCAGTTCAAGAAAAGATCTATCTCAGATCTTTTGATCAAAATTAATGCTGAAGCCCCTGCGTGTCCCTATTGTTGGTGTCGGTGTGAAGAACCACTCTTGGAGAAGCCTTCTCCTGATCTTTTGTAGCATTAATTCTTCTGATCCATCGTGTCCAGCTACCGAGTCCCCTATTGAAGAACTGCATTAAATGCCCCCCGAGCTCAGAATAGACATATGTTGTATTCATGTTGCATTCATCCCACGTTGGCATTCCATGTTCTGATCAGACCGCCACGGCTCACCTCAGATCCCTCTGGTTAGTTGAGCACTTTCCACACGGGCCCTACAGTTGGTCAAAAGTCCTTTTGAACGGAATTGCATCTTGGCAAGACACTAAAAGTGTCTTGCCGATGCAATTATGTGTCTCTGAAGCGTTAGAAGTCATGTTGATACTGCCAAAACCATTGGCGAGACAAACGGATTTGGTTAGAAGTCCCAGCGAGGACCATTGAGTCACACCGATATCCTTCTCATTTGGTACACAGAGCCTTATTTCACCACTTTTCTTTCGAACCGGTACAAGATTAGAAACCCATGAAGTGTGCTTGATAGGGAAGACAATACCCCCCTCAACTAGTTTAGTCAGTTCCTTAATCATTAGGGGTTCAAGTTTAGGATTCAAGGGCCTTTGTTTCTGCCTTACTGGCTTAGCGTTAGGTTCTAATTCTATTGTGTGCTGAGCAATGTGGGGATCAAATCCTTTCAAATCTGAATACTCCCAAGCAAAGACATCATGAAACTCTTGGCACAAAGCAACAAAAGCTTGTTTATCTTCAGGTGAACAAATTTTTCCTATCTTAAGGAGCTTACCTTTGAAGATCTCCAACTCTTCATAGTGTTCTTGTTTGATCTGCAAGCTGGATTTACCCTTTTTGAGCTGATCATCAGTACTGAAAATTGACTCTAAGGTAACCAAGCCTTTGGGAAATTTGTTCATCTTTAGCTGTATGACCTGATCACCATACTGCTACTTGAGTTTTGCTTGATTCACCATGGAGAACTGATCTTCCTCAAGCAAGAAAGAAAGGATCTACTCATCACTGTCAAAGACTTGCCAGTGAATGTTGTTGTCAGGAATTGAGGGTCTGACAACAACCTTCAGATACTACTGCACCTTCTCTTTTTTGATGTCATTTGGAATGTCAAATTGTGCCCCAATGGCTGCAAGCCTATCAGCATGTTTGTTCTGATTTCTTGGGATAGACACTAAGTTAAAGGCATGAAAATCTTCGAGCATGTTCCACACTCTATTTCTATAAGACTTTAATGTGTCACTTTTAGCAACATTCAAGCCCCTTACTTGATTAACAACTAATTCACTGTCTCCATGCACTTTCAAGTTGGTTATTCCTCTCTTTCTTGCCCACTCTAGACTTTGAACAAGGCCTTCATACTCAGCAGTGTTATTGGAGCATGCAAAAGCAAAACGGAATGCAGAGTAGTACCTATCACCTTGTGGATAAATTAAAATTGCACCTCCTCCTGCTCCATTTTTACTTCTAGAACCATCAAAGAACATCTCCCAAAGTCCATTAAGCGGTTGCAATAACTGATCTGCATCTTTCTCCAAGCTTGGAATCTCTGTATCAGGCTCAAGAATGACATAGTTGCCCATACCAGCATCTTAAATGAGGTCCATAGGGCTATCCGATACACTTTCAACCACCCATTCATGCAGCAGTACGTCAGGAATAGCTTCTAATTGGAGTTCTTGAGCAGCAGCTAGCTCATTGTTAGTAAAAACAACACAATTTGCATTTGTAGGAGAAGGAGCAACATTGATGGGGTTTGGATTATATGGCTCAATGTGGTCTTTGGCCAATCTTTCAGATTTAATGGTAACCTTGGTTCCATATCTTGTTCTAAATAACATATGTGACCAATCGGCTAATACATAATCACCTATCTTGGCTGTAAAGTCTCTAGATAAACACAAGGAAAAGAAAGGTGGAAGGTCTATAACACATATTTCTTGAGGGATTGAAAAATTCGAACAAGCATGCAAAGTGAGATTTAGATCCTTGATAATACCCAAAGTATTAACCGAAGTGCCGTCCAATTGGATCACTCCCTTCTCCAAAGGCTGGTATTTTAGTCCAAGTTTGTCAGCAATCTGTTTTGGCATGACGGAGCTGCTAGCTCCACTATCTACCATACAGTTATGGACTAATTTATCACCGATAATTATTGACACGTAGAAAGGAGGTGGTTTAACTCCTTTCTCATTATCTATGCAAGGCTGCTGATCATTTCCCAGAGAATCATTTGTTAACACGGCTCTAACCTGATCTATTGGGGGCTCATATTCATCAGACATTTTCAAACTTGATAGGGCTGATTGTAACATATCCTTTTGATCGGGGATGACTAAAGAATCCCACATAGACATGGTTACATTTGTCCTTTTCATACTATCAAGAATGTTAAAAGGTACAATTGGATTTTTATTATGTACCTTTACACCAGTATGATCAGCTTGTAAGCGTGGCTTCTCCTTGTCTGGGAGTTGCTAATCTCTTTGCCAACCACTAGTCACTTGAGAGGTAGATGGTTCCACAGCTGCCGCCCTTCCTTTATCAGCTACTTGGTCAAGCTCAAATGCTCTCTTCTTTTCCCTAGTGTTAGCTACAACTGGAGAGCTATCTTCATTCAACCCACAAAATTCTTGACCTTGCCAATTAAGCAGGGTTGTATCATTGTTGAATTGGTTCTGATGTTGTGAAGATGCATCATTAGGTGTATGCGGTCGTGAACTTGAAGCATTTTGTACCATCAGTGCTTGATTGATGAGTCCATTTGAACAAGTGGCTTGATTATGAGGCTGGTTACACGGGTAGCACCACTCATACTCAGCTGCTAAGTTGTTTTGAGTGGGAACCAGGTCCTTGACTGCACTAACAGGCGCTAGAGCATAGGCTTGAAAAGGTCTTGTGTTCAAATTTTGTCTTGGGGCCTAATAATTGCCCTGATACTGCTGTCTATTCCCTTGGAATTTCTGCTGTTGACTTTGAAAAGGCTGACTTGAGGCCTGATTTTGCTGTTGATAAGGCCTGGAATAGGTCTGTTGCTTTTCCAAGTTCACCGACTTGTTACCAAAATTCTATAAAAGACTTTTGATCTCTTGTAATTCATTTGATGAGCTTGAAGCAACACTTTCTTGCTTGTCAATGGTTGGAACAACAGTTGGTAGCGTTGGTACAGCTAGTAGAGGTGTGAAAGGAGGTATTTGCAAAGGGATGTTTGCATAAATTTCTAGAATTATTGGCGTTGGTGGCTTGGGAGCAAGCTTGCTAGCTTGTATTAAGCTGTTTTAAGCTCTAATAGCTATTTCAAAGGCATCCGGTAGAGATACTCCTCCCATTGACTGAATCATGACAGCTATATCACTGTTCAAAGCTCTCAGAAAGTATAGGAATGCATACTCTAGAGGTGGCCTCAACGTTGCAGGGATTCTATCCCAAGTTCTTCGAAATTTGAAGTTGAAGTCGTTCATCTGCTCTTGTGGAGCCCTCTTAATTGTAGTCAGTTGCTCTAGTAGAGACAAGTTGTCAGATCTGTCTTGGAACTGCTTATGCAACTTATCTCCAAACTTGTCCCATGTAGCAATTGAACTAACTGGTAGGCTCCTATACCACTACACAACTCTTCCTTTCAGTGAAGCAGCCAATAATCTCACTGCAACGTCCTCTTGGGTTATGTGGTGAACTCCACACAACGAAGCCACATCTCTCATGTGTTCAATTGGAGTAGTTTGGTCTTCCCCTGTAAAAATTGGCAGACTCTTCAAGGCTGCCATTGGAATATCATTATGTTGCGCCAAGTTCAAAGGACTCCCTCCGTTGAAAGCAACAAAGGGTTGATTCCTTGGAGTGGCCATTGAAGGTATCTGATGTGGATTTTTTGGTGCAACAAACTGAGACCTTACAGGTGGAGGAGTGGATTGAGTTCTTCTAGAATAGATGATTGTTGTTCTCCGCCTTTCCTCAACTCTGTCTTGTCTTCTTAGTGGTGACAGCTGCAAGTATTCAAAAGGGCTTGAGCTGCTTCTTGTTCAAACTCTTTTCATATACTATAGGAGGCGTTGATTTGTGGAGTTCTTCCTCTTTGTGGAGTCGCCAAGTATGCCAAAGGACTTCTATAAAGCCTGAAGCTCACTGGTTGCATACTAAACCAGCAATTCAATCTAGTTCACTATCCCACCGGGCGTGCTAGAAACTGTTGTCACCTAGAATTGCACCCTGTGCAAAGTTTACAAAAAACTAAGCATTCTAGAGCAACATGGGATCATTTCAAGGCTGTGGGTCACCTATAGCTGAAATGAACCTCCAGAGAAGGCCGACTTTCTTTGGGTATCACCTAAACTATTGTTTCTTTAAAAGGAAAGAGGGAAGAAATACATAAAAATGAAACTAAACCTATGGTGATACACCGTATTAGTGAGAAATCATGAAATGAACACAGGAAGAACATACACTTGAAAGCCTAATTGCTATTCTCAGAGCAACTTCTTTCAGACTTAATGCTTTAGTCCTCACAGGTTTGGCCCACATACACACCTCAGGAAGGAAAGATTAATTTCACAGCTCTAAGATATGAACATAGAATTATAAAACACAGTTAAAGACTTGCATTGTTCAAAAGAAAGATACAAAAATGAGAATCAATACAAACATGAACACAACTTTCAAGGTAAACTTTGTGTTGTATTTAGGATTCCAGTTGAGTTATAGAAAACATACATTGACTGAGAAAGGATTGATTGAAAATCACTAACTCTTCAGAGTGTGCAATCAGAACTCCTACAAAAAAGGCAAAAAAAATGCCTTATATACAGACTGATATCGGCCCATTAGGGCCTACAAAAAATATCCCAGTTCAGGAAAATATCTATCTCAGATCTTTTGATCGAAATTAATGCTGAAGCCCCTGCATGTCCCTATTGTTGGTGTCGATGTGAAGAACCACTCTTGGAGAAGCCTTCTCCTGATCTTTTGTAGCATTAATTCTTCTGATCCATCGTGTCCAACTACAAAGTCCCCTATTGAAGAACCGCATTAAATGCCCCCCGAGCTCAGAACAAACATATGTTGTATTCATGTTGCATTCATCCCATGTTGGCATTCCACGTTTTGATCAGACCGCCACGGCTCGCGTCAGATCCCTCTGGTTAGTTGAGCACTTTCCACGCGGGCCCTGCAGTTGGTCAAAAGTCCTTTTGAACGGAATTGCATCTCGGCAAGACACTGAAAGTGTCTTGCCGATGCAATGATGTGTCTCTAAAGCTTTAGAAGTCATGTTGATACCGCCAAAACCATCGGCGAGATAAACGGATTTGGTTAGAAGTCCCAGCGAGGACCATTGAGTCACACCGATATCCTTCTCATTTGGTACATCCGTCACTGTCGGCCAGAGATTATATGTTCGGGAAGACCTCCTAACGAGCCCTCCATCTCTCGGCGAGCACATACACAGTCGGTATGACTCCTGGCGATGACTTCTCGTTGAGCTCATTTTGTTTACCCCCCAAGCTCACTCTTCTCCTCTGGCTCGAGCTCCTTGGGCTTTCGATGAGACATATCAGTGTCGAAGAGACCTCCTATTGAACTCATGAGACTATGCCGAAGTATATAACCTTCGGTGAGATTCCAGACAATCGCCAGGAGATCAGTGGGTTGATGAGTCACGTGGAGATCCCTCTCTGTCACTGAGACCACGTGATATCGGTAAGAAATCACTCTGACAGTCAGTCTCTACATCGATAAGATTCATGTCGGGGAGACCCTCGCCGACGTCTCTAGAAGCCATCCCGCTGGGCTCCATTTCTTCTGTCGGCCAGACATCCCTCTTTCGGGAAGAGGTTGTGTCAAAGGCACTTCAGCTTTGGCAAGCACATGCCTCATTTCACTTGGGAAAGACTCCTAGCGAGACCCCCCTGCAGTCAACATGACCCCTTGTGTTGCCAAGACATTACGTAGAACTCCCCCTCCTCCTAGAAAATTCCTTTTCGTTCTGACGGCTTCGCTGATCGGCAAGACTCACGTCGAGGTATGAACCCTCAGCCGACTTCCTTGCTTTCGACTTGACTCCCACCGGTCGGGAAGAAGTCTTCCTGAGCTCCTTGTGCTACGCCGAAGGCTCCTCTATTGTCATTGAGACCCCACCTGAGCCCCCTGGTGAAAAACTGTTGGCGTAACCCTTGCTGTTCGTCAAGACATCACTGCGAAAGCCTCAAGTCTTGGAGAGGCCTTTCTTCTATCCTCGATGGTTCCTTATCTTTTGGCAAGACATATGCCGAAGTCAATATCCTTGCTGAAACCTGTGCTTGTCGCCAAGACCCGTTATCATCGCCAAGACCTCTTGTAGACCCCTTTTTTTTTCCCGAAGAGCCATCATCGTGTTTTCGGCGAGAGTCCTGCCGAACTGCTTTTTTCTTTGTGAGGGTCCATCCCTCCTTTCGGCGAGACTTAAGTCTTCGCTAAGACCTCTGGGCGACTTCATTTATCTTTTCTGAAGACCTCTATTTTTGGTGAGACTTATGCTGAATCTTTTCGCCCTTCGCCGAGCTCTGCTTCGTTTCAGGGAGACATCTCCACTTTGGTATGACATTCTAGCAAAGCTATCTCCTTATGCCGATAAGACCCTTCATTGCACGGTGGGGAAGACATAACCTTTTCGCTGTGACCCTTCACCAAAGCCTTACACTCCTGCCGAAGGGAACCTGTGTGAAGTTGGTAAGACATTTGATGTCAGCATGACATCTCGACGAAGTCCCGTAGTTACACCAAGGATCACTATTGTCGACAAGACACCGAACCTTCGCTGGGACTTCTCACCGAGCGCTGTAGGTCTCCCCAAAGCCTGTGGTCACCGAGAGTCTCACCGAATGATGATTGAATGGCCTATCAGCCAAGGAAATCCACGCGGTAAGAGGTCATGCTAAACCCTCTCCATTATAGCGATAGGCTCTGCAGGCTCGTTCGACATGACATAAACTAGGTCTCAGCGACTTGCTCAAGATGGAATAAATCAAACAGTCAGTCAGCCAAACAGTAGGAGAGTCTTGCCGACTTTCTCCTTGGGTGATTTTCATGCCGAATCTTTCCAGGGTGGCTTCTCCCACTGAGTTCCCCGTGACCTAGTAATAGATGTAGAGTCTTTGCCCTTGTGTGAATATCCCCCTGGCCCCTGAAGATCTAACATTTGATTATCTCACCTGATTTAACTATAGGTGAAATAGAGGCAACAAGTACAAACACTCGGGTGAATCCCCCTCATGTCTGTATAGTCCCAAGCAAAAGCTTTAGACCTTTTTACCAGCACATTAAATAATTTATCCTCTTGTATTTTTGTCAACCAACTATTGACATTCATAGTTTTTCTTGGTAACAACATAATTGTTTTTGTTCTTGGATAGGCTGAAGTGACAATATGTATTGGTCGTAACAAAGTGTTGAGAGGACAAATATGAGGTATAAGTCAGTGAAATCTTGTAATATCATCAAAGAAATAACTCGTTCTAGGAATCATATTAGCCAAGGGACAAGGAATCCCCATGGTAACATAATTCTATTCCATCCCACTTATATCAAGCGGTTGTCCCAAAATTTCTCTTACATCCTCTATTACTTCTTCACTCGAACCTATAGCCAAATGTGCAACCTCATTCACTAACTCATCCTCTAATTCTTCTCCATGTTGTTTAATCACTACCATGACCAAAGAGGCCAAATTGTCTTGCCCGCTAAATTCTTCTGGTTCATCAGCCCAGACTTTATTATACTCGGTAGGCTTAGCAAGAGGATATAAAAATAAACGTTTACTATCTGGACCATGTGAAATGGTCATACCTCCTTCTCGACAATCAATTTTAGCAGTGATAGTAGCCAACCATGGTCTTCCCAAAATTATTGGATAACTATCTTTAGGTGTAAGCAATTGGATTATTTGAAAGTCAACTGGATATTCCCATCCATCAACTTTAACAAGAACATTTTTTATAACACCTTTTGGAATGGCTATAGATTGATTTTCCATCTGCAAGACTATAGTTGTAGGACTTAAACTAGTAAGACTTAATTTCTCCATTAAATCCACTGTCATTACATTAATAGTTGCTCTCAAATCCACCAATGCAATAGGTATTTCTACCTCATTAATTTTAATAGTAATTAGTGGACTCCTAGGATCATCATATTTGGAGCAACGGTCTTTCCAGAAAAAAATTCAGCTAGATAACCATCAATGTGGACAGTGTTTATTTTCTTTGGTTTGCTTCCTGGAGTTCTAATACACAATTGTTTGATCAACTGATTTAACTCAAGAATTTCCTTTATTGCCTGCAACAAAGGAACCTCTATTTGTAATTGTTTAATTTCTTGAATTAATGCAATTTCAGAAGCTAATGTCATTTCTGGAGTATCTTTTAGAATTGTTGATTTCAGATGCTCTAGAAATGGTGCTTGAGTTTTCTCCTTTGAAGGGATATCTTTACTAAACTCAGTCAAAGACTGACCTCCCTCCTCCTAAGGTAAATCAACAGCTCCTGCTGCTGAAGACTTAGTGATATTCGCGAGTAGTGTAGTATCTTTCTCAAAATTTTGAGAAATAGGTTCGTCCACTACTTCCTCAATAGTGGGTGATTGAAGTGTCCTATCGGATTGTAATTGAACATTTCCACAATGAATTGCATTAAGTCCTGTGACATTATCTTGCTTAGTAGTATATACTGGAGTATTCTATCGATTGTTCTTAGGATTGGGAAGTGGTTGTGCTGGAAGTTGAGGTTGATTTACCTGCTCAGTCTGAGGAAGATTTTGAGGTGGTGGTAACAAATTCTATTTTTGATTCCTCCTAGGACCAGTATAAAATTGATTTTTTCCTTGATTCCATTGGGGAGCAATGTGTTGTGGGTACCATTGTTGTTGTGATTGGTTTGGCCACTGCTGAGTTCCCCATGATTGAATTTCCCATTCAGGAGATCCCCAATAAGGAGTTCCCCAAGTAGGCTATGGAGGATAGGGATGATTCCAAGATGGAGGCCATTGATTACCAGCCCAGTTATTCTGGGGTCTCCATGTAGGATTGGAATTCTACCCATAAGAAAAATTACCTCCTTGGCATTGATTGAGCACATTTATTTCTTCTTCCACCCGAGCAATTTTTTCTTAGTGTTCTTAAGATTAGTAAGAAGCTCGCATTGATTGGTAGGGTGGATTTGCTCACAAATTTGACAAACATTAACCTTTTCTAAAGGGAACTCCCGTAAAAGATGTTTATTTCAACACCTAGGACAATAGATTGACAAAGTCTCAGGGTTACGTGTCTTTGCTTGTATACCATCTAACATAGTGTTCAATTGGACAAGTATGTCTGTATTAAGATTTGATATTTCTTCTCAAAGTTTACCTATCTCGTTATTCCCTTTGAAAAGATTTGTTTTTCGGATTCCTCCATGAGTACGTGAAAAATTGCGACATAAATCACATATGTCTTCAAGGTTTAACTGAGACACATCACCTTTTCCCATTAAATCAAGACTTCTTCTTGCATCATCATTGAATCCTTTAAGAAATATAGTCTTGAGAATCTTAACACTAATGGTCATTTCCCCACATTGTTTAGATAAGAAAAGAAACCTATCCAAATAGTCCTCTAGACTCTCATCCTCATTCTGCCGAAGTTTAAACAACTCTTCCTTATGATCACTCACCCTACAATAAATCTGATATTTATTCAAGAACACAGTCTCCATTTCTTCCCAAGTTGTAATACTTCCAGACGGTAGTCCTATAAACCAGTGCATGGCTGAATCCTTCAAAGTAGAAGGAAACAACTTCAGTTTCTGGTTGTCATTTTTATAGTCACAGGTTTGACAAAGGACCTTAAATTCAAAGAGAAATTGGTTTGGGTCTTTCAAAGATAAACCACGAAAGGTTGGAAGGAAAGCTGGAGAGATGTTTTTCATTGTTCTATCATCATCTGCATCCAGAGCAATAGGATAAGTGAACGTTCTAGGTAGTGGAGGATCATTATTATTACGGTTGGCATCATTATAGTTAGCTTATGCCCTCTGATCTCCCATGATGTTTAGAGGAATATGCTCCTCAAAAATAATTTCGTCGACAATAGGTTGCACTATAGGATGATCTTTTGGGAGATAGTGGCAAGCCTCGGGTGGGTTAGGCTTAAGTAATTCATCAGCAAAATAGTCTTCTGAGCCTTGGGCCTCCCTATGTATAACTGAGATGTATTTTGGGGGGGTCTTTGGTATAAATCATCCATGAGGGCCTCTTTTCCTGACCATGCAGAAAAGGAAGCCACATATAGTATTTTTTCCCTAAAAGAGGTATTCCAGGCGTCTTCTATTAACACTTAAGAAAAAGAAGCTAAGGGGTCCCCGACAATAGTGCCAAAAAGTGATAGGCTGTCATTAGGTCCCATTACTTTATAATATAATATTCAATTTCTCAATCGGGTAGTGTTCAAGGCAATCTGCAATAGAAGAGGTCCGGAGTATCTCCCTCAGGTTTCCTAACTTTTAAGAACAACTTAAGATTAATTCTAACTTCAAACTATTTAACTATCAAACTATAAAGTAATTTATTCCTAAGAAAACAAAAAATGCTTGAACTGTAGGCATAAGTATACTAATTTAGAAATCATAATAACTAAATTAAAAAGCACAAAAACAACTAAACTAAGAAGCTGAAAAATTATAAGAGCATAAAAGCTTATAGCAATCCATAAAACATTTTCTTAACAATAAAAATTCTAACAGTGAATAACATAAACTACGGAAGTGAAAAGATAACAAATACTTCAGAGCTAAAATTTCATAATATTAAATTTAATGACTCTCTATAGAACAACATTATAATAAAAGAGAACACTTATCTACTCCCGTCAAGTGGCCAGCTTGTGGGTCAACAAATTCATTCTCAGCTCACATTCACAACTATTTTAGGAACACTTCTATCAATCATAGTTATCATCTGTAACTCATAACTCAAAATTTTAGATAACAATCTCTTTATTCATAAACCTTGGAAACATTTTGACAGTATAACATTACTTTTCACTGTATATCTTATTTCCAGAGACCGTATCTTTTATAGAGAAACTATAACTACATGCTATATTTTAGATGGTATGGATAACCATTGAAAATATCTAAACAGATCTACAGATAACTCGTATATCTTTAATCCATTACACAGTAATTAAGAGGCTCAAGTTGAGCCATAAAGTCTTTAATTCAAAGGATAACAAAAATAACAACTTTAAGAACAACTACATCTTCGGTCCATCACCCTGAAGTTCCGGAGCATATTTCTAGCATATATCTCTAACTGTTCTGGAGCATGTGCCAGATGGATACTTCAATCTGTAACTTTGATTGACCGATTATTATCTACAAAACACTTAAAATAACCCATTAAATCTGTATTGGAAAATTACTTTAAGAAATCAAAAGAAATAAATTTTATACAAGTTCTTACTAAAATTAAGCAATTATTTCTCCTAAAATTTAATTAATTGGTAGAGGATAGATATTTGCATGTATGAACCAGGTCTTTATGTTATTATCATGATGAGGTTATTTTTACCTCATCACAAAGGACAAGTTATTACAGACTACTTAGCAATTATCCCATTAGTGCAAATCACTCACTAGTGTCAAATTTCCTAGATGATGGTATATTTAGAATAACCCCAACTCAAAAATGGAAGCTTTACTTTGACAGATCATATACTCAACATGGATCAAGAGTAGGTATACTATTCATCACACCCCAAGGCATGCATATACCTAAATCATACTGATTAGCATTCTCATGTACAAATAATAATATCTTTGAGTATGAGGCATTAATCGCAAGACTTAGGATGAAAATACAATGGAAAATTAAGGAACTATAGGTCTATGGTGATTCATAGTTGGTTTCGAAATAGGTGAATGATGAATATCAAACCAAAGATGAAAAAATTCTACCCTACAAAAAGATTGAAAATAGTTTCAAATAATATTTCAATGACATCACATTTGAGAAGATTCCTAGATTAAATAACAAAGCGACATATTCTATGACAACCATTGGGTCTCTCTTGGATATATCAGACAATATTCAACATTATGAATTCTTAGTGGAACAAATCTTGATCCTTGCATTCGATGTCCCAAAATCTAAACTTGTGTGTCAAATCATTGGTCCCAACTCTCCCTGGTACCAATACATATATAATTACCTCCATCAAAAAATCCTTCCACCTAATTTATCCACTAACCAGAGAAAAACACTCATTGGACGTTCATCCTACTTCCTCATTTTAGGCGATACACTCTATTTAAGGAGCTTTGATGATACCTTCCTTAGGTGTCTTAACTTAGAAGAAGCCCAAACTTCCCTATAGGAGGTACATGATGGTATTTTTGGGGCACACTTTAGTGATCCAAACCTAGCTAAGAAACTAATGAGAACTTGTTATTATTGGCCAACAATAGAACAAGACACCATCAATTTTCTCAAAAATGTTAGAAGTTTCGGCAACATGAAGACCTTATACATGCACCAACTCAAGAGCTTCAAGAAATCACCACATTATGGCCTTTTTCACAGTGGGGACTTTACCTCATAGGTAAAATAAATATCCCATCATCCAATGGTCATAAAATAATTATCACAACCACTAAATACTTCACAAAGTGGATTGAAGTAAATAGCTAAGTTTATCTTAAATTATATCATCTTTCGAGATTGTATTCCATGAACCATTGTTACTAATATGGATGAACATTTAAAAACCAAGATGTTTGTGAGATTTACCACAAATTTCACATCCAACACCATTTCTCTACCCCTATTATCCATAAATTAACGACCAAGTTGAGACATCAAATAAAAACATATTGAAAATCCTTAAAAAGATCAATAATGAAGTTGAGTAATTTGCATATCCATCTGAATCCTACCTTATGGGCTTATTGAACTAGCATTCACACACCCATAGGAGCCACCATGTATTCCCCATTCTTTGGAGATGAAGTAATTTACCTATCAAGGTCAATATCCTATCACTCAGAGTTTCTCTATAGGATACCATTAGTGATGAAGAATATATAGTTTCTAGAGTACATGACTTGGAATTGCTAGATGAAAGGCATCTCAATACACTCAATCACATATATGCTTATCAAAACCAAATTTTTTGTAGCTGTAATAAGAAGGTTATCTCACATAAGATTGAGATAGGAGACCTGGTACTTAAGGAAAATCAAAAGAACCAACAAGATCATGAAAAGAAAGGGAAATTTGAGCCTAACAGGTTAGGACCTTTTGTTATTACAAAAGCCTATGAATCAAGAGTGTACCAACCTACTACACTTGAAAGGGAACCAATAGACGAGCCTATAAAAAATGATCACCTTAAGAAATTCTTTGCATGATCTTCAAAGTATCCTAGTTCCAAAAAATACAAAAAAAGTAGAAATCTAAAAAAATGAAAAAGGACAAAAGTAAAGAGAAATAATTTTCCATATGGTAAAAACCACTTTTATGGTGCCTTCGATAAGTATCATGGTGAAAAATTGTTTATAGGCACCATGTGTAGAGGTTATTATCCACCATCTATTAGTAATAAATCTATTTTTCCCATAATAAATGCATTCCATACACCTTACCATCCCTATCATGGCTTGTGATCATCGATATTTAGTGTCAAACCCATTCCATCCCTTGTCATAATAATTTTCTTAACATGCCATCCTGTAATAAATAAAGACCTATACCTAATTGGGGCCATTTCCTTGATCTACTGTTTGGATTGTATATCTAACATTAGTATTAGAAGCAATTTTTTTCATAGACACCATATCATCATTTCACACTATCCATAATAAAAAAACCCATTCATAACATCTTATAATAAATTTGAATCACACTCACTCACCATAACCACAATAAATTGTCAATTTCCTAGACAAGGTCTAGTCAAGCAAGAACAAACTATGCAATACCCAAAGACATTGTGCATTTACAAAACAATCACAAATATAAAACTCATCTTAATTTATCTACAACCTACTAATCAATTTATAAAACTTCTTTTGACATCTTTTCCAAACAATCATGCCTTAACAAATGTATCCTTCCTATAATAAGCATTATCCACTTTGAGAAAGTATCTTTGGAAATAAAATTTGATGGTTGTTGATCTACTTGGTCCTTGAGTGTTTTTATTTCTTGATTTATCTTATTATCATATTCCAATGTTCCTTGAGGATATCTTAAAATGATTAGAAGAGAAATAATGGGGCAAGGTCATTTCTTTCATATGTTTTTTTTGTGGAATGTTTTTAGGCATTGTTATGATAGGTATAATCTTTGTGTGTGTGGGACTAGATTCTACTATTAAAAATTAGTTGTTGCATATAAGATCATTTAAACACCTTTATGCATTAGGTCTATCATGCTTTGAAACTATGTTCTCTTACATTTTCCAATAAGGTTCTATCATGTTTAGTAGGAATAAGGACAATCCTTCTTTGTAGTGTTAAAGTCTAGGAAAATGATACTAAAGTCATCATAGCTTATCATACCTTGGTGTGCATATATCCACTTGCCACAATTAAAATTCTCTATGATGATAAAAAAAATCACACTATAGAAAGAACGATATCTACCAATTTTCATATCCATCCAAATCAATCTTCTATCTATCTATCTATCTATCTCATTTTTGTATATTTCATCCCATTCATCATATATTCTATTATGTGATATCAATAAAAAATAACCATTTCATCACTATCTTCTACCATACTAACTCCCAATCACACGTGTATCATGAAACAACCAAACAAAAAGCATAGTACATCCATAACATCCATATATCTTGCATGCATACACATGTTAGAAACCATAATATGCATATCATAGAATAATCCATCTTTTTCTCATAAGTACCATATATATGTATATAACATCACATGCATATACCCTTCATCCATTAGGTCAATATCATATAGCTCATAGAGCTCATCATTCATTAAAAATACAAAAACATCATCACACATCTATCACATCAAAATCATCAATGCATACATATGTCCATCACATAGAAAAATCAAATAGAGACCATAAAATGATCAGATAACATGCATAAATGTTGCCACTAAAAATAGATCTCATCTTATATATCTCAAAAAAAGTGTCATGATACATCAATATACACTATCTGTACATTGAATCATTAACTATAAATATACCATACATTAGCTCACAGGTAAAAATCATAATGTGTCTACATAATGTCATTTGTACAATAAAGGGCTAGAGAGAAATCCCTCCCGTAGAATGGGAAGGAGATGGCTATTGTGACTTTGATGGTCCTAGATGTTGTGGCCATGTACCTCTCTATCCATACTCCCCACTCTACCCTCACGATGATGGAGGAGGTGGTGGCCCCATCACCCCTTCACTCATTGACCTTCATGATCTAGATCTCTTTGATTGACTGTGTGAAGCCAGGTGGTCTACACTTTGGTGGAACCACTCCCTCACATAAAGAACTATAATAAAGGGCCTCTTGTGTTGATCTCAAAATATTTGAGATCATCTCAGTTGTGGATCCCTACACTGTATCTCTGACCCTAATCAAAATCTTCTCTAACCTCTAATATTGGATGACTATAACATCCCTCTCTACCATCATACTAGTTAGTTATGCATGTACACTAGCTAACTAAGCTTGTAGGCCCCACACTTAGGCTTGTAATGTTGTCACATGATCAGCATCCCCTCCTATCATGTTGCACCACTATTGGTGGTGGCTTGCTGCACCACTAATGGTGGTTGTGCTACTTGTTGTACCATAGGTGGTGGCATATCTATCTAATGAACACTAGGTACCTATCCCCCACCATAATTACCTCCTCCTCCTCCCCCATCATCTCATGGTACACTTGATAATGTACTCACTTTCCTTGCTTCCTATCATGTCCTCTCTTCCTATCCCAACCTAGAGGATTCATCAACCATCACAGTATCATCTCTGCCCACCAAGTATCATATGCCATTTTTGTCCCTGCATCAATAATATCTAGATAGGTTACCCACTGTACTGGTACTAACCCCTTAAAATATTTGATCATTGTGTTTGAGCTAATTATGGGCCCCTAATGTAGGGTCTCCCTATGTGATTAAGAAAATAAGGCCTCACTTTCTAGTGCATCCTACCACTCACCAAACTGTTTATAACCTTGGTGGTCATGTTCTCTTTGTCCCTACTCCCCACTCTCCCCTCATCGTAATGGAGGAGGTGGTGGCCCCATCACCCCCTCACTCACTAACCTTCATGATCTATATCTCTCTAACTAACTACATGTGAAGTGAAGTGATATATGGTTTGGTAGAACCAATCCCTCATACAAAGAACTATAATAAAGGGCCTCCTATGCTAATCTTGAAATCTTTGAGATCATCTCATCTATGGATCCCTATGTTTTGTCTCTAACCTTGATCAAACTTTTCTTTGATATTTGATGATTGCAACATCCATCTCCATCGTCGTACTAGTTAGCTATGCTTGTACGCTAGCTAATTGAGCTTGTAAGCCCTGTACCTAGGCCTATAATGTTGTCATCTAATAACCATCCTCTCCTACTTGCTGCACCACCACTAGTGGTGGTTGTGATACCTAATGAGCACTAGGTACTTTTCCCCCCACCACTATCACCTCCTCCTCCCCCCCATCATTCCCATCATCCACTCGGCAATGTACTCACTTTCCATACTTCTTATCATATCCCCGTCTCTCGTCCCCACTTGTAGGATTTGTCAGCAATCATGATCTCATCTTTGCCCACCAAGTCTCATATGCCGATGTTATTCATGCATCAATATTAATTAGATGGGGTACCCAATACACTAGTACTAACCCCTCAAAATCCTCTATCATGGTGTTTGAGCTAATCATGAGCCCCCACTGCAAGGTCTCCATATGTGATTGGGTAAATAAGGACTCACTTGCTAGTGCATTCTACCACCCTCAAAATTGTTATTGACTCTAGTGGTCTTATCTATATTTGTCCTTGCTCTCCACTCTACCCTAGCAATGATGGAGGAGGTAGTGGCCCCGTCACCCACTCACCCATTGACCTACATGATCTAGATTTCTTTGATTGAGTACATGTGAAGATGAGTGCTCTACACTTTGGTGGAACCACTCCCTCATACAAAGACCTGTAATAAAGGTCCTCTTATGTTAATGTTGTAATATTTGAGATCATCTCAAATATGGATCCCTATGTTATGTATCTGACCTTGATAAGACTCTACTCTAACCTATGATATCAAATGACTGCAACATCCCTCTTTGTCATCATATTATCTAGTTGTGCCTATACACTAGCTAATTGAGCTTCTAAGCCCTACACCTAAGCCTGCAATGTTGTCACCTGATCACCATCCCATCCTACCTGTTGTACCACTACTGGTGTTGGCACTACCTATTGCACCACTAGTGGTGGCACTTCTTGTTGCACCACTAGCCATGGTTGTGCTACTTGTTTCACGACAAGTGGTGGCATAGCTACTTGCTAAGCACCAGGTACCTATCCCCCCACCATCATCACCTCTTTCTCCTCCTCCCCTATCATCCACATGGTCCACTTGGTGGCATACTCACTTTCCTTGTTTCCTATCGTATCCTCCTCTCCCTCCCCACTTGCAATATCTATCAAACATCACAATCTCATTTATTCCCATCAAGTATCATATGTCATTATCATCCTTGCATCACCAATATATGGACGAGGTACCCACTGCACTAGTACTAACCCCTCAAAATCCTCAATCGATATGTTCAAGCTAATCATATGCCCCACATACAATGTCTCCCTATGTGATCAGGAAAATAAGGCCTCACCTAATGGTACATCATACCACTCACCAAAATATCTATAGAATCAATCTAAAACATAGAAAAGTGAAACCCTAAGATTTGAACCTAGGGTTTATGCACTTTTTCAAGATGTGTCATTAATTAGTTTATTAGAGATTTGATGGGTAGTGGGCAGGGTTTGATGGATTTGGATAAGGTATGTGATTGAATTATAGCCTGATAAATGAGTCAACCATCCCTTAACCAAATTTGAAAATGTCCTAATGATGAAATGCAATGATCTAACTAGGCTAGTAGTACAATTTACTCTTATGATGCAAATATAGAAAATACATAAAGTCACAAGAAAATTCAAACAATTGAGCAAGTAAAAGTAGGACACTGTGCACTTGAAGTTCAAATATGAGCCTAATTTTGGAGGACACTCATGCCTAGGGTGCGTTTCCTTATAGAAATTTTTCGGATCTATATCCATAGTCCTTTGATGTTGGATCTGACCTTCAAATTCCTACCTATAAATCTATTAGATCACTGTCATATATTTCTATAATTGAGTTTCGACGAGTTGACAAGATGTAGGGCTTCAAATGTAGCAATGGATGCTTTTTCTTAAAACTCCTTTTAATCCTCTTCAAACCTAAGATCTACATATTCAAAAAGAGAGGAAATGTTGGGCCATTTATGAGGTTTCCTTAGTTAAACCCCATGTAAGTGTTTCCACTTCCACAATGGCAATGCCAATGATAAAATGATAATGGACCAGAAGGAATGATGAAATCACAAAGTGTTGTAACTAAGTACCCTTCAATGGCTTCCTTAAAGGACTAAAGTCATGCACATCACCTCAAGGACTTGGATCTTGCTTGCTTGATTTTCTTGAATACTTTGGAGACCTAAAAAGAGTGTTAGCCTTCACAAAACAATGACAACATGAACACACATAAACTCACATAGAATTTGACATGATGTTAGGATCTTGAATTTCTGCAATAAAGCTCTAAAATGCTTCTCTTGACTTTCTCTTGAATGATCTTGACAATAATTCCTCCAATAAATTTTAGTTAACTTTCAGATTATGCAATAACTAGGTATTTATAGACATTTTTTCAATTTCCCAAAAATTAAATTCCTATGGCCAACTTTAGACACTTGAATTGCAAATATTAAATTGATACAACTGACATATTTGAATTTGGATCCAAAATAGGGACAATCACACCTAGGGTGATTCCCCTTGCCCTATTTTAAAGGATTTTAAGTGTTGAGGGTAAGGTCTTGGATATATGCAATTGTTTCCTGCTTGCAATTCCTCGTAAATTTTTAAAAATAGACCATAAAATGCATAATTTAGGAAATTAAATATTCAATTAGCTCCAATAATTTAAGGGGGAGAAAAACATAAGGTGAAATTGTTATGGGTGAAAATTTACAATGGTACATTTAACCCCCACTTTAGTGAGAGTATGAACTTATGCTCAAACTCACACTAAAGTAGAAAATCTATGTCAAGAGGGGTCTAATTGTCTAGATGTTGAAGAGATAAAATGACTAAGGATCTAGGGGGAGTGTGCAAGCCCCCGTGATCCAATATCCCATGGTAAACCAACATGAGCACAAAGGAACACACACATGTATGATATACAACAATACAATATAGATAAACATGTATATTATAAAACACGAAGCATACATGTTGAAAACACATGAAATGTCTAACCTGCCCATTGTTCTACTCGGTAATTTTTTGAAGTTTTACCCACAAGTGAATAGTTTATGCATATATCAACAAGAGCACTAAAAATTTCTTTTCTCTTCAATAATAAATGCACCATTTGAAAAATAACCTTTCCAAACTTTTCTATTGCATATACAAAGAATCTTTTCAATAATATAAATATGATTTCACTTTACATAAATATATTCAAGATATCATTTAACATTTATAATTTACATTTAGATGGACACATGAATACATACATAGCTTCAACAAACTCACATGAACTAGAAATACAAATGGTCCAAAATGTCCTCCCAAATGTAGGCCACCAACTGCATGAGGAGAAGCATCACTCAAGTGCTTTTCCACCAACCATGGACTAACTACAGTTCCCACACAACTACCAAAATTTGTAAGATGGCCCTCCCTTCAACAAAGAGATTGGTTTGGTAACCTCATCCTTCAAATAGCCTTTCTTAAGCATAGTGATGTGTCATATATATCTAGAGCTTACCATAAAGTCAATCTCTATTTCTATGATATTCTCAGCCTAGTATGTACTTGGATCACAGTGAATTGACGGTGTAGACAGTGGCTACCTACACTACTTTGGCCAAAGATTCAACACCCAGTACTTCGAGTGAGGGTCATCTATATTCACCACTATAATTTCTCAATTTGTACTGACCATTAACATTATATTCTATTCTATTCTATTCTAGGTTATTCTCTTTCTCATGGATTATCCTAACCCCAAGAATAACCTTCCCATTGATTCATATTAACTAACATAGCAATCAAGTATCCCAAAAGAAATATATCTTATTCTACACACCTAGAGTATTGTTATATTTCGTATAGTAACTACAATCTATGTATAGTACAAATAATATTTATAATTGATTAAAACTCATTTAGTATAAATAGCTATATACGTATAAACCCAAAAGAAATGGTCCCCAATACAAGAAACAATCAAGAACTTTCAAAATACTTGCAAGCACCAAAACAAACATAAAGACAATCTTTTCAACATGACAATATAATAAACAATATTTTCAACATAATAAAAAATGAGTAGAAATCAACATGCCTATTTAAAGCTCCAACTGAATAATCTTCCCTCCTAACTTAATGGCTCAAGTTTTCTTGCAACTTCCACTACAAACAACCCAAATTCCTCTACTAGCTTCTCTCCAAATATCTCAACAAAAATGATGTAAAAAAACAAAACAACTCTCAACCTCATAACCTCTCAACTCTCTTTGCACCAATTTTGTAGTAGAATAACACAAAGAAAATAGATTGACAAGTGATACAATTGGTAGAATGAGCACCTTTATTTATAATAATTTGTGAGTAACCAAAGGCTACAAACAAGTTTATATTTATGCCACCTTTCTATCCTCATGCAATGACTCACCAAGCTAGCTCATAGGTTTGCAACACATAACGGTCCTAACCATTTAAATGGTTAAGTCGAATTGTTATTGTTACCTATTTTTCACTTCGAGCTCAAACAGGTAGAGCTGAATGAAGTTCATCATTTACAGGTACAAATTTTTTTCATGTTTTGCTGATTAGGTGTTCATTGATCATCATTGAGATCATCTTACATATGAATCATAGTTTTATTGTGCAAACATTTAAAACAGAAAATTGATAAAATTTGCATAAGTGATGCTTTTATTCATTTTGTAAAAATGCTGAATCTCGCACAAGCTGCGAGAGTAACTGAGTTTGATTCTAACAATCAAAAGATGAATACAAAATTCAAATGTACAAACTACACAACTGAAAATAATATAAGCGTAAAGGAGAGAAGCAATTCATCATTGCCTATAATGATGAATCACTTTCGTTGGTGCTTCCAGCCATCGTGCCTCCAAGCAGCTGCAACCTCGCTTCATCGCTCCATGAAACTGCAAAATTGTTAAGGAAATGGTATTAGAGTTATACTCTAAGCAATGGTGAATTAATTTCTACCTCATGCCTATGCTACAGATAGGAATGTAATTTGCATTAAACCAAGCATTCATCAGTTGAAAGGATGACAATCGAGGAAAAACATAATTCAATGGAAGCTTTCAGCTTTTTTTATTTTGCTAACATGTTTGTTTCAGTGTGCAGGTACAGATTCATCATGTTCGTGGTTATTTTATCAGATATGTGGAGAAAAACGGGCTCCCACAAGGGTTGAGCTCAGCATATCAAGGAGGATATACTCACAAGTTTCATACGAAGTTCATTAAAAGAATCAAGCCATTAAAAGCATAAATGCTGCACTCATCAATTTCATGTTCTATTCAGCTCTACTTTATATTTTTCACATTACATTTAAATGAAGTATAGAGCCTCTTTGCATTGAAGAGAAACATAGTATTCGAGCATTGGAATGCTTTCATAAACCATATCACCGTACAAGATAGATTTGCAATAATCCAATTCTCTATAGGTTCTTCAACAGAAAAGCAACAAATTATGGCTTAGACAACATTTAAGGGATATGCTTTTACAAAATCTATAAGGCATGTAACTTAATAATAATAGAAATACAATGATCAAGTTATAGTTCATGCATCAATTACTATGAGAAGCAACAGATTTGAATGCAAGAATAACCTTTCATTGAATATGACAAAAGTTCATCTCATAAGTGATTCAAGTAAACTATGATAGAACAGTCCAATATCTCATTACCAAATGTTTGACAAATGATGAAAATCTGAACAAGGCTATTGGATAATTAATTAAATTCCCAAAGGATTTCTATCCGTATATTACAGAGAGTGCTTAACAGGTGTGCCAAGCAAAGTTCAAAGGAAGTTGCTAAGGATAGAAGCTCGTGCTGAAGCAGAATTGAACGCTAATGCTGTTGCATATCAATGTGTATTACTGTCTGGGTAATTCATGAGGTATGCTCATACATAGGGAGCATCAAGCTATTTCATTGTTGAGTTGTAATGTGACAGCTAATGAATAGGTTACATAAAAGCATACAACCACAATAGCATCAAACATATCAATAAGAAGTTAAGAAGGCATTAAAATGACAGTCCTTTGGAGGCCTCACAGGATGAGAATATTTAAGCAAGGAGTGCTGGGCCCAAAAGCATTGATAGGAATAATATGAGGAAGCAGTCATCAAATCACATTATTTGGAGATTTTTATTAATTCTTGCTTGTCATAAGATGATTGCAAAAAAGAAACCCTACGGAGTTCTCAAATGCAAGTAACTTCAGCTATCACAGTTTCAAATCAAGAAGATAACATAATGGAGGTAAATAAGTAGAATACAATAAAGATAATCATCGAGCTTCAGCAAAAATACAATTTCTTTTCCTTATAGAGAATGATTTTCAAAGACAACAAGAAAGAAATAAGGAGTTTCAGAAAAATCATTAATGTTCTCTCAAGATGCGGACAAGAAATACCCAGATCAAAACATGTAAATTGCAGCTAGATTCATAAGTATGCATGTATTTGTATCAGTCTCAGCTACAAGAGCTTCAATATCATATAGATATGTAGAGCACTCAAAAGATCAATGGAAGTTAAGAGGTTAAGAAGAATTTCTTTTCAATCACAAGATAGGTGCAGGGCTCGAGTTTCAACATCAAACCGCATGAAGACTTCCAGAAATTGAAATAAGAGTTTTATGCCACGGCCATAATGTATGATAGGATTCAGAAAAAGGATAGATAGGAATCACACGAAATCCCAATATCATGCAGAATGAAGGAGGAGGACAAAAGCTATAAAATACAAAGTTTCTTTGTTTGTTTGCAAGAAATTAAAGGAAAAAACAAGGATGTTACCTTCAGTTCGAGCTTGTTCCCATGAAACTTCAGCTTTATTTTTGTATTTTTCTCTCAGAAAGACTCCAGCCAAGGCGTCCATGGCAGCCAAGTAATAGAAAATGAAGAGGAACTAACTTACCCTGCAAGCCAAAGTGGAGATTTCGAATTCCTAGCAAAAGATTCAAGTTTTCTATGCATGAAATGATCCAAACTTACCCAACACGGTGGTGGTTTCAGAACAAAGAGAAGACACATAATATATTAGATTTATAAATAGCCATGCCTTTTAGGCCTCAAGATCTTATTCAAATGCTCAAAAAGTTTCAGATTTGAGACAAAATGAGCTCCATATTACCTGTTATGTTCAAAATATCTCAAGAGATCATAAAAAATCGACAGGGAATGGTCGATTTCGAGCTTCAAACCCTCCATGGCGGCCGACTTCCTCCAAAAGCTTCTCCAAGTCAAATGCAAAAGAGTGATAATGACTTTTAGGGTTCGATGTGTGTTTTGTTCATTCACTCTAATTTCACTTTGCATATTTTTTGTAATGATTTTTAATAATCATTTTGTTTTTAATTGTCCTCATGGTCACGTTTTTTGAAGTCAATGTGTTAAGAAAATGGTCGGCCTTATCAAATAGCAATGAAGATTGATGCTAGGGTGTTATGGCAGAATCTTTTAATTATTGATAAATTTTTGCCAAGTGTGGTCGAATGGTGGTCTTAGTGAAAAGTGCGAAGTACATTTTAAATGTGATATATGGAGTTTGAAGATTATGAGGCGAAATAAAATTTAAATTAGATTTATTCTTTTTTAAGTCTTATTTGCATAAATAATGTAAATGGATTAATTGAATGATGAAATAAATCATTTAATTAATTTATCATCTAAATGAAAATAAGAATATTATGTAAAGCTAAGTCATCTTTTACTTCAGCTCTACATCAGATTGTCAACTGAAGATTTATCATGAGAAAGATAGACTTTTAAATGTGCATGGGCAGATTGGTAAAAACGAGGCAGTTTTGCATGCATTAGCCCACTTTTTCAGGGATTTCAGTTCAGTTCAAGTTACATGTCAGTTGCACGCTTTATGACTTCCAGTTCGAGATCGAGTTCACTCATTCTTGCATGAGTTTGAACCACTTTTTCAGGGATTTTCACTTGTGCTCAGATTTCACTTTGGGATTGTCATCTTTTCACTTTCAGATCACTTTCAGTTGCTTATTCATGCACTTTGGAGTGCCTTTCATATTGTATATATTGAAAAAGTTTATCTTTTTCAATCTAGTTCTTGTTTTTTAGCCTTTGCACTCTGCAAAGCGAATCATCTTGTAACTCAACATTTTTACAGAGTAATACAACAGTGTTTTTATAGGTTCAAATCGTGTTATTGCAGAGAATTCCTTCAAGTTTCAGTATTTTAGAATTCACCTTCAAGTTTCAAGCATCTTTGTCATGTGGGATTGATCGAAGTGATTACTGTGTTTGCAATTTATGAAACCTTTAAATATTTATGTCTCCTTAATGAATTCTGTATGCATCCAAGTTTAAATCCACTGGTTAAACATTGTGCTAATCAATAATTGAACAGTCTAGTTGTGAGAATCATATTTTCCTTCTATGATTGTTTCTTTAAAAGCCTTTGTTTAAAACATTCAAGTGTTTAAGCTTCCAGACCTAGTTGTGCGAATGAAAATAGTGAGTAATTGTTCTGTGAGTTAAGTCTGCATATTGAATTCTTCGGTGCATCACCATAGTTAAAGTTTCATACTTTAGAATTTAGATTTAGTCTTGCTCCCTTTTCCAGTAAACCACTCAGTTATTAACCAAAAGATTAAATAGGAACCAACCTAGAATCTGGAGGTCTAATTCCTTATAGGATACCCACAGCCTGGAGTTAGTACCAATGTTTCAATAGATTGCTGAATTTCAATATTCGAGCATTTCGAGTGCAATCTGATTGACAACAGTTATAAGGGACATCAAGCTCAAATCAAGTTTCCTAATTCAAATTCCTTCACATAATGCCACCAAGTTTTCTCTTGGCTGAGTCTCAATACTATTTATAGTCTTGTGTGTATTTTGAAGACCTCTTAAGCATTCCAAACACTTGCAATATAGTGCCACATTCATATGTTGGTGCCCAAGTTTTGTTACACCTCGAGTAATATTACCTATTTATTATTATCTTGTTGATTAAATTGCTTGAATAAATGAATGTGCTTTATGAATCATTACATTAATGTGTTTTATGAATCTTTCTATGAATGTGTTTTATGAATCTTGAATGGAAACATGATGAATGAATGATTTATGCAATTTGATATTTTATTTTGATTCTAACTATGAAATGTATGATGCATATGATTATGTTGTGATCAACTAACTATTGTTATGATTTGCTAAGCTGGATGCAGGAACATATTCAATCCTCCAAAAGAGAGGGGGAGTATCACTCAAGAGAAGAACTTGGTATGGTAACCCTAATGATCCTATATGAGCTTCACACACACTCACAACCTAGTTGGTATAATTCGAGTCAAGTAGTTAGGAAAGGGTAAGTGTTCTTCAGTCTGGTCTATGAATGTCTTGTGTTACGTTTTGATCTTGATCTATGAATGTTTTGATTTAAACATATTTGATTGAGTCTTTATTTTGAGTGAAAGTTCTTCTATGTGGGTTTACAAGAATATGTGATTTGATGGAGTATATACATATATATATGTATGTGTCTACAAAAACTCATACATATGAGTATATGTGTGCATGGGTATACATAGGTAGACATACCTACACATGCTCATGAATGAATAACCCATTTATATGAGAATGTTGATTGGACAACTAAGACATATATACATGTATATATATACTTTGTGTATATACATCAATCAATGAGTACGTGATTAATCAAGCAAGCATATAAATTGATGGAGATATATCAATTGTTATATTATTAATGCTTTGCATTAACTAAGGCACATAATAAACTGTAACCTTTATGCATACTACTGAGTTATATTTCTGCGTACCATATTTACCACCTTGAATAAGTCAAAGATTGTGTAAATCAGCTTGTAAGCAAAGCAAGGGGTGAACCATACACCGACCTTGGATTCCTTTATATGTGGGTGCTAAACATAATGTGGCACCAAGTTCTTTATGGCTTGTAGAACTCTATTTCAAATCTAAAACTCATATGACAGCAGTTGAAAGAGGTGACTTAGTCTTTATACTAGTTGAACAAAGCAAGTCGATTCATTTAGGAAACTTTAGCTTACATTTTTGAGTGTTATTCTTGCTTTCCATTAGAAAGAGTGACTCATTCTTTGAGGTGTAAGCTAGCTGTGCATGTGTTTGTTGATCAATGTTTTTAGCTGCCACCACTCTTTTATTTGGTTGAGTTGATAGGAAGGTGGCAATCTCATGAACTTTTTTGTAGCCTTTGGTTGCTCAAAATTTAGTATAAATAGAGGTGCTCATTCTACCAATTGCTGCACTTATCATTCTAATTATCTTGATGTTATTTTTCTGTGATTTCTAAGCTAGTGAGTTGAGAGTTATTTTGTTATTTTGTATTTGTGATTATTGTGAGATTTAGTGAGAAGTTAGAAGAGGGAAATTAAGTGAATCTTGAAGGAGGAATCAAGCGAGCTTGAGGATTAGAACTAGGAATAAGTTTAATCAATTGGAGCATTATACAAGCATGCTAGTTTCTATACCTTTGTTGTTTATGTTGGATAGGTTAATTGGTTTTATTACTATGTTGGAAAATAATGCTTTTGAATATGTTGAGATGTTTGTTTATGATTGTGTATCTCTTGGTTGTGCATTATGTTGTAGAACCTATCTTACTAGTTATATTTGTATGTGCCCTATATATGTGAATTTATATGAATGCAATATATTTATACTATACATATTTTTCATCGCTATATGTAGGATGTCTAAACGAGATGTATGTAGGAAAGAGTAAGAAGTTGCTAGAATTAATTTGGTAGTAAAGTCACTTTTTTTATGAGATATTAAATGGGTTATTCTTGGGATTTGTATGATCCATGGGAAAGGGGGTAGCCTAGGTATAGAGTATGAATGTCCATTAAACCAAATCAAGCTAGGAAGGTGTGTGAAAATGTGATGTCCACTCTAAGTTCTGGGTGATGAATACTTTGGCCAAAGTACTGTAAGTTGCCAATGTTTACACTGTCAATTTCACTGTGATCCAAGATTATGTACTAGGAAAGGGATATTCATACATGTAAGTTGTAACCAATGTATGCTAGTACTAGATATGTATAGGACACAACACCAAGCTCATAAAAGGTTATTATTATGAGGTTACCAAACCAATCTCTTCGTCGAAGAGTAGGGACATCTTACCAATTAGGTAGATGTGCGGGGGACCGTAGTAAGTTTGTGGTTGGTAGAAAAACATTTGAGTGATGCTTCTCCTCATCAGTTGGCATCCAATATTTGAGGGGGACTACCTAGAACATTTGTACTTTATATATATTATGTAAGCTTTTTTAAACAATGTATGTAACTAGTATCCATCTCTATGGGATTGTAAATATGAAATGTCATATAGAAACTATGTATCATCATATTATTTGATTTAATGAAAGTAATTCTTTTGTAGGCAATGGGAAAGTTTGAAATATGTTTCAAATGTGCATTTATTATTCAAAGGTAAAGAAAATTTTGTATTTCTCTTAAAATGTTAGATGCATAAACTATTCACTTGTGGGTTAAACATAGAAAATTGTATTGTGTAGAATAATGGGCATGTTACACGTAGTATCAAAGATACTAGGTTTAGCTCTAGAACCTATGTGCTTGCTATGTTTCCAATCCAACATTATATGAGCCTAATTTTTGGAAATTCTTGTGGCAAGATGGTGCATCTCAAGATGATTGCAAGAAAGTTAGTGATAAAAAATGAACGCTACGTATGGGACAAGAAGGAAAAAGAAGCCCTTGTTTAAACCATTGAGGGAACTAATCATGACAATGCCATTTGGATAAGTGATACGAAGGCTTTCAATCATTCCATTTCATGAATCAATCAAGAGAAAAGAAGGATGAGAGAGGCTACCAACTTCAAGCATCTACCTTTTGTTTTCCCGGCTAAGTCATACTCTTTATCACTTTCTAGGGATATGCCCTCAAAATGTAGTGTTAATCCAACAATGATATTTAGGGACCCTCGTGTTATACCTATGGATAAAATTATTGTAATAGCCTCAAAGTGGAAAATCGGAGGAATATGTTCCCCAAAATTATGTATCAAAGGATAGGTCTCAGGGATATTATCCTTTTGATGAAGTAAATGAGCAAAAATCTGAGGGGTATACCCCATGTAACTATGTATCTAAAAGAAAAACAGAGGGATATTCTCCCTTAACTATTTGAATAGTCATTCTATGTAAACTCAAGGATATTGAAATCCTTATTAATCTTAAATAAAAACATGCTTTCGACAAAACTTGTGTATAAGTTCTTTATGGAATTCATTATATGAATGATTGTTCTTTAATACTTGTAGAACATTTGGTAAAATTTCTTAGATATAATTAAATGAAACCTCTAGGTATAACTGTTCTTGGGAAAAATGGTTAGGACATGAACTAACATTGGGGGAAGACAAGAAGTAGGAAAAGGTACTGAGAAATTTGAAGCTAAGTTGGATCACATCTTGTCTATAATGATGAAACAAGAGCAAGGATAAGAAACCTTGAACAAGAAGTAGGGGGTAAAGAAAGAGTTGAACAAGAAGTCCCAAATAATGATGAGGAAGTTCCTAATAATGAGGAGGAAGGGGATAATTGTCATGATCAGACCCATTCTAGTGAACAAGAGGATGAAGAGTCATAGTTAAAGTTAGATGGAACTAAAAGGAAAAGCTTGGAAAATGAGCTATCCCATGACATGAATAAGATCACACCTCCAAATTTTGAGGGTAGTGCTATTGGGGATGTAGTTGAAGCATGGCTTATAGATATGGAAAAGTACTTTGAGATTAGAAATTACTCCAAAGTCACTAAAGCCATATGGGGAGCTTTCTAGTTGGTAGGTGAAGCATCCAATTGGTGGATGAATAAGAAAATGGAGCTAGGGCTCAGTTCCTTGAGGCTGACATGGAGTGAATTTGTAGATATTTTTTGGAAATGGTGGTTACCATAACTCTTCTATGATCAAAAGCTCATTGATTTCTAGAATTTGAAACAAGGAGATTCTTTAGTGAATGAATATTGGGAAAAGTTCACTCGCCTCCTAGGTATGTACCTATGTACCAAAAGGATGAGAGATTCCAAATAAGGAAGTTTATTATTTGTCTTAATGCTCAAATAGCTGGTGAAGTAGACACACATGATCCTATAACCATGTACTTGGTGTATGAAAAAGGTTATTAAGCAAGAATAAAAGCTTAAGTCTATTTCAAACTACTAGGAAAGGAATAGAAAGAAGTTTAACTTGGCGTAAGATAATCAAGCTCCAAGGAGGCCTAATGAAGGGGAAAATTTTCAGAAGCAAGGGGAAAAGGGACCATAGAAAAATTTGAATGAACCAAGAAGAGATCAAAGACGAAGCAATGAAATGTATAACAACAACTTCAAAAACAATGTTGGTGGAAATGCTAGTAACTATGGAAGACTTGTGAGAAAGAGGGGACCATTGAATGGATGATATACATGTGGCGAGATCACTTTACTAATTGGTGTCTTAACAAGCTAACAAAATCTCAATCACGTGGGAATCCTCTTCATCCACAACAAGCTGCTTTCCAACAAAGGATACATGTTGTAGTAGACAACCAACAAGCATAGTACCAAATTACTCTGGTAGAAGTCTCAGGTACTTTATCTGGCATTCCTATATCAATTTTAATAGATATTGGTGCCATAAAAAAATTCATTTCTTCTAGGATAGAAAGAAAAATATCTAGAAAGGTTTGTTTTATGGAAAAATCTTAGGTTGTTGAGTATGCAAACCAGACAAGAGCTGTGGTGAGTCAATGTCTATTTGAAGCAAGGTTAGAACTTCCAAATTTCTCTATGGAGGTGAATTTGTACATAGCCCCATTAGGTTCTTATGATGTCAACTTAGGAATGAATTGAATATGGAAGAATATATCTAAAGTGGATTGCCATGCTAAAACTGTAGAATGCTTAGATGATCTAGGTAACCAAGTGTCATTGCAAGGAACATCGAGAGAAGTGAAATTGCAACAAATTTTAGTTGTGCAAATGCATAGGGAAAAAAAGAAAGGTTGTCAACTCTTCATAGTAAAAATAGATAAACTTGAAGAATACAAGGAATCCAACCTTCAAGATGATGTTATGTATTATGAACCTCAAGATTCTCAAGAAGTCAAAGAAAGAGAAGTGGTGAAAATAGGGAAATCGGATATGGAGAAATATATTGTCCTACGAAAATTTGTGGATGTATTTCCAGATGAAATACCTAGATTACCTCCCAAGAGAGTGTTTTATTTCTCCATTGACATAGTTATTGGGTCAATACCTATATCAAAAGTATCATATAGGATGAACACAATAGAATTGATGGAGTTGAAAGCACAATTAGAAGAATCGTTGTCTAAAGGACTAATAAGACCCAGTGTTTCACCCTATAGAGTGCCAGTGATCTTTGTAAAGAAGAAAGATGGTACACTGTGCTTGTGTATTGATTATCATTTTCTTAACAAAGAAATGGTAAAGAATAAGTATCCATTTCCATGTATTAATGATCTCTTTGATCAAATGCAGGAAGTGACAATGTTTTCAAATATTGATCCATGTTCTAGATATGATCAACTAAGAATCAAGGATGAAGATATTTTCAAGACAACTTTCAAGACTAGATACGATCATTATGAGTTCATAGTCCTACCTTTTGGACTCACAAATGTATCGGCTGCATTCATTAACCTCATGAAAAATGTATTTAGGGACTACTTGGATAGCTTTGTGTTGGTTTTCTTGGACAACATCTTAATCTACTCCAAGAATGAAGAGGAACATCACAAGCATCTGGACATTGTGATTCAACGATTGAGAGAACATAAGTTGCATAGGAAACTATTGAAGTGTACCTTATTCTAAAAAGAGGTACAATATTTGGGTCATGTAAATTCAACTGATGGGATTGCAATTGATCCTATGAAGATAAAAACAGTGATTGAGTGGCTGGTGCCCAAGAATGTGCCAAAAGTTAGAAGTTTTATGGGTTTGGCTAGGTATTATCATAAGATTGTTGCAAATATTTCAAGAATAACAGTTCTCATCACTTCTTTGCAAATGAAAGGTAAGAAGTTTGAGTGGACAGAGAATTGTCAAGCAAAATTTGATCTACTCAAAGAAAAGTTGACCATGACTCTGATACTTAAGGTACCAGATCCAGATGGAAACTTTACTGTTATTACTGATGCTTTAGGAGAAGGATTGGGTGGAGTATTAATGCAAGAGGGATGAGACATAGCTTAAGAGTCAAGGAAGCTAAAGCCCTATGAAAAAAATTATGCTTTGCATGATTTAGAGTTAGCAATGGTTGTTCATGCATTACAGATGTGGAGACACTATATGTTGGGAAAAGCCTTTGAACTGAAGACTGATCACCATGGCCTCTAGTATTTTTTTACCCAATTTAATCTTAATGCAAGCCAAATAAGGTGGTTGGAATTGATATTTGACTATGATTTCAACTTCAGTTATATCAAGGGGAAGGAGAATTAGGTTGTTGATGTTGTAAGTCATAGGAGGCATATCTCCTTGATGGTATCGATCCAAACTGACTTTAAAAGCCAAGTGTTGCAAGAATCCAAGGGTGATGAGTTCTATGAACAAGTTAGGAAAGCACTCTCGGATAATCCACAAGATCGAAGGTATGAAGGATATCACCTTAAACCTAATGGATTAATAAGGTATAAAGGGAGAATTTATGTACCTAATTATGGAGAGTTGAGGAACTTGGTATGGAAAGAAGTTCACAATACACCATATTCAAGGAATCCTAGTGTAACCAAAATGTTGGTTGATGTAAATCCATTATATTTCTAGAAGGGTATGAAAGGGGATTTTGCAAGGTTTGTAGCAAGTTGCTTAGAGTGCCAAAGAGTGAAGGTAGAGCATCATCATCCTGTAGCTCTTTTATATCCACATGAAGTTCCAGAAAGTAAGTGGAAAATCAATAGCATGAACATTGTGCAAGGACTACCTATGTTGAGGAATAAGCACAATGCCATTTTGGTAGTGGTGGACAAGCTCACTAAGGTAGCTCACTTTATACCAGGAAATATAACTGATGGATCTCCTGTAATAGATTGGAAGTTTGTTCAAGAGATATTTAGCTTGCATGGGATTCTTCAAAAGATTATATCTAATAGGGATGCTCATGTGACAACTAGATTTTGGCAAACCCTATTTTCTGCACTTGGAACAAAATTGAATATAAGTGTTACATATCATCCGAAAATGGATGGAAAAATTGAAAGAGTAAACCAAGTGTTAGAGGACCCACTAAGGATTTATTACATGGATCAACAATAAAAATGGGAAGATTACCTACCATTGGTTGAGTTTGCATATAATAACTCTTATCATTCTGTGATCAAGATGGATCCATTCGAAGCATTATATGGTAGGAAGTGTCAAGCTCCTATAAGCTGGGATAAGCTAGAAGATAGGATAAGCCTTGGGCCAGAGATGTTATCCAAAACGAAGGAGCAAGTTGGCATTATTAAGCAAAGCTTAGTAGAAGCTAATGATAGGGAGAAAAATTATGATGATGCCAAGCGGGTACCTAGAAATTTCTCAGTGGGAGAAAAGGTTTTACTAAGGGTCAAGCCTCATAAGAGTTCTATCAAGTTTTGGAAGTCATCTAAACTAGATCTGTGCTATGTATGTCTTTTTGAGGTTCTTGAGGAGATCAAACTTGTAGCATATATGATTTCTTTTTTGCCAGATCTTACTAGGATGCACAATGTTTCTCATGTCTCATCTCTTAAGAAGTATATACCAGGTGATAACCATATTATTGATTAGAATGATTTATAGGTATAGGACCCAAGAGTGGTAATAATCGAGCCACTCAAGGTGATCAGAACACATAAGAGCTACACTTACATAATAGAGAGGGTTTGGAGTGAAAGGTCCAATGGGATCAATATGCATAAGATTCTGCCACTTGGGAAGATTATGCTGAGATGAAGCAGAAGTTTCCACAAGGCTTGTTAGATTTTGAAAACTCTTGAAAATAATGATGCTTTGTAATATGATGCTTTATGGATGGTTTGTGTTTTATGTTTTATGTTATGTCCATGTCAATACTTAATAAATCACCGAGGATGGTGGTTTGCAAGGGGGGAATATGTTACAGCTCGAGTAATATTACCTATTTACTATTACCTTGTTGGTTAAATTGCTTGAATAAATGAATGTGTTTTATGTATCTTTACACAAGTGTGTTTTATGAATATTTATATGAATGTGTTTTATGAATCTTGAATGGAAATATGATGAATGAATGATTGATGCAATTTGATATTTTATATTGATTATAACTATAAAATGTATGATGCATATGATTATGTTGTGATCGACTAACTACTATTATGATGTGCTAAGCTAGATGTAGGAATAGATACAATCCTCTAGAAGAGAGGGGGAGTATCACTTAGGATAAGAACTTGGTCTACTAACCCTAATGATCCTATATGAGCTTCACACACACTCACAACCTAGTTGGTATAAGTCGAGTCAAGTATTCGGGAAAGGGTAAGTGTTCTTCAGTCTAGTCTATGAATGTCTTATGTTAAGTTTTGACCTTGATCTATGAATTTTTTGATTTGAACATACATGATTGAGTCTTTATTTTGAGTGAAAGTTCTTCTATGTTGGTTTACAAGAATATGTGATTCAATGGAGTATATACATAGAATGTATACACATATATATGTATGTGTTTATGACAACTCATACATGAGTATATGCATGAATGGGTATATGTAGGTAGACATACCTACACATGCTTATGAAGGAATATCCCATGTATATGAGAATGTCGATTGGAAAATTAAGACATATATATACATGTATATATACATCAATTGATGAGTACATGATTATATGCAATTTAATATAATTATTGAAATAGCGATATATATATATATATATATATATAAATATATTAATATATATGTATATATCTATATTTATGGTAACATAATTATATATACATATATAGTAATATATATAATGCATATATATTACTATATATTACTATATAATTATGTTACCATAAATATAGATATATACATATATATATATATATATATATGATTATTTCGATAAATATCTATATATCTATTTGAATAGTATTATATCTATTTTATTATCTTATATAAGATTATATATATATTCGAGAAGTTAATATATATATATAATATGTATATATATTATATATATATATTAGTTTATATATTATAGACCGATTATCATAATGTGAATCGATTGATATGAATCGATTAATATAAGTTGATGGAGATATATCGATTGTTATGTTATTAATGCTTTTCATTTACTAAGGTGCATAATAAAGCACAAACTTTATGCATATTACTGAGTTATATTGTTGCGTACTACATTTACCACCTTGAATAAGTCAAAAACTGTGTAAAGTAGCGTGTAAGCAAAGCAAGGCATGAACCATATGCTGACCTTGTCTTCCTTTATATGTGGGTGTTAAACATAATGTGGCACCAAGTTCTTTATGGCCTGTTGAACTCTGTTTCAAATCCAAAAATCATATGGCAACAACTAAAAAAGGTCACTTAGTCTTTAGATTGGCTGGCCAAAGCAAGTCAATGCATTTAGGAAACTTTAGCTTGCATTTTTGAGTGTTATTCTTGCTATCCATTAAAAAGAGCTACTCATTCTTTGAGGTGTATGCTGGTTGTGCATGTGTTTGTTGATCAATGTTTTTTAGCTGCCACCACTCTTTTATTTGGCCGAGTCAATAGGAAGGTGGCAATATCATGAGCTTGTTTGTAGCTGTCGATTGCTCACAATTTAGTATTAATAGAGATGCTCATTATACTAATTACAAAACTTATCATTCTTATTATCTTGATGTTATTTTTCTATGATTTATGAGTTAGTGAGTTGAGAGTTATTTTGCTATTTTGTATTTGTGATTATTGTGAGAGTTAGTGAGAAGTTAGAAGAGGGAAATCAAGTGAATCTTGAAGGAGGAATCAATCAAGCTTGAGGATTAGAACTAGGAAGGAGTTTAATCAATTGGAGCATTATACAAGCATGCTAGTTTCTATACCTTTGATATTTATGTTGGACAAGTTAATTAGTTTTATTACTATGTTGGAAAATAATGCTTTTGAATATGTTGAGATGTTTGTTTATGATTGCATGTCTCTTGGTTGTGCATTATGTTGTAGAACTTATCTTACTAGTTATATTTGTATGTACCCTATATATGGGAATTTCTATGAATGCAATGTATTTGTCATCACTATATGTAGTATGTCTCAACTAGATAGATGTAGCAAAGAGTAAGAAGTTTCTAGAATTACTTCGGTAGTAAAGTCACTTTGTTTATGAGATGTTAAGTGGGTTATTCTTGGGATTTGTATGATCCATGGGAAAGGGGGTAACCTAGTTATAGAGTATGAATGAAAATTAAACCAAATTGAGCTAGGAAGGTGTGTGAATATGTGATGTCCACCCTAAGTTCTGGGTGATGAATACTTTGGCCAAAGTAGTGTAAGTTGCCATTGTTTACACTATTGGTTTCATTGTGATATGGGATTATGTTTTAGGAAAGGGATATTCATACATGTAAGTTGTAACCATTGTATGTTAGCACTAGATATGTATAAGACACAACACCAAGATAAAAAAGGCTATTATTATGAGGTTATGAAACCAATCTCTTCATCGAAGGGTAGTGCCATCTTACTAGTTAAGTAGATGTGCAGGGGTCCGCAGTAAGTCATTGGTTGGCGGAAAAGTGCTTGGGCGATGATTCTCCTCATTAGCTAGCAACCAAGATTTGAGGGGGACTACCTGGACCATTTGTACTTTATATATATTTTGTAATCTTGTTTAAGCTATGTATGTAACTTGTATCCATCTCTGTGGGATTGTAAATATGAAATGTCATATGGAAATTATGTATCATCATTATTTGATTTAATGAAAGGAATTATTTTGTATGCAATGGGAAAGTTGAAATATGTTTCAAATGTGCATTTATTATTCAAAGGATTTTTTTTTTATTGCTCTTAAAAGGTTAGATGCATAAACTATTCACTTGTGGGTAAAACACAGAAAATTTTACTGTGTAGAACAATGGGCATGTTACAAGTTTATAACGCGGGCTTGACTGATTCACATGGCTTTTAAAATAGTATTCACTCCCTCTTTAGATGTTTAGACAACAACGTATAACTCATACGTGCCTCATACAATGGTTTGACTTAAGAATAGTGCTATGTTATGCACTTGGAGATTATCTCAATATACTTTATTTATATATATTATATATATCATATATATATATACCTGTCAAAAATATATATATACATATATATATATATATATATATATATATATATATCAATATATATTCATTACATAAAATTTATCAAATACATTTAGTTAATAAACATATATATATATATATATATATATATACATATAAATATAAAGAATAATATTACATATATATATGATTATATATAAAAATATATTAATATATATATGTTACTATATTAATTTACACATATATTAATATATATACACTACATATATACATATACATAATACCATTTCAATATCTTTATAAAAACACTCATACACACAATTCCATCAATTGACATATATACATAGAATGTATACACACACACATATATATATGTCACCTTAGTCCAATCGGTATTCCCATTCATATGGGTATTTTGTCCATGAGAATGCATAGGTACATTTACACACGTATACTCATGTACATATTCACTCATATGTATGAGTTTACAAGAGAGAGAGAGAGAGAGAGAGAGAGAGAGAGAGAGAGAGAGAGAGAGAGAGAGAGAGAGAGAGAGAGAGAGAGAGAGAGAGAGAGAGAGAGAGAGAGAGAGAGAGAGAGAGAGAGAGAGAGATATTATGCATATATCTCACCATCATAACAATAAGCATAGAAGGAAGGATTTCAACTTAACATCAAGACTTCATCATGTACCTCATTTCAAACATTCATACAACAAGATCAAAAATTAATAAAATCATACACAACTAGATTGAAGATCACTTACCATCTATCTGACTGTCTTGACTCAACTAAGACCAAATAGGGTGTGAGTGTGTGAATTCTCAATAATAATAAATTAAAGGTTACCGGACCAAGTTGTTCTCTTGAGTGATACTTCCCCTCTCTTTTGGAGGTTTCAACCTATTCCCGTATTAAGCTTAGTTCACCATAATAGTAGTTAGCCGAATCAATAGATTTATAAGCTTCATGCATATTTCATATATAGAATCATCATAAAAAATTAAATAGAATCAAACATTCATTCATCATATTTACTTCAAAATTCATATATATACAAAACACATTCACATTTATTTAAGCAATTTACCAAACAAGGTAATAGTAAACAGGTAATAACACACGAGGTGTAACATATTCCCCCCCTTGTGAATCATCATCCCCAATGATTTTTAAGTATCAATATAACCATAGCATAAAGCACACATCACAAAACATCATTATTTTCAAGAATTTTCAAAATCTAGCAAGACTTGTGGAAACTTTTGCTTCATTTCAGCATAGTCTTCCCATGATGCATAAATCTCTACATACTAATCCCACTAGACCTTGCATTGCAAAACCTCTTGATTAGGTAAGTGGAGCTTACATGTTTTGAGCACCTTGAGTGGATCTATTTTTACCACCCTTGGGTCCTGTACCTATAAAGCATTCCAACCAATAACATGGTTATTGCCTGGTATATACTTTTAAGATATGAGACATGAAAGATGTTATGCATCCTAGTAAGAGCTGGTGGCAAGGAAATCCTATATGCAACAAGGTTGATTTCCTCAAGAACCTAAAAGGTCAAACAAAGAACAAAAATAGTTTGGATGAATTTCCAAACTTGATGGAACTCTTGGGAGGTTTAACTCTCAACAAAACCCCATCCCCCACTACAAAATTCCTAGGTACTCGCTTAGAATCATCTTAACTTTTCTACCTATTGTTAGCTTCTACTACTCTCTACTTAATGATTCTAACTTGTTCCTCCATTTATGATAAAATTTATGGCCCAAGGATTTGTTGGCAAGAGACATTACACATGTCATCTGGTGTTGTCATTGATGGCAACCCTAGTCTGTGTTTCGATCCACACATTAGCAATTGATCATTCCATAAGTTTGATTGAAGATCAGTGATTATCTATCAAGCTAGAACAAAGCATCCAACAAAATTTTGTTCATCGATTCATATGCAATATTCTATTATCATTTTGAGTTGTGGATCTCAGGGAAGGTTTTTCGATGTATGATCTATGTTATCCTTGAATCTTAGAGCCTCGTATCGATTTGTGTGCAAGTTAGAGGATCTGGTTGATTGATTTTTAGTTCAACAATGTGAGAAGGCCAACTAAGTGAATGTAGCATGTTGTGAATATTCGAGGAGTAATTCTTGTGGCCAACTTTGGTTGGTGTGCATTGAAAATTATTTGTGGATTTAACCGATAGTTTGTAAATATTTTATGTTTTATTGAAGCCAATATGTGGTTGATTAAATATTTAGTTGCAGATATATATAAGTGATCATTTATATCATTTTTATGTATGTACAAAGTGTGTTGATGTGTGATGCAAAAGTTAGAAGGATTGTATAGTGATTATGCACAGTTTCACTTGTGCATAAAAGGATTTGTGATGCGAATTAAAGTAGACATAGTAGAAGATTAGAATCAGATAGAAGGTCAAGAAATTGATTAATGTGCTTAACCGAAACTATAATTAGGCATTAGTAGATTCTATTTTCTTAGTTCAAATCTTCTAGATGTAATCCAAATCTTTTTGTAAGACAGTGAGTCTTCATTTTGTATTTGAGCAGTGAGCTCTAGGAAGTGTGCCTGAATGCATGTGCATTCCTTTTTGTAAACACTTATTTGAGTACTCAGATCATATTGTGGATTGACCTCCACCATGGTTTTTCCCCTAATAGGGTTTCCACGTAAAAAATCCTTATGTTATGGTGTTGTGGTTGCTTGTTTTGTGTTCATGCATATTTCTTTTGGTTCAATGCTTTAAGTGGTTTAAAGATCAGGTTAATAAAGTTAAATTTTGTAGAACACTGATTCACCCCCTCTCTGTGTTCCTTGATTCCAATAGGCTTATCCTACCTTATAGGATTTTGACACTTCCTTCCATATAATGCTTCAAATGGAGCCATCTTGATTACTGAATCATAGGAGTTATTATGTACAAACTCTACCAAAGGCAGGTAATCCTCCCATTTGTATTGTTGATCCATGCAATACATCCTTAGTATGTCTTCTAATGCTTGGTTCACCCTTTCATTTTCTCCATCCATTTCTAGATGATAAGAATAACTTATGTTCAGTTGAGTTCCAAGTAAAGAAAACAAGGTTTTCCAAAACCTAGATGTCACACGAGCATCCCTATCAAAATTATTTTTTAGGACTCCCATGCAATCTAAATATTTTTTGAACAAAATTTTGAGCTATTATAGGAGCTCCATTGGTTATATTTCCTAGTATAAAGTGAGAAACCTTAGTGAGCTTGTCAACCGCTACCAACAATGGCATTGTACTTGTTCCTTGACATAGGGAGACCTTGCACAAATTCCATGCTAATGAATTTCCACTTACTTTCTAGAACTTCATGTAGATACAAAAGACCTACAGGATGATGATGCTTTACCTTCACTCTTTGGAACTCTAAGCAACTTGCTACAAACCTTGCAACATTCCCTTTTATACCCTTCAAAAAATATAATGGTTTTACATTGACTAACATCTTAGTTACACCTAGATGTCTTGAATATGGTCCATCATGAAATTATTTCCATACCATGCTCCTTAATTCCATAGTGTTAGGTACATAGATCCTTCCCTTAAATATCAATAAACCATTAGGTTCAAAGTGATATACTTGATACCTTAAATCTTGTGGATTGTTTGAGAGTTCTTGCTTGACCTTTTTAGAGAACTCATCAACCTTAGATTCTCGCAACACTTGACCCTTGAAGTCAGTTTGGATTGATACCATTGAGGAGATATGTCTCCTATGAATTAAGGCATCGACAACCCAATTCTATTTTCCATTGATATAACTAATGTTGAAATCATAGTTAGATATCAGTTCCAACCACTTTCTTTTTCTTGCATTAAGATTAGGTTGGGTAAAAAAATACTTGAGACCATGGTGATTGGTCTTGAGTGCAAATGGTTTTCCCAATAGATAATGTCTCCAAATTTGTAATGCATGAAGAAGGGTATTACCAAAAGTTTGTTGCAAACTTTTCAAGAATAGCTTTTCCCATCATGTCATTATAAAGAAAGGGAAAGAAGTTTGAGTGGTCTAAGAAATGTCAAGTAGCATTTGACCAACTCAAGGAAATACTGACCACAACACCAAAGGTACCAAATTGTAACTTTATAGTTATAACGAATGCATCAAGAGAAGGTTTGGGTGGATTATTAATGCAATATGGGCAAGTCATTGCCTATGAGTCTAGGAATTTGAATCCCTATGAAAAAAATACGCATCACATGAGTTGCTAACTCTAAGTCATGTGATGCGTAATTTTTTTCATAGGGATTCAAATTCCTAGACTCATAGGCAATGACTTGCCCATATTTCATTAATAATCCACCCAAACCTTCTCCTGATGCATTCGTTATAACTACAAAGTTATGATCTAGTACCTTTGGTGCTATGGTCAATCTTTCCTCAAGTTGGTCAAATGCTACTTGACATTTCTTAGACCACTCAAACTTCTTTCCCTTTCTTTATAATGACACGATGGGAAAAGCTATTCTTGAAAAGTTTGCAACAAAATTTTGGTAATGCCCAACCAATCCCATAAAAATTCTAACTTCTGGCACATTCTTAGGCACTAGTCACTCTAGCACCAATGTTATCTTTGCTGGATCAACCAAAATCCCTTTAGACAAAATTATGTAACCCAAATACTGTACTTTCTGTTAGAGTAAATGTTTTAACTTAATTATATTAATTAAGTTACCTTTATTCCTCTCTTAAGATTTCACTTTAATTGCATATTGTGACATTTAATAATTATATTAATTATTAAATGTCTACCTATTAGGGTTACTTTTTAGGTTTTGCTTGATCTCCTTTTAAGGATTGATCTTTGTAAATAATCTACATTAGGCGGGTCTTCTTCTTCCCAACCATTCTAGACAGATGGATAGGCCCCACATAAGGGTCATGCATTATGTGCAACCACTAGTTCACATTCATCTAGATGGCTTCTGGATTCAGGTGCTTCACACCATATGGCATCTTCTCATGACATGTTCTCATCTTTCGAGGCTGCATCCTCACAAAACATATTGATGGGTAATAACACTTATATGAGTGTATGTGGGAAAGGTTCTATCTAAATTGATGACGGTACATTCAATGATGTACTATGTGTTCCATCTTTGTCCACTAACCTTCTCTCCATCTATCAGATTGCTCACAGTGGGATAGGGAAGACAGTTGAGTTCACACCTGATTCAGTGCACATCAGAGACATTCAGACTGGAAACATTGTTGCAACAGGGACAGTTGATCATTCTTCCCATTTGTATGCATTCACACACTTTGGTCCACCATCTCCACTGTCTGAGTTTTCCTCTCTTTCTACAAGAGATAATGTAGTATCTGAGGTGAAGTTTGGTCACTTGAACTTATGTGTTCTTCCATCTGTTCATGAGACTAGTGTTGAGACTTCTACACCTCTACCTCCTGTTGAGATCACATCTATTCAGTAGGATTCCTCTTCAACTATTATTGACATTGTTGCTCCACTCATCGAGCCATCAAGTGTAGTTGTTGAGGCCATATCAGAGGATATTCCTATCCTCACAGATGGCAGTTTCAACACACCTATTATCCCATCTTCATTGGAGATTCCATTTCAGGATCATCTCGAGTTGTTTGATTCACCATCCTGTTATTCAGACACTCATATTGCAGTTCAGTTCTTTAGTGAGCATCATCCAGGACTTCCATTTTCACCTCACATCCAGGGATTTCCTCTTCCTCGACTATTGGATTTGTTTCTTCCTCCGAGGAGACACATTGTTTTGATCATTGGCACAGGGGTTCTCTCATTTTGGGGGGGCTTTGGAGTCTCTTCTCTCTCCTATGGGTGGAACATATTTTGCACTTGTGTGATAGAAGCAGTTCTTGGGGGGTCATGTTGAGTCCTCCTTCTATCTCTCTTCTTTCACTCTTGCTCATCTCTTTTTGGAGAGGATTTTTTTCCCATTGGGTTTTCTCCTTTACTCCGCTTTACAGAGATTTGGTTGTATTTGGGTACCTGATCAGGCCTAGTTTCCAGGACCCAATTTTACTTTCATGCATTGTAGTTACATTTTCTTTTTTGCACATGTTTGTAGCTGCACTCTTGCTCATCTTAAGGGGGGGTGTTAGAGTAAAGGTTTTAACTTAATTATATTAATTAAGTTACCTTTATTCCTCTCTTAAGATTTCACTTTAGTTACATATTGTGACATTTAATAATTATATTAATTATTAAATGTCTACCTATTAGGGTTAAATTTGTAGGTTTTTCTTGATCTCCTTTTAAGGATTGATATTTGTAAATAATCTATTCTATTGTTCTGATAATATATCTCTAATATTATAGAGCTTCAAACCCTCGCTTTCTTTTTTATCTATTCTATTCCATGTGACAGGTATCCCTTTGTATGCATGTGTTCTTGGACTCTGAAGTTGGTTTTGACAACTTCTACACTTTCTTCTAGAAGAAGGTACATTCAAGAGTTTTCCATATAACTTATGCTCTCTCAATCTTTGAAGAACAATCTCTATATTCTTGAGATGTTCCTGTTCATTCTTGGAGTAGATTAAGATGTCATCCAAGAATAGTAACACAAATCTATATAGACAGTCCCTAAATACATTGTTCATTACATTCATGAATGTTGCTGGTATATTCGTCAGCACAAAAGGTAGGACTATGAACTCATAATGTCCATATCTAGTTTTGAAAGTAGTTTTGAAAATATATTCATCCTTTATTCTTAGTTGATGATACCTAGAATGTATATCGATCTTCAAAAATACTGTCACTCCTTGCATCTGATCAAAGAGATCATCGATACGTGGCAATTCATACTTATTTTTTATTATTTCTTTGTTAAGCAATTGATAATCAATACATAAGCACAGTGTACCATCCTTCTTCTTTATAAAGATTATTGGCGCTCACTAGGGTGAAACACCGGGTCTTATCAATCCTTTAGACATCAACTCTTCTAGTTGTGCCTTTAACTCCATTAATTCAATTGTGGCCATCTTATAAGGTACTTTCGATATAAGTTCCGACCCTCGTACGATGTTGATTAGAGAAATAAAATATCCTCTTAGGGGGTTAATCTAGTTAATTCTTCTAGAAATACATCCTCAAAGTTTTGTAAAATAGGATATTTCTCCATATCTGATTTTCTAGATTTCAATACTTCACCCTCTTCGACATCTTGAAAGTCTTGAGGTCCATAATTTACTATATCATCTTAATAAATGAATTCCTTACATTCCTCAAGCTTCTCCATTTTTACTACAGAGTTGAAAACCTTTCTTCTTTGCTCCATTCATCTGCATAGTGGATATCTGCCGTAACTTAACCTCTCTAGGTATTCCTTGCATTGACACCTAGTTACCTAGATCATCTAAACATTCTACTACTTTCACATGACAATATACCCTAGACCTATGTCTCCATAGCCAATTCATCCCTAAGATGACATCATAATATCCTAAGGGAGCTATGTACAGATTCACTTCCGTTGAGAAACTTGGAAGTTCAACTCTTGCTTCTAATATACATTAATTTACCCCAGCTCTTGTCTGGTTAGTAGATTCTACAACCCAAGACTGTTCCATGTAGCCATCTTTTCTAGAAATTTGACTTGCTATTCTAGGAGAAATAATTTTTTTTGTAGCACCAATATCTATTAAAATTGAAATTGGAATTCTAGACAAAGTACCTGATACTTCCAGTGGATTAATTTGGTACTCTATCGATTATCCACTGCAACATGAATATTTTACTGATATGTAGCTCTTTGAGAAGGAAGAGGGTTACCATGTGGTTGTGAACCTAATTATTTGCTTGGAAAATTACTCACATAATGGTCCCCACCACATGTATAGCACCCTTTCATTGGTCCTCTCCTTTTTACCGGTCTTCCAGAGTTACTTTCATTTCCACCAACATTGCTATTAAAGTTGTTATTATTTCCCCTTCACTCTCTTCTTGATTCATTCCAATTATTTTGAGATCCCTTGTCCTCTTGCTTTTGTAAATTTGGCCCTTCACTAGGCTTCCTTGGAGCTTGATTGGTCTATGTCCAACCAGACTTCTTTTTTATTTCTTTCTCGATAGTTTGAGATAGACTTAAGCCTTTGTTCATACTTAATTTCCTTTTTGTACAACAAATCCATGGTAGCTGGACTGTGCACATCTATCTCACCACCTATTTTCACATTTAAACCCATGATAAACTTCCTTATATGGAATCGCTCGTCCTTCTGGTACATAGGTATGCAATTAAGGAGTCAAGTGAACTTCTCCCAATACTCATCCACTAAGGAGTCACCTTGCCTCATATTTTGGAAGTCAATGAGGTTTTGGTCATAGAAGAGTTGGGGAAACCGTCGCTTTCATTAGAAAATTTCCATAAATTTGCTCCAAGTGAGGCTTAAGGAACTAAGCCCAAGCTCCATTTTCTTACTCATCCAGTAGTTGGGTGCTTCACTCGCTAATTGAAATGCTCCCCATATGGATTTAGTGGCCTCAAAGTAACTTTTTATTTCAAAATACTTCTCCATTTTTGTAAGCCATGCTTCTACCACATCTCTAGTAGCACTTCCTTCAAATTTTGGTGGTGTGATTTTTCTCATGTTTCAAGATAACTCATTTGCCAAACTATTCGTTTTGGCTCCCTTAGACAGAGATTGAGACCTATCACTCTCTTGATCACTAGATTGAGTGCAATTGTGGGAATTCTCCCCTTCTTCCTCATTGTTGGGAACTTATTCCTCATTATTTGGAACTTCTTTTCCTACCCTTTCCTTTCCCCTAACTTCCTGTTCAAGGTTTCCTATTCTTGCTCTAGTCTCATCCATGACAACCAAAATACGGTCCAATTTAGTGCCCTAACGTACTTCTTGACTTTCCTTGAAATTAGTTCTTGTCCTAACCATCTTTTCCACATAATGGTTATTCCTAGAGGTTTTCATTTTAATTAGATCCATGGGGTTTGCTCAATGTTAACAACATTCAAAATATCTATCTTTCACATAAGAAATTCTATAAAGAACTTATTCACAATTTTTTCCAAAACATATTTTTTATTATAATCAAAAAGGATTTTCAATTTCCTTAAGTTTACATAGAATGACTATTTATATAGTCTAAGGGAGAATATCCCTCAGACTCACTTTCTGATACATAGCTACATGGGGTATAACCCTTAGATTTTTCTCATTTACATCAATGAAAGGATAATATCCCTTTGATGTATCCTTAGACACATAGTTTCAGGTACATAACCCTCTAATTCATCACTTGTGGCTATTACAATAACTTACGCTAAGGGAAAAAATTGAGGATCCCCAAATATCATGATTTGACTAACACTACATTCTAAGGGAATATCCCTAGAAAGTGATAAAGAGTCCAACTTTTCTTGAGAGACAGAAGGTAAGAAGTTGAATTTGGCAACCTCTTTCATCTTTCTCTTCTCTTGAATAATTCACAAAAGGGAAATGACTAAAAGTCTCATTATTGCTTAGCCAAATGGCATTGTCATAATTAGTTCCCTGAATGGTACAAACAAGGGCTTCTCTTTCCTTCTTGGCCTATAGGTAGCGGTCATTTCCAATCATTGACTTCCTTGCAGTCATCTTGAGATGCACCATCTTGGCACAAGATTTTCCAAACATTAGACTCACATAATGTTGGATTGGAAACATAGTAAGCACATAGGTTCTAGAGTTGAACCTGGTAGCTCTGATACCATATGTAACATGCCCATTGTTCTACTCAGTAATTTTTCTAAGTTTTACCCACAAGTGAATAGTTTATGCATCTATCAACAAGAGCACTAAAATTTTCTTTTCTATTCAATAATAAATGCACCATTTTAAAAATAAACTTTCCAAACTTTTCTATTCATATACAAAGAATATTTTTTAATAATATAAACATGATTTCACTTTACATAAATATATTCAAGATAAAATTTCACATTTATAATTTCCATTTAGATGGACACACGAATACATACATAATTTCAACAAGCTCACATGAACTAGAAATACAAATGGTCCAAAATTTCCTTCTCCCAAATCTAGGCCACCAAATACATGAGGAGAAGCATCATTGAAGTGATTTTCCACCAACCATGGACTAATTGCAGTCCCCACACATCTACCAAACTTTGTAAGATGTCCCCCCCTTCAACAAAGATATTGGTTTGGTAACCTCATCCTTGAAATAGCCTTTCTTGAGCATAGTGACGTGTCATATATATCTAGAGCTTACCATAAAGTCAATCTCTATTTCTATGATATTCTCAGCCTAGTATGTACTTGGATCATAGTGTAGACAGTGGCTACCTACACTACTTTGGACAAAGATTCAACACCCAGTACTTTGAGTGAGGGTCATCTATATTCACCACTACAATTTCTCGATTTGTATTGACCATTAGCATTATATTCTATTATGTTCTAGGTTATTCCCTTTCTCATGAATTATCCTAACCCCGAGAATAACCTTCCCATTGATTCATATTAATTGACATAGCAATCAAGTATCCCAAAACATCTCTATCTTATGCTACACACCTAGAGTATTGTTATATTTTGTATAATACCAACAATCTACGTATAGTACAAATAGTATTTATAATCGATTAAAACCCATTTAGTATAAATAACTATATACGTATAAACCCAAAAGAAAGGGTTACCAATACAAGAAACAATCAAGAACTTCAAAAATACTTGCAAGCATCAAAACACACATAAAGACAATATTTTCAACATGGCAATATAATAAACAATCTTTCCAACATAATAACAAAGGAGTAGAAATCAACATGCCTGTTTAAAGCTCCAACTGAATAATCTTCCCTCCTAACTTAATGGCTCAAGTTTGCTTGCAACTTCCACTACAAACAACCCAAATTCCTCTACTATCTTCTCTCCAAATCTCTCAACAAAAATAATGTAAAACAACAAAACAACTCTCAACCTCACAACCTATCAACCTCTCAAATCTCTTTGCATCAAATTTGCAACAAAATAACACAAATAAATTAGATTGACAAGTGATACAATTGGTAGAATGAGCACCTTTATTTATACTATTTTGTGAGCAACCAAAGGCTACAAACAAGTTAATATTTCTTCCACCTTTCTATCCTCATGAATGGCTCACCAAACTAACTTAGAGGTTTGCAACACATAACAATCCTCACCATTTAAATGGTTGAGTTGAATTGTTATAAGGGACAAAAAGCTCAAAACAAGTTTCCTAATTCGAATTCCTTCACATAATACTGTCAAGTTTGCTCTTGACTGAGTCTCAATACTATTTATAGACTTATGTGTATTTTGAAGACCTCTTAAGCAATCTAAACACTTGCAATATGGTGCCACATTGATATGTTGGTGTCCAAGTTTATAGCGTGGGTTTTACTGATTCACATGATTTTAAAATAATATTCACTTCTCCTTCAGATGTTTAAACAATAGCGTATAACTCATATGTGCTTCATAGAATGGTTTGGCTTGGTATCACATACTTTATACACTGGTTATTATTCCTTTAAAGATTGCACCATACATTACTTATGTGATTTATTCTATCCAACGCTTCACTTAAGAATAGCGGTATGTTATGCGCTTGGAGATTATCTTAATAAATTTAATTTATATATATATATCATATATATGTATATATATCTATCAAAATATACATACATACATACATACATATATATTTATATTAATATATATTCATTTCATAATGTTTATCAAATACATTTAGTTAATAAATATTAAGTTTATATATATAATATATATAAATATAAAGAATAATATTACATATATACATATATATACAATTATATATAAATATATATGTTGCTATATTAATTTACACACATATATTAATATATATACTACATGTATACATATATGTAATATCATTTCAATATCTTTATAAAAACACTCATACACACAATTCCATTGATCGACATCTATACATGGAATGTATACATACATACATACATACATACATACATACATACATACATACATATATACATACATACATATATATATATATATATATATATATATATATATATATATATATATATCTCACCTTAGTCTAATTGGTATTCCCATGCATATGGGTATTTCATCTAGGAGCATATGTAGGTATGTCTACCTATGTATACTCATGTAAGTATTCACTCATATGTATGAGTTTACCTTAGACACACACATATACATACATACATATATATATATATTATGCATATATCTCATCATCATAACAATAAACACACTAGGATTTCCACTTAACATCAAGACTTCATCACGTACCTCATTTAAAACTTTCATAAAATAAGATCACAAATTAATAAAATCATACACATCTAGATTGAAGATCACTTACCATCTACCCGATTATCTTGACTTGACTAAGACCAACTAGGGCACGAGCATGTGAATGCTTAGTAAGAATGAATTAAAGGTTATGAGACCAAGATCTTCTCTTGAGTGATACTTCCCCTCTCTTTTGGAGGTTTGAACTTGTTCTTGCATTAAGCTTAGTTCACCATAATAGTAGTTAGTCAAATAAATATATTCATAAGCTTCACATATGTTTCATATACAAAATCATCATTAAAAATTAAATAAAATCAAACATTCATTCATCATATTTTCTTCAGAATTCATATATATATAAAACATTCACATTTATTTAAGCAATTTACCAAACAAGGTAATAGTAAATAGGTAATAACACACGGGGTGTAACATATTCCCCCCCTTGTGAATCATCATCCCTGATGATTTTAAGTATCAATATGATCATATCATAAAGAACACATCACAAAACATCATTGTTTTCAAGAATTTTCAAAATATAGCAAGACTTGTGGAAACTTCTACTTCATTTCAGCATAGTCTTCCCATGTGGTAGAATATTTTGTATACTAATCCCACTCGACCTTGTATTACAAAACCTCTTAGTTACATAAGTGGAGCTTACATTTTTTGAGCACCTTGAGCGACTTGATTGTTACCACCCCTGGGTCTTGTACCTGTAAAGCATTCCAATCAATAACATGGTTATTGCCTGGTATATACTTTTTAAGATATGATACATGAAAGATGTTATGCATCTTAGAAAGAGCTAGTGGCAAGGCAATCCTATGTGCAACAGGGTTGATTTCCTCAAGAAACTCAAAAGGTCCAAATTAGCACGAAGCTAGTTTGAATGACTTTCCAAACTTGATAGAACTTTTGTGAGGTTTAACTCTCAACAAAACCCTATCCCCCACTACAAAATTCCTAGGTACCCGCTTAGAATCAACATAATTTTTTTTCCTATCGTTAGCTTTTGCTACTCTCTACTTAATGATTCCAACTTGTTCCTCTATTTCCAATATAATTTTTGGCCCAAGGCTTATCCTATCTTCCAACTTATCCTAGCTTATAGGAGTTTGAAACTTCCTACCATATAATGCTTCAAATAGAGCCATCTTGATCGTAGAATGATAGGAATTGCCAAAGGTAGGTAATCCTCCCATTTGCATTGCTGATCCATGTAATACATCCTTAGTAGGTCTTCTAATACTTGTTTCACCCTTTCAGTTTGTCCATCTATTTCTAGATGATAAGCAAAAGTTATGTTCAGTTGAGTTCCAAGTGAAGAAAAAAGATTTACCAAAAACCTAGATGTCACACGAGTATCCCTATCATAAATGATCTTTTCATGAATCCCATGCAATTGAACAAAATTTTGAGCTCTATAGGAGGTCCATTAGTCAGATTTCTTGGTATACAATGAGCTACCTTAGTGAGCTTGTCAACCACTACAAAAATGACATTGTACTTATTCCTTGAAATAGGGAGACCTTGCACAAAGTCCATGCTAATGACTTGCCACTTACTTTCTGGAACTTCATGTGGATACAAAATACCTGTAGGATGATGATGCTCTACCTTCACTGTTTGGAACTCTAAGCAACTTGCTACAAACCTTGTAGCATCCCCTTTCATAGCCTTCCAAAAATATAATGGTTTTACATTGGCTAACATCTTAGTTACACCTGGATGTCCTAAATATGGTGCATTGTGAAATTATTTCCATACCATGCTCCTTAATTCCCCATTGTTAGGTACATAGAACCTTCCCTTAAATCTCAATAAACCATTAGGTTCAAAGTGATATTCTTGATACCTTCAATCTTGTGGATTTTCCAAGAGTGCTTGATTGAATTTTTCACAAAACTAATCACCCTTAGATTCTTGTAACACTTGACCCTTGAAGTTAGTTTGGATTGATACCATTGAGGAGATATGTCTCCTACAACTTAACACATCGACAACCCGATTCTCTTTTACCTTGATATTAATGATGTTGAAATCATAGTCAGATATTAGCTCCAACCACCTTTTTCTTGCATTAATATTAGGTTGGGTAAACAAATACTTGAGACCATGGTGGTTAGTCTCGAGTTCAAACGGTTTTCCCAAGAGATAATGTATCCACATTTGTAATGCATTAACAACTACTACTAACTCCAAATCATGTGAAGCTTAATTTTGTTCATGGGGCTTCAACTTCCTAGAGTCATAGGCTATGACACCCATCTTGCATTAATACTCCACCCAAACCTTCTCCTGATGCATCCTTAATAACTGCAAAGTTACCATCTGGATTTGGTACCTTTGGTGCTATGGTCAATCTTTCCTTGAGTTGGTCAAATGCTACTTGACATTTCTCATACCATTCAAACTTCTTTCCCTTTCTTTGTAATGATGTGATGGGAAAGGCTATTCTTGAAAATTTTGCAAAAAACTTATGGTAATACCCATCCAATCCCATAAAAATTCTAACTTTTGGCATATTCTTAGGCATTGGCCACTATAGCACTACTGTTATCTTTGCTGGGTCAACCAAAATACCTTTAGCCAAAATTATGTGACTCAAATACTATACTTTATTTTGGAAGAAGGTACACTTCGAGAGTTTTCAATATAACTTATGCTCTCTCAATATTTAAAGAGAGATCTCTAGATGCTTGAGATGTTCCTCTTCATTCTTGGAGTAGATTAAGATTTCATCCAAGAAGACTAACACAAATTTATCTAGATAGTCCCTAAATACATTGTTCATTAGGTTCATAATGCTACTGGTGCATTCGTTAGCCCAAAAGGTAGGACTGTGAACTCATAATTTCCGTATCTAGTCCTGAAAGCAGTTTTGAAAATATCTCCATCCTTGATTCTTAGTTGATGATACCTAAAACGTAGATCAATCTTTGAAAATACTATTTCTCCTTGCATTTGATCAAAGAGATCATTGATATGTGGCAATGAATACTTATTCTTTATTGTTGCTTTGTTAAGCAACCAATAATTAATACATAAGCATAGTGTACCATCCTTCTTCTCTACAAAGATTACTAGTGCTCCCAAGGTGAAACACTAGGTCTTATCAATCCTTTAGTCATCAACTCTTCTAGTTGTGCCTTTAACTCCATTAATTCAGTTGTGGTCATTTTATAAGGTACTTTCGATATAGGTTCCAACCTTATTACTATGTTGATTGGAGAAATCAAATATCCCCTTAGGGGGTAATCCTTGTAATTCTTCTGGAAATACATCCTAAAATTCCCATAAAATAGGATATTTCACCATATCTAATTTTATAGATTTCAATATTTCACCCTCTTCGACATCTTGAAAGTCTCGAGGTCCATAATATACTATATCATCTTGAGAAATGAATTACTTACATTCCTCAAGCTTCTCCATTTTTACTACAAAGAGTTGATAACCTTTCTTCTTTGCTCTACGCATCTACACAATGGATATCTATTGTAACTTAACCTCTCTAGGCATTCCTTGCATTGACACCTAGTTATCTACATTGTCTAAACATTCTACTAATTTCACATGACAATATACCTTGGCCTTGTGTCTCCATATCCAATTCATCCCTAAGATGACATCATAAGATCCTAAGGGAGCTACGTATAGATTCACTTCTGTTAAGAAACTTGGAATTTCAACTCTTGCTTTGAATAGACATTGACTTACCTCAACTCTTGTCTGGTTAGCATATCCTACAACCCAATACTATTCCATGTAGCCAAATTTTCTAGACATTTGACTTGCTATTCTAGGAGAAATATTTTTTTTTGTGGCACCAGTATCTATTAAAATTGAAATGGGAATTCTAGACAAAGTACTTGATACTTCCAGTGGAGTAATTTGGTACTCTGCTTGTTGATTATCCACTGCAACATGAATATTTTGCTGATATGCAACTCTTTGAGAAGGAAGAGGGTTACCATGTGGTTGTGACCCTAATGGTTTTCTTGGATAACTACTCACATAATGGTCCCCACCACATGTATAACACCATTTCATTGGTCCCCCTCCTTTTTGATGGTCTTCTAGAGTTACTTTCATTTCCACCAGCATTGCTATTAAGTTGTTATTATTTCCCCTTTTCTCTCTCCTTGATTCATTCCAATTATTTTGAGATCCCTTGTCCCCTTGCTTTTGTAAACTTGGCCCTTCACTAGGATTCCTTGGAGCTTGATTGGTCTATTTCCAACTAGAATTCTTTTTATTTTTTTCCCGGTAGTTTGAGATAGACTTAAGCCTTTGTTCTTGCTTAATTACCTTTTTGTACACTAAATCTATGGTAGCTAGACTGTGCACATCTACCTCACCACCTATTTTCACATTTAAACCAATGATAAACTTCCTTATATGGAATTAATTGTCCTTCTGGTAAATAGGTATGTACTTATGGAGTCGAGTGAACTTCTCCCAATACTCATTCACTAAGGAGTCACCTTGCCTCAAATTTTTGAAGTCAATGAGCTTTTAGTCATAGAAGAGTTGGGGCAACCATCGCTTTAGAAAAATCTCTATAAATTCAATCCAAGTGAGGCTTAAGGAATTGAGCCCAAGCTCCATTTTCTTACTCATCCACCAGTTGGATGCTTCACCTATCAACTAAAATGCTCCCCATATGGCTTTAGTAACCTCAAAGTAATTTATAATTTTGAAATACTTCTCCATTTCCATAAGCCACACTTTTGCCACATCTCCAGTAGCACTTCCTTGAAATTTTTGTGGTGTGATTTTTCTCATGTCTTGGGATAGCTCACTTTCCAAACACTTCTTTTTGGATCCCTCAGACAAAGATTGAGACCTATCACTCTCTTGATCACTAGATTGAGTGCAATCACATGAATTATCCCCTTCTTCCTTGTTGTTGGGAACTTCTTGTTCCAACCTTTTCTTTCCCCTAACTTCCTGTTCAAGGTTTCCTATTCTTGCTCTAGTCTCATCCATGACAACCATTGCTTCAACATTGTCAGTGCCTTGACCTACTTCTTGAATTTCCCTAAAATTAGTGTTGGAATCAAGGAACACTGAGAGGGGGGGTGAATCAGTGTTCTGCAAAATTTAACTTTATTAACCCAATTTGTTAGCCACTTATAGCATTGAATCAAAATAAAGATGCATGAACAAAAAACAAGCAACCGCAACACCATAACACAAGGATTTTTTAACGTGGAAACCTTGATAGGGGAAAAACCATGGTGGAGGTCAATCCACAATATGAGTTGACTCAAATAAAAGTGTTTACAAAAGGAATGCACATACATTCAGGCACACTGCCTAGAGCTCATTGCTCAAATACAAAAGGAAGACTCACTGTATTAAAAAAATATTTGGATTACATCCAAAAGATTTGAACTGAGGAAAAACCCATCTACTAATGCCTGATTACAGTTCTGGTTAAGCACATAAATCGCTTTCTTGACCTTTTGTCTGATTCCACTCTTCTACTTTGTCTACTTCAATTCGGATCACAAATCCTTTTCTACACAAGTGAAACTATGCACGATTGCTCTACAATCCTTCTTTCACAACACACATCAACACACTTCATACATACATTGAAATGATATAAATGATCTCTTATATATATCTGCAACTAAGGATTTAATCAACCACATGTTGGCTTCAATAAAACATTAAATATTTACAAACCGTCACCTCAAATCATGAATAATTTCAATGCACACCAACCAAAGTTGGCCACAACATAGTGAGGACCCAAATTAACATGCTCGAGTTCACAAAAACACTTAAACAATTACTCCTCGAATATTTGCAACACACCATATTCATCATGTCGGCCTTTTTTGCACTGTTAAGCAAAAAATCAATCAACTAGATCTTCTAACTTGCACACGAATTGATATGAGGCTCTAAGATTCAAGGATAACATAAATAATACATCAAGAAACCTTCCCTAAGATCCACAACACAAAATGATAATAGAAAATTTCTTATGAATCGATGAACACAATTATGTTAGATTTTCTGTTCTAGTTTGACAATTAATCACAAAACTTCATTATGACCTCCAGTATGATCAAATGCTGATGTGTGGATCAGATTACTAACTAGGGTTACCATCAATGACAACACCAGATGACTTGTGTAGTGTCTCTTGCCAACAATCTCCCCCTTTGGCATTGATGGCAACACTTAGTGAAAAATTTCTGTGTCAGATTAGTACCAACATGAATACACTGCCTACCTTCAAAACTTCAAAAACACAACCCCCCTGAGATGATTAAGGTATTTTTCACTATCCCATACCCCCCCTTTGACATCAATGGAAAAGGTAGGAATCTGCATACCAAAAATCAAACAAAATTGCTATGAACAAACTGCATATGTACAAACATGCTTCTACAACTTACATAAACATGAATATATCTACAAAATTACTCTTCAACAGGCTCAAAATAGTGTCCCAACTCTTTTTGAGACTCTCCAAGATAGTCATGTGACCACATAATAAGTAAGATTGCATCACTATAGACTCAAGGTTCGCTGGATCACAAACCTCCATAGCATCTTGTGCTTCCTTCAATGCACTAAGAATTGTATCCATCTTAGGAACAATTAGTCCTCTCAGCTCACATACTCTTTCAACAATTTTTCCTTCTTCATGCTTCAAAATTTTAATATTTTCAAGCAGGGATATTACTTGAACTTCTTGCTTTCCAACATAAACGATTAGAGGATCAAATGCTTGAGAGATATATGCTAACTATTTCTCATATTCTTTCATTTTCTTTTCAATGTCCTCAATGAATTTAGACAATGATAAACATGACTTATAAATTTTTCCACCTTCAGAAAAAGCACCTTGAATATTATTTATACAGGTAGCTAACAAAGATTTATCATTAACAATCATTCCCTTCAACCTACTGAACCTTATCCATAGCTGACTTTTCAAGTGACTCAAAGTGAGTACTTACAAAATTAACAAGTTTCTTCAGCTGACTGGATGGAGAATCAGATGAATCCTTGACATATGAAGGAATGATCTTATCCAGAATACCAGATGTAAGACTTAACAACTCACTATCTTCAATATGAGATTTTAGAATCTCTTCCCTTGCCTTGGCTTGAGAAAATGATGCAACTTTCAGCTTCTGAATAGGGGATAAAGTAGCCAAGTTGATAGGTCCTTTAACTAGTTCAAGATCAAACTCTTCTTGTTGTTCTTCCAGAAAATCCTTTACTGCCTTAGCAATGTCCCTTACTTCCATAGGAATATCCTTCACTTCAACCTTCTTTTCTTCAACCACATATTCTTCCTTAGCTTCAGGAATCTCAACTTCATCAACCAACACAACTTTAGGAGCTTTAATCGCCATAGGAATTTCAATGTCATGTATATCTAGAGGATTTAGACTATCCTCAACTATGTCCTCTTCAATTCTTGGACCAGATGGAATATCTTCATCATGAGCTTCTTCAGAAACAACATTGTATCTTTTCTTTAACATAATTGCCTTAAGGATTTTCTCAGTGTCTTTTGCAACTTCTTCAGTTAGCCCAATCATCAACTTAGTCACCCTTGTCTTGCTCTTAAAATCCCTTTTTGTTTCATAAAGAATATTCTTCATCTCTTCTATAGACATCACCAGACACAAATCAACAAGTATCCATTCTCACATTTTCTCTTCTTTAGTTCTTGCATTCACTCTCCTCATTTCTAAAACTTCATACAGACCCTTAAGTAACTCAAACATTATTTCAATGAGAGTAATATTGAAATGATTCAAATACTTTATTGTTGCTTCCTCAAGAATTCTTTGATCGACACTACCAAAGGTGTCATACCATTCACAAAGTGGCCTAAGATTACCATCCTTAATCAGGGCTTTTTCAACTTCTTCTACAAACATACCTAATTTATTAGTTTTCACCTTTTTCTTTGCTTTCTCTTCACCGGAGGGATTGTCCTTAGAGAATTTTGATGCCTTGGTTCCCATATGCTTTATTTCTCTTACCTCTTCATCAAATTTAGTTTCTTCATCTTCTAAAATAGTGACATAGACTCTTGTGCTCTTGTCCTTCTTCCTCTTTCCTTCTCTACTAGATGTCTTGGCTTGAGCTTTCACAAAACTTGACTTCTTTGTAGGACCAGATGAGAGAGCAGATCTCCTTGTAGATCTAGATCTAGTAGAAGATGTTGCTGGACTAGTAGACTCAGTTCTAGTTGGCTCTCTTTCTTTAACTTATTCTTTTTTTCTTCTAGCTTCTCTCACAACTTCAGCTAATATCCCCATGCTTTCTGCAAAAGCTTCCACTTCTTTTCTCACCTTCTAGATTATCATTGGATTCTTCAATTGTGCATGAAATTCCATATTCTTTTCCTCAAAGGTACCAAACCTTTCTTCTGTCGGCTCCCAAGGTTTACTTAGCAAGTGTTGAGCATATAGCTCAAAAATGTGTTCCTCAACCTCATAACCCGTAGGCATTATCCACATTGTTCTAGGATCAATAGCTTCCATCAAACATTGATCAATATCAACCATGAAGCAAATTGTGTCCTTATAATTTTTCATAATAGATGTAGGAATCCTTTCCCTGGCTTGTATCTCATTATGAAAAATGTTGAAATAACCCCAGATAGTAGTTTTTCTAGCTTTGCTGTCACCAATTCCATATAAGATATCTCTAATTTGAACAACTATCGGTTTATCACCTTTCCATTGAACTTTTCCAACTCTTGAAACTTCATTCATGAAATAAAAGAATAAACATAGCAACAGATTACCATACTTGAAAGAATTCTTCTTATCCTTCTTTATTTTGCCAAGATTCTCAATTAATTAGCTCCAGAGTAACTCACACAGGTCATAATCTGCATTTTCTTTGACCATCTAATATGTTGCATAGATTGTTGTATTTGATACATAATTGTCCCAGTTGGAGTGATAAATCTTGTACCCAATGACCATAGAAGTAAATCTAACATCCACTTAGATAATATCATCAATTGACATAGCTCTTTTGTCAAACATTAAACCAGTTGCATCTATGATTGTTTGATTCTTCACAGCTTTCAATGTCGGCAACCCACCAAATGAATTCAAACCAGTAACAATTATTATAGCTTCATTTGTGATCTTAAAAGGCTAAATTAACCACATAAACTCAACATGCACTCGACTCAATATATACCAAACCCATTCAATTTCTTCAAATAAGAGAGATTTCACAATCTGAGTGAATTTCTTCTCCTCCAAAGATTTGAATTCAAGTTTTACATGGAGATATTCTCCCACAATGTGATTGGTGTACAAATTCAACAACTGGGAGCTTCCTAATTCTTCAACATTTGAATGAATGTATGCCCTAATATCTTTGATATGCAAAACACCATACAAAATGGAGGAAAATGCACCTAAGGGTTCTATTTCGATGGATTTGAATGGGTGCCATTTGAATTTTGGACGAGGTCTATCCTTAATATCCACAACCAACAGAGCAGCCATTTCCAAAATTTTCAAATTCATGAGTTTACAGATAAATACCTTTCGCTAGATTAGGGTTTGATCATCGAATCGCCTTTAGACTTGAATCTTCACCAAACTTTGCTAAAGTTTGCTTTAGAGCTCTCCAAAATTCTTCTTCTTGAAATGCAATGTGACAAATGATGGATAGAAATGAATTTTTATCATTCGTGCACCTAACGTTTTCATCACAATAAATAATTTTACTCTAGGTCTTCCAAATACCCTATTCTCACAGATTGTGAAGGAAAATTCTTCAGCGGACCTTCAATTTTGCATAAATTTCCCTTGCGAGAAATTCTAAAAACATCTACACATCACTAATGCAATTATTGCAATCTACACATTCCAATTCCAACTATTGACAGGGGGTTTAAAAGATTTTTTTGAGAACTCCCCCTAGGCAAGAGGCCTTAAACTAATTTTTAGAGGAATTACCAAAACTAGATTCTAGTGCTGAAGCATTTCCTACATTAGAGGGACTCTTCTTCACCCATGTCTTCTTCATTTGTTTCCTGATCTCATTTGTAGTAAATTTTCCTTTTCCCTTTTCATCCTTCTGCATGTTTTTTCTTTGATTTACTAGACCCTTCTTGCTTCTACAAAATCTTGCAATGTGACCAGATTTGTTACAATTGTAGCACACCACATTTCTTTGTCTAGACCAGTTATTCCATTGATTTTCTCTTGATTTGCACTGGTTGGCAATATGGCCAAATCTATTGCATGTATAACATCCGACATCGCTATTGAAAAAGTTGTGACATATCTTTGCATTCAACTGACTTATGACCATACTTATTGCGATTGAAACACTGACCGGAGAATGATGGACCACTTGGATTCATTCTACTTCTACATTGAGAAACCATATGACCAAATTCATTTCAAACAAAATAGTAACCATTGAACCTTTGAGCATTAGGTTCTCTTACCAGATACCTTCCAACTTTGTTCATCTGATTTCCTTGCCTAAATCTCCTTTATCTAGACCCAGATCTTTCTCCTTGCTCATATCCAAGACCTCACTTGTCACTTCCAGTCCTCTGACTTTTAATCAGTTCATCAAGCTTGGCTAAGCTAGTCTTAAACTTCTCCTTGAATTCATTTGCAGTAGCAAGTTCATCTCTGAGATCAACAATATGCTTTTCAAGCTCTTCTTCATTATTTCTAGATTGTTCCAATTCAAGCTCCATCTGATTGAATCCATTAGTAATTTGGTTTCATTCTTTAGATTTTTCTTTCAAGGACTGAGCAAGATTCTCTTCATTCTTCTTTTGGTCTTCAATCTCCTTGTTCATCCTCATCACAATAGACTCCATCTCATGCTTCAGGACAACATTATCTCTAGTAAGCTTTTCACATTCTTCTGTCTTTTCCTTCAAGGCTTGACTCAGGTGTTCACCCTCCATGCTCTTACTTTCTTTTTGGATAAGCTGATCACAGAGTTCCTTTCTCTTTTCCCTTGACTCATTGATTTTATCTTTCAATGATTGAATGAATTTCTCAGAATTCATGAGGCTTTCCTGTAATTCCCAGACTTTAGATTTGGACTGATCAAGATCATCTAGAGCCACCAATTTTTTTGTTGAAGACTGCTTGAATCCATTGAATCACTTTCTCAGATCTTCCCCAAGCTTTTAAACTTCTCCTGAGGAACTAGGCTCTGATACCAATTATTGGAATCAAGGAACACTGTGAGGGGGGGTGATTCAGTGTTTTTCAAAATTTAACTTTATCAACCTGATATTTAAGCCACTTATAGTATTGAAGAAAAAGAAAGATGCATGAACCAAAAACAAGCAACCACAACACCATAACACAAGGATTTTTTTTATGTGGAAAACCTGTTAGGGGAAAAACCACGGTGGAGGTCAATCCACAATATGAGTTGACTCAAATAAAAGTGTTTACAAAAGGAATGCACATGCATTGAGACACAATGCCTAGAGCTCACTGCTTAAATAAAAAAGGAAGACTCACTATATTACAAAAAGATTTGGATTACATCCAAAAGATTTGAACTAAGGAAATAACATCTACTAATGCCTGATTATAGTTCTGGTTAAGCACATCAATCACTTTCTTGACCTTCTGTCTAATTTTTCTCTTCTGCTTTGTTTGCTTCAATTCAGATCACAAATCCTTTTCTGCACAAGTGAAACTGTGCACAATCACTCTACAATCCTTCTAACTTTAGTAACACACATTAACACACTTTTTACATACATCCAAATGATATAAATGATCACTTATATATATCCAGAACTAAGGATTTAATCAACCACATGTCAACTTTAATAAAACATAAAATATTTACAAACCGTCGACTCAAATCATGAATAATTTTGCACCAACCAAAGTCGGCCACAACATAGTGAGGACCCAAATTAACATGCTCGAACACAAAAAAACTTAAACGATTACTCCTCGAATATCCGCAACACACTATATTCATCAAGTCAACTTTTTTGCACTGTTATGTAGAAAATCAATCAATCAGATCTTCTAACTTGCACACGAATCTATATGAGGCTCTAAGATTCAATGATAACATAGATCATACATCAAGAAACCTTCCTTGAGATCCACAACTCAAAATGATAACATAAAATTGCATATGAATCGATGAACACAATTCTGTCAGATGCTCTCTTCAGGTTTGACAGTTAATCACAAAACTTCATTTTGACTTCCGGTATGATCAAATGCTAATGTGTGGATCGGATCAATGACTAGGGTTGCCATCAACGACAACACCAGATGACTTGTGCAGTGTCTCTTACCAACAATTGGTTCTTTTCCTAACCATATTTTCCATAGAATGATTATACTTGGAGGTTTTCTTTTTAATTAGTGAGGGACTCTATGTCCCCGATTAAAATATTAGTGTACTTGCTACACTAACATTTTAAGGAGATAAGGTGGGATCACTTACTAGAAGGAATGCACCTAGAAAATGCCACCTAACCCCTTGCCCCCAAGTGTAGGGACAAATATGAGCCTAGATGTATGATGATATTGCACTCCTTGTGAAAATGAAATATGATTGCATAAATCTACACTTGTATCCCCATGTATGGTAGTTAGCATTGTGTGATACTACAACTACCACATGGCAAGAAGCATCAACTAATGCTATTAATTAAGTGAAGGTATTTTAGATGTTTTTGTTGTTTTTTAAGGACAATAGCCAAGGCCTCTTTTTGTTTCTTGTGTGTTAGGCTCTATAGGGACATGGATACCTTGTTCTTTGACACCATATCCTTTTCCATTATGACCAAATTGTTTCAAAATTTGATAACCTCTTCTATAGATTGCTTCCATTTCTTTTGAAGAGGGTGGATTTTCATGATCATATTCATCATAAGTGGATGTGTAATTTGTGTTTTCCTCTTTTCAAGAAGTGGTGGACGATTCAACGATGGATTGTGTTGATACCATTACTGCTTCTTTCTTTTTTCCTATTTGTGGTTGCATAATTTTTTAATCCCCAATGAATGTAGGTGTGATCTAATGATCCCCAATCATCATCCAACAAATTTTTCATAGTTGAATGACACTTATCTTTATCCTCAACTTGTAAAGGTTCCACTTTTGTAGTTGGTGTCAATGATCTAAGAGGATTTGTCATTCTAGCTTTAGTTTGTAAACAATTTTTTAGATTTTAGATCAACTTTTATTGTGTAAACCTTATTATTGTATATTCACTTCATTGAATGATCAAGCTTTGAAGGCACTCCATTCATTTCATCATTCATGACCTACCCAAGAGAATATTGTATGAAAGATCATGAGGCATGACATGGATAGGAGTTTACAACAGAACCTTACCAACTTTAATAAGTTATGTTATGACACCTAGAGGTTTAATTTCCATGTTATCAAAACCTTTGATTAAAAATCAATAGATTAAATTAAAGTTTTTTCCACTTTAATTTTTCTAAAATATTTACACTACAAACATTAATCCTTGAACCATTTTCTATAAGAGCACATCTAATCCCAACCCTATTAATAATAGCCATTATCATCAAAGCGTTATTTTATTTTTGCATTTCCAAAGGGGGTAACTCATTTTGATGAAAGAAAATATCTAAATTACGTGAATTCATATTCTCAATCAAGGTTATCACCTCATATGGTTGTGCACTAGGATAGATCACAAATTTTTACAAAGCATTTTGAAGCATTCCATGATAAGCAGGTGATGTTTGAATTAAATCCCATAAGGAGATATTAGTAGGAGTGTTACAAATTTTTTCAATAAGATCATATTATTTACCACTATGCTACTGGATATTAGGTGCAGATGGGAGGTATGGTTGAGGAAATGGGATGGATGTTAGTGTTTGTTTTGGTTCCTTATTAATTCTAGAATTAAATGTGCGAGAAAAAGTATGATAACTTGGTTTTTGTGACACATGATTACTAGTAAGTTTTTTTGCAAAGCTTAGGATATGGCCATGAGGTTTAGGAGGTCCTATAATGAGAGGACTCTTAGGAGGTCCAAAAGGAGTTTTAGGAGGTCCAATGATTAGAGGACTCTTAGGAGTTCCAAAAAGAGTTTTAGGAGGTCCAATGATTAGAGGACTCTTAGGAGGTCCAAAAGGAGTTTTAGGAGGTCCAATGATTAGAGGACTCTTAGGAGGTTCAAAAAGAGTTTTAGGAGGTCTAATAATTAAAGGAGATCTAATAGCTAATTGTTCATACATAATCTCAATGGATTTAACCTCTTATTAATGGTCTTCTATTGAGGGGGAATCTAATGTCACCTTAACATCATCTAAGAAAGCCCTCTTATTATCTTTTGAGATAAATGTATCAATGATGTCATCCTCTTGTCCAACAATATCTTCCCAAGTAGGAGAGGTAGGGGGAGAGAAAAAACAAGATTCTCATGATGCTCAATGATTGGATATTCTAACACCAAGATCCCTTCTTCACACATAGGAGAGATATTAGGAAAATAACAAACATGATTGGTATGATTGTCAATGATTGTATTCTATTTCACCAAGATAACCTCACACATAGGAGAGATAGTGGGAGAGGGATCAATGAAAAATAACAAAAAAGGGAGAAATGAACTCATTCTCACATGCTTGTAACAAGAATTCCTTGAAATGCTTAACAAGATTTGATAATAGAACATGAATTATGACAACAAAATATTTTTACAATGAGAACATGATGTTATTCCCTATGGATCAAGATAGCAATTTTTTTAGCAAACATATAGTTATAGGACAAACAAAATTTAAATACAAAATTCGGACAACAAAAGGATACTAAGAACATATAAACAAACATCTCATTCAAATTTTAGTAAAAAATAGCAAGGCATTGGTGATGAGAAATAAATAGGTTCAATACCAATTATTGGGAAATTCAATCTCTATCTAAATATGACTTAAATGGATGAGATTTAAGGCTTGGACAACAACAATATGAAATTCTGAAACTTATATGAAAATATAAAAATTAAGTTTCCTTAATATGGAAATACCATGCTTAGATCCATCTTGTTTATGATACTAAAAATCAGCCAACATAACATGCTTATAAACGCTACCTTATATGAACTTATAACAATAATATATGAAGAATATCATCATACTAAGATAGCAGGAATTAGGAAAAAATTGACAACACAAGATCATCACATAACACAAAATTTACGTGGAGAAACCCTTGTGGGAAAAAACTCCACCAAGAAGAGAGGCCAAGTATGCATTATCATCAAATAAATGAGATTACAATACAACCACTTCCATTATCCTCTTTTTCTCCAACATGACAACACTTATGAACAACCTCCTTATGCCTCCACATATCCTTGTTCCTGTAGAGTAACATTACATTCAATTGTTCCTCCTTACTTCTACATCCAAGAGGTTGATTTTATAGACTTGTGAATGCATCTAATGCACCAAACATGGTTCCCAGAGATGAAAATTCATTCAAAATTTCCCCAAACTTTGGATAACCACCACCTCAAAATGTGAAAGGACATTGGTTTTGGCTCCAATACTTTGCCTCCAACTTGGGCACCTGATCATGAGAGATAAACATTACATTAAATGTAATAAATGGTGGAAAACCAAGTGACACATTTTTCCTCTTTCCAAGCACCCACTTAGAGAATCACAATAGTCACTTATTTATCATTTCCTTTATATTTTATCATCCCATTCTAGGTGTCCACATGTGGAGAAAATAATATTAAATATTTATGTCCACAACCCACCTTTATTGCTGCTAGTGGACCCATCACCCCTTATGAGTATAAGCAATGGTGAGAATTAATATTACAAAATATTTTCCCAATACACCCTAAGTGCTTAGAGAAAATTTCAAAGGATGCTGGAACCATGATATATGACATAGGATTTACAAGGTGGATGGCACCTTAATTCTAGCATTCTCCCACTTGACATCAATATTGTAAATACACCCATAGGAATCACAAACAAGGGAAAAACATACCTTATCCAAACATGTACCATCTAAATTTTCACCATGATCTCATGCTCCAACAAGATACTTGCAAAAGCAACCACAGATAACCACCATCAAGCAAAAAAAACCTCCTTCACATCTTCCAACATGCCACCTATGGAAGGAAAAGGAATATACCAAGGTGAAACGTATCAACTGTCACTAAAACTTGCACCAATATTTACATGAACACAAGCGTAAAATTTAAATGATAACAAAGGCTATGAGTATCTACCTTACTCATACCACCTAGAATAACAACCACAACACATTGCAACTCATACAAGATAACCATACCTTAAACCAAGGTATACCAAACATAGATAGAACTTCATGCCATCAACATACCAACCCATAATCTACAATCAAGTCTCCGTATATCCATCCTCCTATCTCAATGCAACATAAAAATGAACAAATGACATTAGACAAGGCCAAATAACAAGTCTACATTAACATCGAAACAATCTCATGGATATAGAAACCCACATTTGAGTCATCCCACTGCAAGAAAATGGGTAGCTAATCCACAACTTGCATAACTCGTATATCAAAATCTAATGAAGACATGCAAACTCATCATCACATTAGTTACCATCAAACCAAGATATCAAAGAGAATAACCAAACATATATCTAGAAAATCCCACTGCATGAGTAATGTCAAATCTGAAAATAGATCAAGGCATACCAAGTCTATCTATAGTACTTCTATAGTACTTCACATAGAGGATGTGGTTATTTCCTCTATTACATAGTGTGAAGGAAACATATAATGATATACAAATCCTTCAAACAAATATGTTGCAATACCTCTCTTGTCTCCATATCTCTCCCAAGTTCTTTACACTCAACCATGTGAAACCAAACATCTAAGAAGAATATCATGACCAAAGAGAGAACTTGCAAATCAAACCATATCCTTGTTCCACACTGACATGTACCAAGCTGTGTAAAGTAAGATCTCCTTCACCATTCCTAAACTGAAAGGATATCAACATTTGACATTCAAATAAAATGAAAAACATGAAAACATTAGATGTAAACCTCTCATACCAAAGGTAGATCAAACCAACCAATCATTTCCACAACAAAGGGAATATGCCCAAAGCCACAAACCATTTCTTGTACCTCTCCAAATAAGTTGTCAAAACTAGAACCATAACTCAAGACAAAAACAAGGAGAACAACAGAAAACCATATAACCATGCATCTTCTTCTTAACAATTGTTCAGAATATTTATATTCAAGACTAACTCATATGAGAAGACAAGATACACAATAAAGAATGCATTTGATAATCAGGTGGGAAATACCTCTTAGATCACTCACTTTCTAAGTAGACCAAGATTAGGATATAAAATTTTCCTATGCATAGAACACCAAGAAATGACAATCTTCTCTTCAGGTCCATAATGGATTCACATCCATAACTAGGTGTAGGCTCCTCGGTCTTTTTGATGAAATCCTCATCAAAGAGTAACCATCTCAACATATGATCCCATGAATAAGAGATCTCTTAGCCTCACCCAAGTATCTCTAGTCTCCATGAGTATGCACCAATCAATCCATGCCAACTTCAAATGTAACCCTGTAAAATCAGGAAGCTCCAAGCAAATGATTAATACTCAAAACCAAAGAGAACCAAACAAGACCATTATCAAAATTCCAACTATAGAATCAAGAACATATCATGACATCATGATATAAAATCCCCTCCTAGGAGATCACATTAAATAACCATCCATTATCAAATAATGAATCAACATCATTTCCAAAGGTCCATTGAATTTTGTAACCAAGCTCTCTAGGCATCATGATAACCATCTCCTAATTGAAGATCCTCCATGGACCCAACACAATCAAAGAACTCAACACCATGAGATACAAAAATGTAAAGTACAACCATAATATCCAAACCAAGAAGATACAAATTCTACACATCCTTTGTCAATAGAACCAAAAATGTCATAACTCTCATTGCAATCTAAAAGAAGAATCTAATAGCTCCTTATGACACCAACAACCATTGTAAAAGACCATACATCTTCTAATCAAATATTATCCATGGCTCATTGCACACTACAATAATAACAACTTAAAACCAAAATATTGAAACAAAAAAGATAAAACACATTATGTAACATGCATAAAGCTCCCTTAGATAGGGTTTTAGAGTTCGAGGAATGTACATGAATCAATAATAGCAACCAAAAAACTATCTAATCTAAGCAATAAAGACCCTAATCCAATAATGAAGTACAAATGAACATATAAATTGCAAGAATAATGCAATAAATCTCAATCTCTATGCCATAATTGAATCACCTCCATTGATCTTCTCCATTTTTCTATATTTGTTCTCAAATATGTAGTATGGAATATACTAAACGAGCTTGATGCTGCGAATTGATAGCTTGATCTCTTGATAGCAAAACTTCAAATATTTTGGTTCAACCTTGAAATGAAGACAATGAATCCCTTTTATAGAAATCCTAATTCAAAATGAAGGGCTAGGATTAGATGATGATGTATGGTGATCAATGGACAAGGTTAATTGAGACAAGGATAGGGATGAATGGACCAAAACTCAAGAAAGTAGTTGAGATTTAGGGCTTTAGTTTAAAAAAGGATAAATTAAATAATAATAAAAATTATTTAATTAAGGGAAGGGTGAGATGAATACTTAAATAATAAAAATATTATTTAATTATAGAAGAATAGGTTGATTGCTAAATATTAAATAATTAAAAATAACTATTTAATAAAGGAAGGGGACAAATGATAAATAATTAAAACAATTATTTAATTATGGAGATAAGGATGTGATAAATAATTAAATAAATAAAATTTATTTAATAATGTCAATAATAGGCTGATGAATAATTAAATAATTAAAAATAATTATTTAATTATAGAGGAAAATGGAAATAAATAATTAAATAAATAAGATTTATTTAATTATAGATAGAAAAGGATAAGTTAGTGACACAATTTAAATACAATTAATATTTATCTAAAATAATAAAAGGTAGAATAAGGTAAAGTGAATTAACTAAATAATTAGCAATTATTTAATTAATAGAGGAAAATGACATTAAAAAATAACTAAATAATTAAAATTATTTAATTATGCTAAGAAGAAGGCGGATCAGTGATAAAATGTTGCTTGTAGGCTCAAGATATTTTTTAGTGTCTACATTTTGGCCCTCTTTGACATAATGCGATTTTGAGCATTGTGTCAAAGAATCAAGAAAATTCACCCTAGGATGCCCCAGTGGACATAGGGTAGGATTATTCCCCCTCGAGAAAATTGGCAAATTTTTGAATTTTTTTGAAAATTTTGACAAATTTATTGATAAGCTAATTTAATAGGTACGAATGCATTGGCAATGAAAGACTAGGCTTAAAAGCCAATCTAGGACCTAATATTTGGGTTCAAAGGAAAAACTTGACATAACCAGTTATGAAGGTAGGGGCCCATTAGGTCAAATTAGGTTATAAATATGTCCTAGTGGGTGAAAATAGGTCATTTGTGCACTTTTACTATTAGTGATTAGGAGGTCTAGTTTAGGAATTGTTGCGAAGCAGCTACTAGAATGTCACTTGTACCAGTCATTGCACACTACAAATACCAAGTACAAACATATGGACACGAGGAGGACTCAGGCACGACTGTATGTATCCAACCCTTGCCTTATGATTTTATTGTTTTAGCATAGATTTTAGGACTCGAAGGAGGGAAAACAGATGTAGTGTAGTTTCTGCACTGCAACCATCATTGTGTTCACCACAACTGAAGGGCGATTCATCACAACTATTATGATGTGACACAATCATTTAGGATAGGTTTTAGGTAATAAGCGACTCACAATTGTAAATTGCACCACAATTGTTTTGGTGCAATGCAACCGAAGGAGGTAATGACAGAACCAAAATTGTGCAACACAACTGCATGACAAAATGACGCAAGTGTAAAATGGAAACACAATTGATAGTGTAATGCATATGAAGGACAAAGCAACACATTTGATTGGAAAATTAATTTGAGCAATTTTTTGATTTTTTTTGATTATGCAATAGATCACATAGGATAATTTAAATGTTGTGATTGACATGACACACTTTTTAATGGATGCAGGTGAGACTAGACCCAATATATATGACCAAGAGACGACCGACCTCCTTTTCTCTGAGAGATCATCTAGTGGTGGAGTGAGATACCTTGACTACACTAGGAATTTACCATGTGACCTTTATGCCTACAGTGTGGGCTAATAGGGGTCTTCTGATAGAAATTGTAGAGCGATGGAATTCAAAGATGAGCTCCTTTCATTTGTTGACTTCCCATCCATGGAGAGAGGTTAGTCTATGAAACTAGGTGAAGATTGGCGGTGATTCGATAGGTGTTTACGATTGAATCCCTGGTAGAGCTTGGAGTAGAGGACTATGAGATCCATTGGGATACTCTGGCTGATAGGTATCATAGGCTTGTGGTGGTCTTGTGCACAGTGATCGGTGGAGTGGTTTTTTGAGATAGACGTGGACATGGCTTTCCAGTGGCATGGGGGGGGATGTTGGAGGGCATGATGGAGGATTTGACCATGTATTCTTGGGGGCCTTGTCTATTAGCTATGCTATACTTCTAGGTACATGATGTAGCATACAAAGATGGTTAGAGCATTATTTGTGGCATGAAACTACTGATGGTATGGGCTTGGGAGCACATTGTAGTGTTCTGACCTCTGGTGGACAGGTACTTAGGTCCAAGACTTTTGTATGTTTATATCTATGGAGGGGTACTGACACAGATCCGTGTGGGGGATGTCAGATATTGGAGGCATACTATTGACTTGATGGATGGATTTACATGGAGACCAGATAGGAACTACTCTGGTTGGGATGATGATGTTGAGAAATTACCCTACTGCAGGCACACATGATACTTGATTGGGAAGATAGTTTAGTTGCAACACATTATTAAGAGGAACCTATCAAAGAGGGTATTGAAACAATTTGGTGAGTGATAGGGGGTGCTAGTATGAGTTGTAGAGTTTGCTAGGCTAGATAGAGAGGTCACACAATGGAGATCAATGATCAGTATCTAGGTGGCACTATAGGAGATTATGGGTTTGTAGCCGATTCAGTGGGGAGTACAAACCGATGTGGCTGATGTAGGAACTACTTAGGAGTATGATGCATGGTGGGTGACACACAAACCCACACGATTCATTGATCCCAACCAAACAACACTTGTGGAGAGGATGGGTAGGGCCCGATGAGGTAGACTACAAGGTAGAGGCCAAGGGAGAGGAGGTGATGGAGACAAAGATGGAGATAGTGATGGTGATGGTGGTGATGGTGGTAGAGGTAGAGGTGACAAAGGCTAGGAGATAGAGATTGAGGTAGAGATAGTAGAGGTCGACTGGGGAGAGAAATATTACCTCTGAGGGAAGCATAGAGGGTGCCCCAATAGATGCCACCCATCCATGAGGAGGGGGAGAAGATGGAGGTAGAGATGAAGGAGGTTGGAGTGGATGAGATAATAGGAGATGTGGGCGAGGAGGTAGGGGTTAAAGAGTTTATTGTAGAGGAGGTCGAGGAGAAGGGTGTTGCTAGAGAGGATGAGGTTGCACAAAGGAGGTTGCTAGAGATGCAGTGATCATGGGAGAGGGCCTACGTGATGTCCCAATCAAGGATGTCATCATGGATGTCATGGAGGAGGAGGTTGAGGATGCAAGACAGGGACCTCAAACACAAATACAAGCTCTTCAGGCTCAGGTACATGCATTGCAGGTGTAGGTAGCTCAGATATTGGCCCTATAGGGATAGGTGTAGGCCTTGATAGTCGAGAGGGATTAGGTGATCATATAGGATTAGAGGGTGGATTAAAGGTGTATAGACTTCATCTCTATTTTCAATGGACTGGTTGCATCATTTTCAGAGACCATGTATAGGATGAGCAGCGAGGAATAATATTATAGAGATGTATATGAGTGGGCCTTTCTAGAGACTACGAGAGAACTGAGCTTCCAGAGTTAGAGCAAGAGAGGGAAACATTCATGGAGGACTCAAAGCAGTGCCAGGGTTTCACAGCACTAGAGATCGAGACCCTATGATAGACCATTTGGGTCAGGAGATGAGGGTAGCATAGGCTAGGCCAGTTTCCACATGGTTTCTTTTATATGCATTCAGACACTTATATTTTTGATTGAGCCTATGAGATCCATTTTTGGGATACATTGTGATATTATACTATGACACCATTTTTGATATATATATATGCAAGATATTTTATTTTTGGCGGTGACTATATGATGCTTATGATTCTATGCGCATGCTTCTATGTTATGGATTTATGATGTGATGCTATGCTTATGCGATACTCCTATATGATATGGATTATGAATTATGATATGATGTTATGGATGTTTGATGTATGGTTTATGCTTACACATGTTTATGATATGTGGATGGATGCACATGATTATTTACTATACTCATATATGGATGGATACCTATAATTTTTATGAAATGCATCTTATGTGATGGTTATATGGATGATGGTTCTATATAATGCAATGCTATGGGTGTTTTGTATTTTTTTATACAATATGAATGACTTAATATGCATATAATAATGATACTTATGATTTCCTAATATGATTCTGGATGGAGGATGGTACGTACTACTAATGCATTTATTTTTGTGTGTCACTGTATGCCATCAAGATGGCTATGGAGAGTTGGATGAAAGGAATGCTAGTGTAGAAAAGAAAGAGGGAGTAAAAGATGAAAGAAAAGAATGAAGTGGATAAATTAGGACTTGATATCAAGAGATCTTGCTAAATAGATGATCAAGCTCCTATTTTATTGCATAGTTATCATCATAGAACTTATTATAGCAATGGATGGCAAACACCAAGATATGACATAGACCAAGGTGTGATATGTTATCCCTTGCAAAAATAGACATGTGACAAAAAATGAGTGTCATGATGCATACTAGGAACCATAGAACCTTGTCAGAACATGTGAGGAAGTGACCACAAAGCATGTTGATTTTGACACAAGAAAGCATTCATTTTAGCTTTAGCTTGCATAAGATGTTTTTATTATGTCCAATGGGAAATTCAGACACATGCAAGGAACCAAGTTTCCCCAGTTATATTTCCAAGACAAGCCACAAACAATAAATAAAGAGAAAATAGGTCATGATCCATCATCGCTTCTCTAAATCCTTCTTGGGACATCCTCGAGGGGCATAGTCACATGATCAAGAATAAATCAATAAAAAAGATAAAACAAACTAGACCAAAAAAGTCAACAACCATTTAGATCATTTGCCAATGATTTCTTGTTATGATCAGATTTTTGATAGTGATAGTGTTTGGTTTTGAGAATGGTATACCTCATATAAGACCAATGATGGATTGCGGCATCCTATATAAGACAATTTGATAGGATTGAGGGAAAAATTCTAGTTTCAAGAATGAAGCGTGCTGTACAAGACCAATGATAGATTAGGTTTGGTTTTGACAATGCAACCTCCTATATAAAACTTGTTTGATTGTTTGACCATTTTGATTATTTAGGAAATTGATCTATGAAAGATAAAGACTTGTTGAATAGTTTTCTTGTTGTTTTGAGGTTTTGATAAGCTCAATTCTCTTGTTTGATTATTGTTTGTGTCTACTCAAAATGTTAACCTTAGCAAGGGACAATTTTATTATGAGACATGGATAATGACGGGTGAAGACCATGTTATGAAAAACCCTAAGGGAATGACCTAATGCCTCGGGGGCTCATTGATGATGTCCTTTCCCGCGTTATACATGCAGAGAAATCGTAGTTCAACTTTGACTTTGACCATGTATAATTTACTATGATAGGTGGATCATGACTGACTTGAATCGACTAACCCTAAAGGATTGACCTAGTTCCTCAGGGGCTCATCAATGATGGCCTTACCTACGTAACATGTGTAGGGACATCGTAGTTCAAATGCTTGGATTGACATTGACTCTTTGGAGTTTTCTGACACTATTTTATTTTTTTGGCTTTTGATGTTTTTTGATTTTTTTGGATTTAGATGTTTTCTATTTTTTTTGGATTTTTTTTATGTTTTTGTTTTTTTTTTTTGGATTTTGATGTTTTATAATTTTTTTGTTTGGATTTTGATGTTTTGATTGTTGACATCATATCCAGGGTCCCATGTGAAACCCAAGTCTAGGAATTTCCCCCAGTTAGGTATAGGACCAACTTATTATGGGTGAGGGGATGAATGAAATTTATTATAGATGGATATGAAAGGTTAAGGATGATAACTGTCAATGGGTCTTAGGCCACGAGAAGCATGAATAATCTTTATTATGGATAGAATAATATGTACAAAAGATGAGAAAAATTGAAGAAACCAAGGTAGAATGATGGTAGACGATGAAGAAAAGATTGGCTATGCATGGCGCCTATTTTCCAAGTCTCACCATGACACTTATCCAAAGAACCACCAAAGTGGTTTTCACTATTGGAAAAATTATTTCTCTTTACTATTTTCTTTCTTTTTCTTCTTTTTTTTCCTTTTTTATTTTTTTCTATTTTGTTTTGGTGTCACCAAGACACTTGTTTGCCATGTTTTCATCGAGGTGACAAGTTTTTTGATTTATTGATTTTTTTGTATTTTTGACTTTTTTTTTATAGGATTCTATGAGTGCTAGGTGATGAGTCTAGTTTATGGTATCATTTTTGGGTAGAATTTGTGATCTAGTTGCTAAATTTATCATGGACTTTGACATTAAGTGTTGATACTTTTATGATATTTTCTTCAAACTATAGACATTGGGCTTAATCTTATTTCTACAAACCTTTAATGATAAATGGCATGTTAAATGGAATATCTATATTAATTTTGCATGTGGTTAACGAATGTTCCTTAAGGTGGTTACATATATGCAATTATTATGCGTACTAACATTGCCATGCAGATTTAATTTGAGGATGCTAAATTGAGGAAGACACTGCCAGCTGGGCATGCACCATAATGTCTAGCAAGGGAATCATTCAAAGGTCAAAGGAGGTCGATGGTAGGAGATTCCTCATGCAAAAAAAATGTAATTTCCTTGTAGTGGTCATTATTGATGTTGAGAAAACATGTGTATTACTACAACACTAAATCTGTGATTGGACATGCATGTCTGACCAAATTCCATGAATGCATAACCACAACCCCACTTTCTCTGTTTTCCTTAAATGGTGTCCTCCCAGTTCGTGGAGTTGACTACCTAATTTAGTTGATAGTATAAATAAATATTTGATGCTCCTTCTCTGAAGGTTGCATGATTTGATATTGTACTTGCATTCTTGAGTTTTAGTAATACAAATATATTACTCTTTTATACTCATGATTTACAATGAATAAAATAAAGTTATGAGTTTGAGCATCCGAGTTCTCATTAGTTTTAGAGGATACTTATTCAAGGGGGACCACTTGGTGAGTAATCCATCCTTTAGTTTAGTATTAGTTTAGTATTGCTTGCTATTTAGTAATTAGTTAAGAATCTGGCACCAACTGCTCCTACCACCACTAGAATTCCATTATGTGACTGTTCCTATAGCTAAAGCAGACAAAGTAGTGTCCTTTTTGTTTCCTCATATTTTAATTTTTGTCATGCATTTAAGCTTGGTGTAATTTTTGATTGATGGTTAGCATTTATGTTATTCCCTTATAAGCAATTTACTTTCAACATTGTGTCTTTCTTAGCTGTAGAATGAAAATGGCTACTTTGGGTTCCTAGTGCACATATTGTGTTGACCCATTTCAAGTTCATGTCCCTAGGTTGACAAGTTCAATGCACCTTCATGATGATTGAAATAGCTATTTAGGTTAGATTTCCAATCTTTGAATCGTGGTTGTAAAGGCCTAGTTGTTGAATCATTGTAGGAGGCAGACATTTTTGGTGCCATTGCCAGGGATGGTGTCAAACTAGGGAGTTCTTTGGAGTCATTGGTATTTTTTCTTGCAGTAGTGTTTCTAGAAGTTTTTCTTAGTATACCCTCATTTAGGAAGTAATGGAAACCCCCCTTATTCTTTACCAATTCTTTGTGTGAGTTGGCTGATAGTGAGTTGATATTGTATGCATAGAGGAAGGAGAAGGGATGCTTATGGGAGATTCCTTCCTAACAATCCTAATCCATTCCAACTAGTTGAATATCAGAAATTTCCAAGAGAAGGAGAAGAAGATCCATACCCCTTTGCTGATGCATTTCCTGATTTGACTAGCTCTGAAGTCTCCTCTAAAGGCCAAAATCAGCTTGAGAACCCCTTTGCTTTGGAACTACATCAAGCAGACATTGGTGGTGCAAATAGGAAAAAACCTAACCAACCAACTTTTCCTTTCCCCATTTCCCATCAAAATGAAGTTGAAAACATCAAAAACATCCCTACTTTAGCACTCTCCAAGTTTTATGGACTTGTTACAAAAGACCCTGATACCTTCTTGTACAAGTTTTACATACTTTGCAGGAGTTATAACTATACCACCAATGCCCATAGGCTTAACCTATTTCCTACCACTCCGAAAGAAGCTGCATTAAGATGGTTCATGAGCCTAGGAAAAGATACTATGGAAACTTGGGAAGACATGAAGACAAAATTCCTTGAGAAATACAAGGAATATTGTAGGAGGAGTGACATGAGAGGAGGTGAAATTTTTAGAATGCAACAAAAGGAAGATGAGAGCCTGGAGGATTATATCGAAAGGTTTCTATTATTCCTACAAAAATATCCACACCATACACTCAATGAAGACTCACAAAAGTTGCTTTTCCTGAGAGGAATAAATGACAGCTACACTGATGCCTTGGAATTGATGGGAGGAGGAGATATCTCCCAAGTTCCTTGGGAAGATATCAAGAAAATATGTTAGAACTACTCTAGGGAAGCTTCAAAGAAAGGGAGAACTTACCAATCTTCCATGAGTAAGTCAACTACTAGTGGAGTTTCAAGAATGGAGATTACTCATTTGCTGGCAGACTTCAAGCAAGAAATTATAAACAATCTAGCTACTCAGCTAGATATACTTCAGGCCAAGAAGAAGCAAGAGGAGGCATAGGCAATGTTGGCATAGTATTGTCCCCATTCCAGACAAAAGAAGGACTGTAGATGCAAGATGGTAGCCAATAGTGAAGGAAATCAAATTGTACCCAAGTTCAACCCAATCCAAATTGAAGAAGACCAAGTCTATTATGTTGCACAAAGGAGGCCTTGGGATCCAAGACAAGGTATGCCACCAGATCCACTCTCTTATGCTGGGCTATATTTCAATTCCTATTCATCTGGTAACCAATGACATCCCCCATATCCATCCAACTATGGAGGATATCCACCACAGCCTTGGAGTAACCCTCCAAATGCTTGGTCCAATCATCAAAACTCTCCACCTCAGTGGAAGCAACCTCAAGGGAATTGGCAGCAATTTCAAGGGCATTGGAAACCACCTCTAGGAAATTGGCAGCAAACAAATCAATGGAGGGGAGGACAACAATGGCCTACCCAAACAACTAGTTACATGCAACCACCTTCTTAGTCCCAACAACCTGCTATAATGCCTCCACTTGATAATTCAAACTCAAATGTACCTAAGCCTATTTAGCTACCAACTCAAACCACACCCAATCCAAATAACAAACCACAATAGTAGCCTACATAATCTGCTGATTCAAATCAATTCCTTGCATATGCTATGAGTGTAAGTGACATCCACTTGCATTCAGGAACTACTCTACCAACCCCTTCCAAGCCCATTATCACTGAGCTTCCTATGGAAGAGGAGGAGGAACCTTTGAATCATCCCATTCAACCAAATGCACCTAAAAATCCTGAACTAGTCCAAGTCAAGTAGAATGAACAAGAACCACCATTTCCTTAGAGATTGGAAGTTGCCAAGAAGAAGGAAGAGAAAGAGGATACAAATTTTGATATCTTGGATCAACTCAAGCACATATGTGTCTAGATCCCTCTATTCTAGGCCATAAAGGATGTTCCAATTTATGGAAAGGTAATCAAGGAAGCATGCCTCAAGAAGCTAGGTTGGAAAAAGAAAGACCCAACTACAATTCATGTGGTGGGGCAACTAGCTGACATCATGCTTGGAAAAGTTGCCATCCCCAAGTATAATGACCCAGGAAGTCCTGTGGTAGCAGTTGTTTTAAACGAGATCAAAATTAAGAATGCTCTAATTGATTTAGGGGCAACAATAAATGTAATGACCAAGGACATCCTGCAACAACTAAACGTTGCAAGCATGAGATCTACTCCTACTATCCTACAACTTTCTGATACTTCTACTGTTAATCTTGATGGTATAGTGGAGGATCTTGAGGTAGTTTTAGACTCTTGGGAGTACCCAACAAACTTCATGATTCTTTCTCCTAAGGCTACACTAGGCGGGTATCCCATTATTCTTGGAAGGCCATGGTTAGTAACTGTAGATGCATTTATTGGATGTTGGTCAGGTGAAATGACCATTTCAGATGGGAAGAGGACTAAAAAGTTTGTTCTTTATCCTCCTTCTCAGCCTTCTCATGATGAGGATAATCCCATATGGCCACATGTTGGTGAAGAGGTCGAGGAAGTTAATTCTATGGCACAACTTATGATGTTAGGCAAAAGCTATTTCATGCAGCTTCAAGATGAGAATTAAGTATTGGATAACATCATTTAGAACCATTGTGAAGTGGAGGAAGCATCATCTTCTCATTCTACTGCTCCAATCAAGAGACTTCTGCCTGCTCTTCCTATAGCCACTGTTCTTGCAGACATACTTCCTATAGCCACTATTTTTGTAGACAGACTTCCTGCAACAATAGGTATGTCCCATACATTGCTTCCATATGAAATAAAGGTACCATTTTTTAATGAAGCAACCATGATAGAGTCAACTTCACAAGTACAGGTGTCAGAAGGATAGTACCTAAATGTTAACAACAAACTAAGTGAAGAACAACAATTGTTATTGGAAAACTTATTAAGGACCCATCAACATGCATTTGCGTGGGATTATCATGATATGAAGGGATTGGACCCTAAAATTTGTACACATAGAATTTATACCAAAGATGATTACACCCCAGTGAGACAACCACAAAGAAGAATTAACCCTACACTAAGAGAAATTGTAAAAGGGGAACTACAAAAATTGCTAGATGTAGGATTATCTACCCCATTTCAGATATCCAGTGGGTGTCTCCATTAGTGATTGTGCCCAAGAAAGGGGAGAAATGGTGAGTTTGTGTTGATTACAAGGAACTTAATGCTGCCACCAAGAAGGACCATTTTCCCTTACCTTTCATCAATCAAGTTTTGGACACACTTCCAGAAAAGCAATACTTTTCTTTTCTAGATGGATTCAATGGCTACAACCATATCCAAATTGCACTAGAGGACCAGGAGAAGACCACATTTACCTGTCCATGGGGAACCTATGCCTACTTGGTTCTCCCATTTGGCTAATGCAATGCACTTGCAACCTTTTAGAGGCAGTCATTAGCATATTTTTAGACATTTCTCATGATTGCATAGAAATTTATATGGATGACTTTGCCACTTATGGTGCTGATTTTAATCAAGCATTGGAAAATCTCAGGAGAGTCCTACAGAGATGCAAAGACCAAAACTTGTCCTTAAATAGTGAAAAGTGCTTCATGATGATGCAGGAAGGTGTAGTTCTTGGCCACTACATCTCCCACAAGGGAATTCAAGTAGATCCTGTAAAGATTGAGGTGATCATAAATCTTCCCACACCTGCAAAACAAAATGATGTTAGGAGTTTCTTGGGCCATGTAGGATATTATAGGCATTTCATCAAGGATTTCAGCAAGGTAGCAACACCATTGTATACTCTTCTCACTAAAGATGTTGGATTCTGGTGGAATGAAGCTTGTGACAAGGAATTTTCTGACTTAAAGATAGCTTTAACTCATGCTCATATACTCAAAGGACCTAATTTGGAGCTTCCTTTCCACATCCATACTAATGCATCAGATCATGCCATAGGAGCAATCTTAGGAAAAAAATAAGGAGCTATTGAAAATGCCATTTATTTTGTCAGCAAAAATTTGTAAGGAGTTGAATTCAACTATACTGTGACAAAAAAAGAAATGTTGGTAGTGATTTATGCCCTGAAAAAATTCAAGCATTACATAACAGGTTACCAAATCTTTGCACACTAATCATGCAACCATTAGATATCTCATGGATAAACCTTTGATCACAAGTAGACTAGCAAGATGGTTATTGTTGATGTAGGAGTTTGATATAACCATTGTGGATAAGCTAGGGAAGGCCAATGTTGTTGCATATTTTATTTCAAGGCTGACTACATCAAAAGATAATTAGGCCATAGATGAATCTTTTCCTAATGAGAATCTATTCTCCATTAGTGTGCAAACACCCTGGTATGTTGACATAGATAACTATCTGGTCACAGGTAGAGTTCCACCTCACTTCTCCCCAAAAGAGAGAAGGGCACTCATTGAAAAATATTTTCCTTTCTCCTGGATTGCTAGATGTTTGTTTTATACTAGACCAGACCATGCCATGAGGAGATGTGTGAGATAAGATGAGACATATGAAATTTTGCATGCATGTCGTAACGAATCATGTGGAGGAAATTTTGCAGCCAAGAGGACAACAATGAAGATTTTGAACACAGGATTTACTGGCCAACACTCTACAAGGATGCAGGAAGGTATACAAGAAAATGTGACAGATGCCAAAGAATGGGTAGGCCAACCAAATCCGATGAGATGCCACTTTATCCTCAAGTAGTAATCAATCGTTTTGACAAGTGGGGATTGGATTTTGTAGGACCCATTGACCCTCCATCAAATGGTAAGTCTTATATCTTGGTATGTACAGATTATGTAACAAAGTGGGTAGAAGTTAAGGCCATAAAGCATGCAAGAGATAACAAGGTTTCATAATTTCTTTATGAGGATATTTTCGCAAGATATGGAGTTTCAAGAGAGATAGTGACTGATTAAGGGGCTCAATTCACATCAACCCTTGTTGCAACACTAGTCAATGAGTACAACATAAGGCACAAAAATTCTACTCCTTATCACCCCCAAGCTAATGGCCAAGTTGAGGTGACCAACAAAGAAATTGAAGCTATTATAACCAAGACAATAGCTATACATAGAAAGGATTGGGAAAACTGATTACCAGAAGCTGTTTGGGCCTATAATCAAGTGGCATGAAAAAATCATCAAGGACAAGAAATTCTAACTAGGAGATTGGGCCCTGCTCTATGATTCAAGATATCAAGACAATGCAAGAAAATTGCAGACAAGGTGGCTAGGACCATATGAGGTTGTTGAAGTATTCCCTAATGGTGTTGTACAACTCATTACTATTAAAATAGTCAGATTTAAGCTGCTTGTCAATGGTCACTACCTCAGACTGTATCACAAGCCAACTTCCAAGGAGGAGTTCCTGCAACAATTCACTCAGCATGCAACATCCGAGCTTCCTGCAGCCGAAGAAAGTGGACCTAGTGTCCCTCCTTCTGGCTAATTAAGGTACATACTTGTCATAATAAAGACTTCCACTTCTGTGGGAGTCCATTTCTTCACCCATCCATTTCCACCTTTCTCTCTCTTCCATCACTTCACTTCACTTCACTTCAATCCACCTCATCTTCATTAATTTCTCAACTTATTTCCTAAAAAGGTGAGCGGTACTTTCTCCATGATCTTTGCAACCAATCCTCCACACATTCAGGTATGTGCACATTAATTGCTATATCTTAATTGTATTTAAGTGCAATCATTTAATTGTTGTACATTAGTATGGAAATTCACCATAGCATGCCAATATTCCCTACCCTGTCAAATCATCATTCCACATGTGTGGACGCATTCCCAAATTTAGGTTGGGGGGGAAGGAAAAAGATGTGAATATTTTTCCCACATGTCAGTCCATGCTGGTCTACATCAACAAAATTTAAATTGAGCCGATTTGAAATATGAGTGAGATGACGACTTGCATGTGTGAATGACACCAATTACTGTTGCCATTTCTCTTCATTATATCTTTCTTTTATTACTCTTTCCTTGCCATTATTGACCTTGTCATATCTCAAGTTGCATTGCAAAAAAAAGGTAAGAAAGGGAAAACCCAATTGACATTGGCATTGGAAAGTTAGCAAGTATTGCAGGAAGGTGAATTTGATTTTTAGATGGAAGTGCATGAAGGAAACCGTAGAGTGTTTGTTTGATTACAAAAAATGGGAGGTGGGTTAATTTGGAATGAACCCACGGTGCATGATGTATTACTGTAGGATGCACCCTGCTTGGCTGAATTCAGAAACTGTGAGTGGATTGACTACTTCCTGAAGCTGGATGATTTAAATGAAGACATTGCACTAGATTTCACCTAGAAATTGTCTGAAGGCAAGGCCACGGTAAAAGGGTTGGAGGTCATAGCAACTGAAGAAATAATTGCAGAGGTTACAGGGTTACTTGTTGATGGTGAAAATTACCCTGCTTCTAGAGATGCTAGATCAGCTAGGGCCGAATTTACAGAGCCTAACGACCCTCCATTGAGCATAGATAAATAGGGTGTGAAGAGAATGTCTTTGCCCAAGCCATGGAAGTAGATAACTATTTATGTCATAAAATACGTCACCTATGAAGGTCGCCAGTCGAATTTGCACTCTGTGCACTTCAAGATTTTGAATCATATGAGGCATGCAAGGAGGATGAATGTGCCAAACATGTTATACAAACTTCTCTCAATCATGGTAGCTGAGACCGAAAAAGGTAGGGACAATTTTGTTTCCCACAATTGTCTAATTAAATTGCTAGTTGAAAAGTCTTTGCATGATGTATCTGGAATGACCTAGGAAAAATTCATAAAAATTGATCAAATTAGACCTGAGCACTTGCAACCTAGGGTTTTACCTCAACCCTATAGGTCTAGTAGGAGATTGAGCATGATTGAATCCACTCTTGGTGCTTCAACCTCTGGCATAGGCTCAAGTGTAAACCCTCCTACAGTAGAAGAAACTATAGAAATTAGCTCTTCTGGGACAGAGCACTCAGACAAAGAAAGTTCTTCCCTTGAATCTGATGATGATGTTCCACTTGGAATTCTAATGAAAACTAGGGCATAAAAGAGGGAAGTAGAAATGAGAAAAGAAAAGGCCAAAAGGAAACTATCAGAAAAAGAGGTGCCAAACTCTAAGAAGAGAAAGGCTAACACTGTTCATCTTGCAGCCAAAGAAAAACGTGAGAGCCCTCCTAGGAAAGAAAGACCAGCTGGGTCAACCTTTGGTATACCATCGCAGGAAAGCCCTAAGTCTAGATAAGTATCACAAGGGGACATAGAAGCTCCAACGAGGTAGGAGAATGTTGAGGAGGAAGATATATTTAAGGCAACGACAAAACATAACATTGGATGATCTTGCCAATATTGCAGAACAAGTCAAAAATAAGGAGTATGAGGAAAATCAGGATTTCCTACAACAAGAGGTCCTACAGCAAAAGCCAAAATAGGAGCAAGAGTCCCCACAATAACAATCTAAATTGGGAGAACAATCAATACTCCTTTAGCTAGAATTGACAGGATAGCCTGAATCCTTGCAGTTAGCATTAGTGCCAGAGAAGATGTTGGTAGGAATACATAACCCCCCTAATTTTTCAATGCACAAGGTTGCCATGCATTTATGGAAAGAGATGTAAAGAAGAGAAGAGGAATGGAAGGAGGAAAAACATAGATTGAAGAAGGAAATTCAAAAGAGAGATGAGGAAATTGAAGATAAAGATGCAGAAATTGCCACCTTGAAGAAGAAGGTGGATGATATGGCAGCCTTGGTACCACAAATTTTAGAATGTAGGACCCATCCAAGGGTCTATGCTCTACATTTGAAGGAGAAATATCTCTCTTTTAGACTGGCAATAATTGTCTCAGGTTTGAAACCTTCTATGAAGACCCTTGTTGAATTTTTCAAAGCTTATCGAATTGCTTCCCCTGAAATGAAGAATTTGCTGTGTGAGTTTTATTTGCATAATTATGCTGTAACTCAAGACCATGATTGGAATCCGCTATTTTATGTTGGGGATGTAAAATTAAGGGAATTTATGTCTTGGGTGGAAGATGAGATTAGTTGGGGGAAATAATATGGGGATTATAAGTAATTGGAGTCTAACATCCCTTTGCCCATTAGGGCTGAATCAAGGAATCCAGGGGATATTTTTAGGGAATGGCATAGAATGATTTTCATACCTAGCTATGGTAATAGGATTATGTCTTGGATAGAAGCAGTTTATACTGAATATGAGGCAAAGGAAAAAACAAAAGAGGAAACCATGAAGAGATACCTCTCATAAAGATGAAACAACTTAACTGATGATATCAAGCAGGATGAGCCTCATTCCATCCAAAACTATGCAACAACTCTTAAAAGGATTGATAGATATATTCACATTGGAAGGACAAAGGGGAAATTCTGGCTTCCCCTAAATTTTCAGCCACCCATTCTAATGTGGCCTGTACCGAACTTCAGGTTCTACCAATATGATATTGCTACAGAGAAATAGAGATGGAGTAGAATGGACAGATTGAGAGGATTCTATTGGGATCCCAATTCATGCACAACACACTCTGATGTGGGACAGTTGTCAATTGAAAATTTTAGAGTATTGACCAAGAAAAAGAACAACCCTTCCCCTGCTAGAGTACCAACAAGATCTTAGGTTGGAGGGAGTGACGAGTCTAGTTTATGGTCTCATTTTTGGGTAGAATTTGTGATCTAGTTGCTAAAGTTATCATGGAATTTGAAATTAAGTGTTGATACTTTTATGATATTTTCTTCAAACTATAGACATTGGGCTTAATCTTATTTCTACAAACCTTTAATGATAAATGGCATGTTAAATGGACTGTCTATATTGATTTTGCATGAAGTTAATGAATGCTCCTTAAGTTGGTTACAAATATGCAATTATTGTACATACTAACATTGCCATACAAATTTAATTTGAGGATGCTAAATTGAGGAAGACACCATCAAATGGGCATGCACCATAACGTCCAACAAGGGAATCATTCAAAGGTCAAAGGAGGTCGATGGTAGGAGATTCCTCATGCAAACCAAACGTAACCACCTTGTAGTGGTCATTATTGATGTTGAGCAAATGTGCACGTTACTGCAACACTAAATCTACAGTTGGACATGCATGTCTAACTGGATTCCATGCATGCATAATCGCCACCCCACTTTCTCTGTTTTCCTTAAATGGCGTCCTCCCAGTTCGTGGAGTTGACTGCCTCATTTAGTTTATAGTATAAATAAAGATCTGATGCTCCTTCTATGAAGGTTGCGTGATTTGATATTGTACTTGCATTCTTGAGTTTTAGTAATACATATATATTACTCTTTTGTACTCATGATTTACAGTGAATAAAATAAAGTTATGAGTTCAAGCATCTGAGTTCTCATTAGTTTTGGAGGATACTTATCCAAGGGGGCCCACTTGGTGAGTAATCCATCCTTTAGTTTAGTATTAGTTTAGTATTACTTGTTGCTTAGTAATTAGTTAAGAATCTGGCACTGACTGCTCCTGCAGCCACTAGAATTCCATTATATGACTGTTCCTGCAGCCAAAGTAGATATAGTAGTGTCCTGTTTATTTTATTAGATTTTCATTTCTGTCATGCATTTCAGCTTGGTGTAATTGTTGATTGATGGTTAGCATTTATGTTATTCCTTTCTAAGCAATTTACTTTCAGCATTGTGTCTTTCTTAGCTGTAGAATGAAAATGGCTACTTTGGATTCTTAGTGCACATACTGTGCTAACCCATTTAAATTTCACATCCCTAGGTTGACAAGTTAAATTCACCTTCATGATGATTGAAATGGCTATTTAGGTTAGATGTCCAATCTTTGAATCACGGCTGTAAAGGCCTAGTTGTTGAATCATTGTAGGAGGAAGACACTAAGTATAGTTGTTGATAGGCTTTGGTAGTGGTTCAACTTCAAGAGTAGAAAGCTAATGTAAGGACCCATATGTTGTAGTTATGATGTAAGGACCCAAACAATTAGGCTCGAACTTTCCCAATTTCTCTCTCTCAATTGTATTCTTCAAATTTTATCTCAATACTAGGTCCTCAATGTCAAAATTCCTAACTCAAACTATTGCATTATAGCTGCAACAAAGATAGTTCTGATACACTTATAAATGGACCAATGAATTTTATCGCTTGCCATCCAACAAATCTAGCTCATGCAAATGAGATATACGATATTTTTCACATCATCAATAAAATATTGTATAGATACTCTCAAATATGGTAACTCAACCTCAATGGGAAGAATTGCTTTTGATCCAAAAATGAGGGAATATGGAGTGGCTCTTGTGGGAGTGTGGATGCTAGTGCGATAGGCCCATGATGTAGGATTGAGTTGGATATGCCAATCACGACCAACATCATTGATAGTATTTTTTAGGATTTTGAGGATAGTTTTGTTAGACACCTTAGCTTGACCATTTCCTTGGGGGTAGTATGGATTGACAAAGTGATGTTGGATGTGGAATCTCTTGCACAGTTCACAAACATCTTGATTTTTGAAAGGATGAATGTTATCCATGATGATGGATTGGGGAACACCATACTGATATATGATGTAATTAAGGATGAACTTGGATATTTGTTTATTGGTGATGTAAGTCATTGGAATAACTTCAATCCATTTAGTAAAGTATTCAGTTGCAACAAGGATAAACTTATGACCATTGGTAGAGGTAGGAGGGATATTTCCCATGAGAGAAAGTCACCATTGAGAGAATGGCCATGGTGATGTAACTGGATGAAGTTCCTAGGCAGGTGCATGCACAAGATCTCCATGTATCTGACATTGGTGGTATTTCTTGACAAAGTGATAGGCATCACATTCCATAAAGGGCCAATAGTATCCCGTTCGCATAAGTTTCTTGGCTAAAGTAGGACTAGTAGAGTGAGCTTTTCATATACCGTTGTGCACCTCTTATAAAGCCATTTGTACTTCATCTGAATTGAGACATCTTAGGAGGGTACTATCTAGACTACAATAGTAAAGGGTATCACCAATGATGACATATTTAGACACTTGTCAGATAAAGGTCATGCGTTGGTTAGAGTAAAAGTCAAGTGAGAGAATTTGGTCATGCAGGTATTCATAAAACTCTTTGTACCAAGGTGAATCAGGACCAACAAGTTCACACACAAGCTCAGATTTGGGGACATTGAATGCGTGGATCAATAGTTGTTCCACTAAGAATTCATACTATGACACATTATTAGGTATATCCAAAAGAGATCCAATGGTTTCCATTGCATTTGTTGCTTTGTTATGGATTCTTGGGATCTACTCAAAGGTGATGAAATCAAAGTATAGCTTAAAACTATCGACCATGTGCTTGTAAGGTGTGAGATTTTCATCTTTTGTATCATAGTCATCATTAATCCAATGAATGACCAATAGGGAGTCACCATAGACTTAAATATTCTTGATTTTCCATTTGATAGCCATTCGTAGTCTTGTTAGCAATGCTTCATACTCAACCATGTTATTTGTGCAAGGAAATGCTATTTTGTATGATTTTGATATTGAATACCCTTGAGGTGTAACAAAAATGATACCAACCCTGAACCATGATTTGTGTAAGACCCATCAAAGTAAAATTTTCATGTCATAGATGTGTCTAATGTGAAGATAGATTCATCAAGGAAATCCAACACTAGAGGCTGATCTGCTATCATTGGTGCATCTACGAGTTGATCAACTATTACTTGTACTTTGATTGCCTTGTGATCAAAATATTCTATATCATACTCACTCAAGATCATGATCTAGTTAGTTGACCTGCCAAAGTTTCTTTGTTGAGTAGATAATTTTGGGGATCAATCTTAGCTATTAATTTTGTTTGATGGTTCAACATGTAATGTCTAATATTTTGTGTGTAAAAGATAATTGTAAGGCATGCTCATTCAATGGGACTATAATTAAGCTCATATCCTACAAGAGTGTGACTGATATAATAGATAGCTTGTTCCCTACCATCATTTTCATTCTATGCTAACAATGCCCCCAATGCTGATGTGGTTGCGGATATGTATAATATTAGGTGTCTACTGTCAATGGGAGGCATGAGTACTAGAGGAGTCAATAGATAATCTTTGATTTGTTAAAATGCTTCTTGAAAATGTTCAGTCCATATGAATGGGACTCCTTTGCATAGAAAACATTGAAATGGATGAAACTTGTTTGCTAATTGAGCAATAAACCTTCAAATGGACTACAATCTTCCTTTTAGAGTTCATAATTGACTTATTATTTTTGGTGGAGGCATGTCCATAATAGATTTCAATTTGGTAGGATAAACTTCAATACCTCTTCGAGAGACAATATATCGTAGGAGTTTTCCTAATTGAACCCCCAAAACACACTTCTTTAGATTTAACCTGAATTTATATTCTTCCAACTTTTGAAAATATTATCCAACATTGCTATATGTTGATCTCTTGATAAGGAATTTTCTAGTAAGTCATCAACGTATTCTTCCATAAGTGTATGCATGCAGTCATGAAAGATAGTAGTCATAGCTCTTTGATACGTTGCACTGATGTTCTTGAGACTAAATGGTATAACATTCCAATAAAAGATGCCCCAAGCATAGGTGAAATCTATCTTATGTTGGTCTTCGAGGGTGATTCTAATCTAATTATATCCTAAAAAACTGCCCATAAGCGATAACATCTCATATCTCGCTGTGAGGTCTACTATGATGTCAATATTAGGCAATGAGAAATCATCTTTAGGACAAGCTTTTTTTAAATCTCTAAAATCTATGCATACACTAATTCCACTATTTGGTTTGGTGGTAGGAACAAGATTTGATATCCACTTTTCATAGTCTATGGGACGAATGAGATTGACATCCAAAAGTTTCTTCAATTCCACTTTCAATAAGAGAGTGATTTGTGGGTGCATTTTTCTCATTTTTTGTTTGATTGGTTTAACATTTGGAACCAATGGTAAATGATGTAGAAAAATATCGAGGTCTAATCCAGGCATGTTGGTATATGACCACACAAAATTGATTTTTCTCTCAGAGAAAAAAGTGTTGAACTCAGGTTTTTCTTTGGTGGTCAAAGATGTTGCAAAATGAATGATTCTAGGATTATCTTTTGATTTCTCCATGAGAAATGACAATCTCTCTTGATTTATGGGGAGACTATCCAAACATCCTTCCTTAGGCACCTTAGAGAGGTTTTCACCTTCAGATATGTCCTTTATTTTGACTTTTTCTTGGTCTAAAGGTGTCTTTTGGTTTTCACCTAGAGACCTATTCTTTTTATTTTTCTCATTTTTGTAACTAGAGGGTGAGACAAACTCTCCAAAATATTCCATGTTGCCAAGCTCTATGATCAAACCAACTTTATGATCCCCACTTGGTATCCCTTCTCGAAGTCCCATGAACTTAGCTATTGCTTCATCATTCTCAAATGCGTCTAAACTCAGTGGGCCTTGTTGATCCCAATTTATTAGTTTTGGGTAAACAAGAGGTAAACCATCATTGGTATTGTTAAGGCTCAATGAATAGGTGGATATGGTAAAAATGAAGGTATCATCTAGATCCTAAAAGGTTTTGATCTAGGTGTGGCTACTTATAGTTTTGGTTTAGGATGAGGATAGATCAAGCTCAATGAAAATATCGACTAGGTCATAGTCACTGGAGGTGCAGGAATCCCACTCCCATTCATTGGAGTAGGTTACGATATGGTATTCCTCAGATGTCTTAATTTTATTTGAAGCATCAACGTTTTCACTCAAGGGAAACTTAGTACTAGGAGGACTTGCCTTTGGTGGTATATACCCTAACCTAGTATTCTTTAGTAACCAAGGAGGCACTATTGGTTTTGTCATTCCATGTTTTTTCAAGCCAAGAACACTGTGTCTATCGTAACCTTATTGTTTCATGATCTTGAACCCTTTTGAATATCACTCAACTGGTAATTTATTAGGCTTAGTATCCTCTTCATCTTTGTAAATCCATGTAGAAATTTCCTCGCCTATAGACTCTTTGCTCAATTCACCCCACTTAGTGAATGTGGTAAGGGGATTACAGATAAGATTTTTAGAATTATTCTTAAGAGGACGAGGTTTTCCATGAGATTTTGGAGACATAGGTAGCTTTCAACCACATAATAATCTCTCCATGTTCTATTCACCACATCCCCTATGATGGATCTGGAACTTAGGTTCAAAAGGTGTAGTGGAGGAGTGGATGATTTGACTAGAGAGGATGGATTGATGCAATGTGATGAGGTGGATGTTGAGGCTTCTCTATTAATAGGAACTTGATGTTTAGTGATCCCTTTCAGATTATTGTAATATTGGAAGGGGTCAGGATCATCTGGTATAGTGATTTCGATGTCGTTATGGGGAAACTTTAAGCATTGATGGTATGTGTTACATATTTTTCGCCTAAGCTCAAATGGAGGAGCTGGCTGATTGTTTTTCAACAATAAGTGGAATTGCAGATTGTTTTTAAATGCATTTTCACATCATTATCATTATGCATCAATTATCAGTTATGCATTTTAGTGAGGTGGAGTTGCAGAGTGCCATTTAGAAGTTGCAGTTTTAAAAGAAAGACAAAATTGAGTACATGTGCAAAATAGCATTTCAGATGCTTTTATTCATTTCAAAAAGAACTCATATTTTTACAAGGCTTATTTTTGATTTCACAATCAGAATAGTATTACAACATTGCATGAGATGCATTTTTCTTTTCAACTGAAAAGCAAAAATTGAAATCAAGGATCCACACAAGCTGTGGATATAACTATAACTGTTCTAATACATTTCTAACAACACAATGCACTACTGAAGATGCGAAAGGAGAACATATAAGCAACAACATAGTCATCATTGCCTGTTATCGACGCTTGATGTTGAATGGTGCACCTCGTTGTCTCGAGCTTCGTCGACCTGTAAGAGGAAAAGAGGAGTGTCAGTGGCTCCGACTATGACATAACTCATATGATGCACCTACAATAGTACATTATACTATTAACAGAATGCATTGAAACAATCAAATTCAATCAAATGCAGTATGAAAGAAGTAAACTGAAGGAGAAGTATCAACATCATAATCAACATGTTCTATTTTTTATGCTAACGTTGTTTGCTTCCTTGTGCAGGTATAGGTTAAGTCATGAAGCTGAACATTATTCAAAGACCAAGCATGTGGAGTAAAATGGGCTCCCACAAGGGTAGAGCCCAACATGCTGCCCTATGCATTAAATGGGTTGTTTTGAAAGATATTTCATCATATACATCAAACAAAATGAAGTACAACTGAAAGGGTAAAGTAGAGTTATCCATCAAGTAACGAAACCAACTGTGCATTCATAATGATCAACATTTCTTTCTGAAGGCTACAGGTGAACAGTGAGTTCAGTTCACTTAAGGAATTTAATAGAATGCATTTGCATCAAAAATTACTGAATTACTTCATTTTCTGTGCTGATTATAATCATATGTCATGTGAGTTTCAATTCATTATTTCTCTTTTGGATAGTGAACAGGCATACATATGCCTTAATGTTTTGTTCTAATTTTCATCATCAAAGAAGCAGTTTCTGAGAGCAGTTTGTGCGGTGAAATATAAAAATGCATGAAGAGTACCATGTTGCTCACGAAAACAAATACAGACAGTGCACCTGAGTGTTAGACAAATTTCTAGTTCTGAGTTGACTGGTGAAGAAATACTGCATTAGCAATAGTAATAATAGAGTGATCTTTTCAAAAAAATAACAGAGGAGCAAGTATTTTCTTTCCAAAATGATTCTGAGTTACCAGTTATACATTTTAACCGGTGTTTAAAAGTGGTCCATACTGATGCAATATTTCAATTCAAAAGAAAAATGGAAAAAACTTCTATAGAATTCAAGTGTAGGAAGTGAAAGCTGCTGTGTTAGAATTAAGGAAGGAGAAAACAATTTGTTTCCAGAAGAAGGTTTTGAGGTGTCGTTGGTGCCTAAGAACTGAAGACTAGGTACATTCCAGTATGATTCAATGTTAAGATAAAAGCCCTGCATAAGTGCTAAAACAAAAAAAATAGGAGTTCACTTTGGATCAATTTGTATTTTCAGATCTTAACTATGACAATTTCTGTTTTAAGGGAGTATCTGGATACAGTAATGAGCGTTAGTGATACAATACTCAAATATGGAGTACCAGTTATTAGGAGATACAACAAAAGCAGTGAACTCATTTTGATTGTGATGGTGCCTGAAATGGGGTCGTGTGTCAATGATTAGTCAAGGACAACAATCAAATGTGATGTTCTTTCATTTTGTTTTCTGTGAGTTACAGGTGTTAGGATGAGCACATAATGCAATTAGAGACCATAATGGAATTTTCAGTTTCGAGCTTCATAGGTATATGAGGTTCCAGAATGTGCATTCAAGACAGATCTTTCAGATTCCTAGTACCTAGAGAGTACTCTCAGGATGAGTATTGGATTTTCATTTTTAAAGGTTAGTCTACAGCTCCATGTCAATGACATTTTCGTGAATTGAGCTCAGGTATTATTACTATCAAGAAAGTTACATAAATAAAAAATGTCACTGGTTATTTGAGTCAAGATTCTAAAAGAAATGCAAGCATATATATAGTTTATCACTATTTCAAGCAAGTATGAGAGGTCGAGTTCTGTCAGAAATAAAATGCATGCTTTTGCTTTTAAAAATTCCAAAAACCATGATATTGTTTTGTTTCAGAAGTGTGGGGTAAACCACTGTTTGTTCTAGCTCGAGCCATATGGATAGAACGAATAATAGTTACTTCATAGTCTTAAATGCTTTTAGAACACAAAAAATGCATTTTTCTTCAGAAATTTTGAATACCCACATGAGGGTTTGCTTTCGAAAAGTACAGAAATATGATAATTGATGATACCCAGATGGTTTTTTTCATGAAATCAACAGTAAATTACAAATGTGAAGATTTTGTGCAAGGCTGAGCTTTAGAAGAAAAGCAAATGCATTTTTTCTTTAATAATTCGAAAGACCCATTTCCAGTTTATTTTCAAAATACAGAAAATGGAGTTTCCCTTAAAAATTTCAAGTACCCATTTTCAGGGTTGGCTTCAAAATGCAAAAGGATAGCTACAGAAATACCCATGTGAAATATGGAGAAAATGGCAAGAATATAAAAGAATACAAACTCCCATAATTGAGTCGAAATACAGAGAAAGTGAAGTGCAGATTTATTGAAGTTTCTTTGATACCCATATGCAAAAGTGTTATCAATGTTGGTGGTTTTTCTTGTAAACCAGGTTGGTCTCCTATTCTACCTATGGAGTAGCCATCTCCAATCAAGGGCAGCTCAGAGGACCTGGACCAACTGACAAGATTCAGTCAAAGACTGAGATCTTCTACACTTTAGGCTCTGCAGAACCAGGGCGGGTATACCCACACAATGCCTCAAATAAGACTAGACATTGCTTTTTATAGCAGATGACTCCTGATGCCAAGTGTTGAGAACTTCAAATGGGGCTAGATTCTCAGTTACAAAACACTTGAAGCAACAAGGAGGCAAGACAAGACATCAAGCAAAAGATATTCAATGATTTATATGAACTATTTTCTGAGAGGGACAGGGCGCAAGACAGATCAATGCCTAATCTAGGGTCATGGAGTCACACACAAAAGATGGAATTCATCTGCAAGCAGGACTCAATTAGTGGATTTTGTTTTGCTAATGCCTTACATCAGCTATCAGTGCCTTACACTGACAATCCAACTCTTGTATCAACTAGACTCTTCTTACCAAATCCAACCTACAAACAAATAATCACTGCTATCTATTCAAAGGATTTAACTGCTTCCTTGAAGCAGACCTATCAACAAATAACACAGTCCCATGAAGTATGAGAAGATGAACAAAAATTCCTTATGCATTTATTCAAATGATTAAAAGCCTACAAATGTGGAGACAATCTGATGATATGCATGAAAGATAAGCATCTTCATGTATTCCTGCTTAATTGATTGCATTTACAGAGGAATTCAACATTACAGTTTACAGACTCAAAAATGACCTAAGACCAAACCCTAATCTATCTCAGACTAATCCCAAACTCAGAAAAAATGTGGAACCAGAACACCAAGGTTCGGAACCCCTCACATTGGCCATGAAATCTCCCTTTATAGGAACAGGGAGAGCAACAAGCAACCGGCCAGGGTGACATCACACATCAGCAGTTAACTGAACAAACCCTAAACAACACGCAGGATGAGTCACCAATCCACGTTAAACCCCAACTACATTGTGACCAATCAAAACCCTCGCTGTGACCTTCAAAAACTTCTCTGGTCTCATAAATGCCTCTGGTCAGATCTCTGTCAGGAGGGACATTCCTGCACAGATAAAGATCAATCAACTCGCACCAAATCTGCCGCCAAATCCGCACGTCCATACTCGAGCCATGCCGTCCTTGTCCCAGAGTTGTGTCGCCATGAATGCTAGCTCGATGGAGCCAGCGACCAACTCTCTATCGCCATGAATGCTCCAGGCTTCTGTTTTTTCACGCGCACCGTCAATACCAAACCCTGACCGTGGTTTAGTTTGAAACTCAACCGTCGATCATCCGAGATCGGACGACCATCGCATTCCTTGCAGGATGTATTGATCGATCACATTTTATCGGCGAGCCGAACGAGAGCCTTTGATCTCTATCATCGGCCACCACGGGCCATTGATCTATGTGGTCCTCTGCATGGCATACCTGACATTCAGCCATTAATAACCATCAAGCACCTGTATCGTTCTGATTAAAACATCACCGTTCACATTTGGCACATGCACACTTGCGGCCTTTAAGTTGCTCGGGTTTTACCTTTCCGCATCCTGCAGCTCACAATAGATCGCCAAGACATTAATGATCTCACACCGACTGAAACCTTTTTCTTTTTGTGCATCGCTATAATATTAAGATATCGGGAAGACCTCCTGTAGATCACACCATGTCTTTCCGAAAGTCTTCATTCACTTGTGTGTCGCTGAGACAACTCAAAGCTTATGCCGACAAAGAACCTTTTATGTTCCATCGGCGAGACCGAAGGTCACTCGCCGAGACCTCTTGAATTTGGCAAGACGTTATATCGATAGCCACAACTCACGCCGAGAGACATCCATATGCTCTTGTCGATGAGACCAAGAGGAATTCGCTGAGATGTTACACTGAATGCTCCAAGTCTGGCCGAAGTGAATCCCATATATTATGTCAGCGAGACATAGACACTTTGCCGAGACTTATTCTGAAAACCCAGACTCTTGCCGATACACTTCCATCCACCATCGGTCGGTGTGACCCTACAAATTCGCCGTGACTTCACACCGATGGCATTACACTTTGCTGAAATGCTCATTCTAAAGTGAGTCGGTATAAAATTTCAATTTCGATAAGACCCTATCCCGACTGTATACCATAAGCCGATAGAGAATACTTTCCGTCACCGAAATACAATAGAAGTCTTGCCGACTGCGGCCTAAAAGATAAATTCAATCGCCAAGACATCTAAAATGTCTTGTTGATAGGCAACTTAGACATTTCAAATTGGATCGGGAAGACTGGGCGTACTCAACGAGACGTCACAGCGAAGTCACCGTGGGGCCGGTGAAAACGGTAACAAGGGGCTGGTTAATGATGAGACAAAGGGGCTCAGGGGGAACTTAAGTTGCAGGTGTACCGGCCAAGCAGGTCAATGAATCAAAAAGCCAACAAAATGGGAACCAAACAAGGTCAGAGTCGGAACTAGGAAAGAGACGGAGATGGAGCCGAAACCAGGAAAGAGACGGAGTCAGAGCCGGAGCGGGGGAAGAAACAAAAACCAAAATGACCACCCGAGACCAGAACCCAACCTGGATCCACCTCCGCAAAAGACAAAGGAAGGGAGATGGGAGTGGAACAAAACCCGAAACTGGAACCCAGAAAAGGTTCCAAAACCTGTTCTCATTCCGATCCCGCGCCCGCCAAAGGAAACAAAGCAAAAAACAAAGGGAAGAATGCAGAGAGGAAAACGACCAGCGACCGACGCAGGGAAAAAAGGGAAAGAAACTCTAATCACACGGAATTGGAACCGGGACGGATGCGTGAACAGGAATTAGAACTTCAGAATTTGGAAAAGTTCTAGTTCCGTTCAAGCATCCATTCCGCCTCCGATAAAACAAAAGAAAAGCCAAGGCAAGCAAAAGAGAAAGGGGAACCAAACTAAAAGCCCAAAAACAGGGAAAAGAAAAGCCAGGAAAAACCCTAACACAGGCCGCCCCACCAGAGAGATGAAAACTAGCACGCTGGGCTCAACCCTTGTGGGAGCCCATTTAACCCACGTGCTAAAATGAAAGATAAAACTCACAAGCCAAGGATTTGCAATGAAAAACAAGGGCACACAACCAAAACTTAAAAGACAATATTAAAAAAAAAAGGCTCTAACAATCAAATTGACATAATAGAGAATTTCTGTTCTGGGTCGAGCCAAAATTTTGAAAAAAATGCTTCCTATAGTGCTCTTTTGGCACGGCTCGAACATGGCCAGAGGATTCATGAAATAAAGAGAGTTTTTAGAGTTTCTACAGAGCAAAGAGAGTTACCAGTCCATTTTTCACTGAGTCTAAAGCCTCGGCCATAGCTTCCTCTTTAGCTTCCCAAGGCATGGTTTTGAAGTTTTGAAGAGTGGCCAAGATCTTATGATGAGAATGATGCACGACAGTGAGCACGAGAAGCACACAGAAGATTCAGAAATGATGACATTAGAGTATGTTAGCCATGACTTTGAGGCCGAAATGAGCAGAATACGAAGCCATAAAGTCTAAGAACATAAAGCTTACCTCTGCACAGTGAAGGAGAACAAGACTACGAGTCGAGGTTTCCATAGTCTCCAAGTCGAGCTCGAACTCATGGTGGCATGAAGGAGTCAAGAAGGAATAGAAGATCAGAAACAAACTTATGCAGACCATGCCCTTAGGGATTTTTGATACTCGAAATAATGAAGTGGAAAAGCTATTTCGCCATGAAAGGAAGCTTACCCACTGGAGATTCGGTCAACTAGAGAGCAAGGGAAGATTTCTGTGCGCACGGGCTCGAATCCAACATCATCATAGCGGCGTTGTTCATGCAGACAAAAGTTCTTTCTTTCCAAAGAAGTCACAGGTGTGAAATGATGATAATTAGGGTTTGACCCTATTTTGATCAAAGCCCTAATTCGAGCATTATGAAGTTTCCAGAATTTTCATTCAAAATGCACATGTCGAATATCAAATGGTGGCCGAACCCATAGTGTCTTCCTTATGATTTATTTAAGCCTAAGTCTAAATCAATATTCATGTAAGGCCGAAATTCTATGCTAGGGTGATGTCTTAAGTATTTAAGACTTATTGTTTTGCCTTAGAGGTATGGGTTTATGCCTTAGGGTATTATTTTAAATGAAGAGGCAATTAAGAGAAATTTATGAATACCTTGTTCTTAATGCCTTTTTTAGGGTTTCTCATTTTAATTGGTTTTATGAGAAATCAATGAGAAGTTTGGATAAAAAGAGGGTTATGTAGTATGTTTTTATGATTTTTTGGGAAAAAATCAATTATTGTAATGGAGGAATAAGGGTGATTATTTCTTTTTGCAAAAGATTTCCAAATCTTTGAGTTGCAAAATAAGGAAAATTGTAAAAATCTACATCTTGTAAAGCAGAAACATAAAGCGATGTTTTATAAACTGCTTTATGTTTTCTTGCTATTTTTAGCAGATCTTTGACTGACTTTCCTCTTGGTCGGATTCCAGACTTATCCTGGAGAGATAAGGTGTTTTTTGTGCTTTTAAAGCAGATTTAGCCTATTTTTAGAGGCTTGACAGGTTCATCGTAAAAGCATTGTGCTTTTTTCTGCTTTTAAGCAGTTTTTTGAGTTTGTTTGAAGCCCTTTTTCTTTGAGCTTTTTCTAAGCTCGGATTAGGGTTTCCTTGAGAGTTCTTTTGATAGATTTAGTCTTCCAACTCTCCATTCTCAGCAATTCAGATCAGTTTCTTTCCCTTACTCATTTCGGGGAGCTTGTAAACCTTTTGATACTCAGTTTGGACAGATTGACACTCTTCCAGTTTTAATAAAGCAACAAATTTCTCCTTCTTATTTTCTGTCTCAAGTTTTATAATAGCAATCTGATGTATTTGTGTTTTCAAATTGAAATCCTTTTATGTCTTGCTGTTATAGGTGGTGTTTCAGAATTACATGTTTCAGGTTGCATGTTGTATTTGTTTTCCAGATCTTCATGCGAATCACTGATGGGATGTGTGCCAATGAGATTGTGAGGATTACTGCAATAGAGAAGTTGTTATGAGTGGTTAGGTCTAAATTCTTATAAGTTTGGTGAATCATCTTTTAGAAATAGGTTTTATGTTCAGTTATTCTTCATCCCTTTCCTTAGAAGTTGTTTTAGAATAGAATTCATCATTCAGAGAACCAACTCACTCTGGAGATTCCTCTTTCGCGTAAGATCACCCACATCTGAAAGAGGTTTCTATGTTTCAGTAGTTTGCTGAATATTGCATTCAGCAGGGTGCAAAACTATTGATAACAGTTTTTGGCACGCCCGGTGGGACATCTAAAAGTAACTTTTAGAGAATTTTAATTTTTCAGTTTGCTATTTGGTATATGCAGCAGATCTTTTCCAGCCTTCTGGAGGCTATCAATATACCTGGTGACTCCGGTTCTATTTTCTGCATGCTAGTATAGCCCGTGCATGAGAAATATTCAAACAAGATCAAGTTCAAAACCTTTCAAGTATCAGGAGCTGTCCCCATCACGAAGGAGAGGCAGGACAACAAGAAGACTTTTTGAAGTCCCTACAAGATCAAAGTCAACACCTCCCATTCTTGGTGCTCTAGTTCTGTCATCTGGTGTACCAATACCGATATCTCAAGTACCATCAATGGCAGCACCACTGAGGTAGCATCCGTTCGCACCCTTTAATGGAGGCAGTCCATTAGATATTGCCCAGCATGATGATATTCCGGTTGCAACACTTAGAGGACTACCATATTTCACCGGAGAAGACTACACCACACCAGTTGAACACATCCGTGACGTAGCCACATTATGTTCAGTGCATAATATTACTCAAGAGAACGTTGCTTTAAGGCTGCTAGCTGCTTCACTCAAGGGCAAAGCGCTACAATGGTTTAGAGGTTTCGCTGCAAATTCAATCAGAACATGGGATGCTCTAGGTAGTGGTCTATACCAACACTTTGTGGATAAATCTGACAACTTATCTTTGTTAGATCAGTTGAGTACCATTCAAAGGGCGCCGCACGAGCACTTGGCAGATTTCAACTACAGATTCCAGATGACTTGGGATAGAATCCCGACAGCGGTAAAACCCTTACCGACACATGCATTTCTGTTTTATCTAAAGGCTTTGAATAGTAAGATTGCTGTCATGACTCAGTCTATGGGTGGTTTAACGCTTCCGAATGCTTATAACATTGCTATTAATGCTAAAAATTGCCTTATTCAAGCTGGAGACATAGCTCCTAGACCCCCCATGCCCTTGTTTCTGGAAATACAACCACTTATTCTTGCTGCTGTACCCCCCTTGGCTGTTGTCCCGCCAGTTCCAGCAATAGGATATCATAGTACAGTCCAAGAAGTCGCTGCCCCAGCCTCAAATCTTGAAATGTAGGAGCTAAAAAACATATTAAAGACCGTCGGGAATGACCTTATGACTATTAAGAAGCACGTTTCCCAAGAACATAAGCCTTATCAAGCCCCATATCAGCAAAACCAGCAAAATAGGCCCGCTTTCCAGGGTGATTATCAAGCCCAAAGAAGGAATTTTAACCCTCGGCCATTCCAACCATACAATCTGAACACAACCAACACGTCAAAAGAGCTTGTGCCACAAAATAATGTCGCTCAAGATTGTGACTGGTGCTACCCATGCAATCAACCCCACAACCAATCGGCTTGCACCAACGGAGTGAGGAATCAAGCTTTAATGGTGCAGAATATATATGCTGCTTCAAAACATGTTGCAGATCAGAATCAAGAATAGCAAGATGATTTAGAAGTCACCTTGCCGAACTGGCAGAGCTCTGAATTCTATGGTGTGAATGGCTAAGACCGGCAAGATTCTCCTATTTCGGCTAATACTAGGTCTAAAAAATAAGCTATGGATCTAGGACAAGCTGGAAGTGCACAGTAGCCTACAGTTAGTACTCAACGTGTTTCATCAAAAGTTAACGTTGCCACTCAGCCTAAAATGCAGATTCTGCAAAGGGGGCAGGAAATACCTAACAAGGAGCTGTCAAAAACGCATTCTCAGCCTGTGCAGAAGCAAAATGAAGCTGCTGTTACAAAAAATTAGCAGAAGGTAAATGTTTCATCCTTCAATATCATGGAGCATCTTAAGAAAAATACTGTCAATATGTCGATATTAGACGCTCTGTAGCTTCCAGGACATAAAAGCTTACTATAGGATGCATTAGCCGAATTTTCTATTTCTGACAACACCAATCAAGGAGTTGCGAAGGTTGTGTTGGCTAATGACTTGGAGGAGAAAAGTGGGCAGAAGGCAAAAGAGGTATAAACCCCTCCATTTTACTTAAGTCTGATCATAGGTGATAAAATTGTGCATAATTGTATGGTTGACTTTGGTGCCAGTAGTTCAGTCATGCCTAAAAGTTTAGCCAATAAATTAGGTCTTGTTTATGAGCCTAACCCTCAGAAAGGCATAGTGCAATTAGATGGGTCTGCTGTCAAGACTGCTGGCATAATAAGAAATTTAGCTCTTACCTTGCATGCATCCCCGAGTTTCGCTATTCACCAAGATATTCATGTTATTGACTTACCGCCGCACTTCGCCATTTGTTTATCACGGGATTTTACAGCCAAGTTGGGTGGGTTTTTGTCTTCCAATTAGTCTCATTTGTTTTTTAGAACAAGGTACGGTACGAAGGTGACCATTAAGTCCGAGCCTATCACCAAAGACCATATCAAACCATACTCCCCAAGCCCTATAAATGCCAATCTCTACGCCACCTCTGCAATAGAGGAGCAAACCATGACCTCAGACTGTAGCACCCAGGGAGACTACATTAGTCTCGATGAATGGGCAACCAAATATCATGAGCTTGATTCGTTCCAAAACACAGATGAGGTAGGTATAGGAGTTTATATGATTCACGAGTCTAATTGCGACATGCCTAATCTTTGCAAAGAGGATGGACCGTCTACAGGAAAAGATAGTGAGTTGTGGAAACTTTATTTCGATGGTTCAAGGAGTAGTGTTGGTGCTAGAGGTGGAGCTATGCTGATATCGCTCGAAGGAGATAAGTATTATTTAGCTTGCAGGTTTTCTTTCAGCTGTTCAAATAATATAGCGGAGTATGAAGCATTGGTACATGGCCTTGAGTGGGCCTGCAAGTGAGGTATTAAATTTTTGCAAGTTTATGGTGATTCAGAACTGATTGTGAATCAGGTTAGAAATTTAAATGCTGCAAAAAATGATTTACTTAAGAAATACAAGCATCGTATTTGGGATTTAATGGAAGATTTTAATGCTTTTAATATCTTGTCGATTCCTCAGAATCAAAATAAGCATGCTGACAAGCTCGCTGCCATAGGAGCCCAGTTTGACATTCCCAAAGAGATTCATAAAATAGAAGCACGTCAATACGTGAAGATAGTGGTCAGACCTTCTGTATCTGACAATAACGTGAGCTGGCAGGTTTTTGACAGCGATGAGAAAATTGTGAATTTTCTCATTGCTGAAGCTGAGTTCGTAGACGGAAATCAACAAAAGTGGCAGCAACAATATGAAGACCAAATCATACAATTAAAGACCAATAAGCTGCCGAAAGGTTTGGTGACATTAGAATCTATCTTTAATTCAGATGATCAAGTTCAGAAGGACAAATGTAGCTTAACAGTTAAAGAAGAACATTATTCAGCTATTGAAATTTTCAAAGGCAAGCTTCTCAAGCTGGGTAAGGTGTGCAGTCAAGAGGAATAGCAAGCTTTCATTCTGTTATGTCAAAAATATAGTGATGTTTTTGCTTGGGAATACAAAGATTTAAGAGGTTTTAACCCTGATTTAGCACAACATACCATCGAGCTTGAGCCCAATGCAAAACCAGTAAGGCAAAAGCAAAGACCACTTAATCCTAAGTTGGAACACCTCATGAAGGTTGAACTAAACAAGCTAGTTGAAAGTGGTATCATTTTTCCTATCAAGCACACCTCTTGGGTGTCGAATTTAGTACCAGTTAGGAAGAAGAGTGGAGAAATCAGACTTTGTGTTGATTTCCAGGATCTGAATAGAGTGTCTTTGAAAGACCATTACCCACTCCCTTCCATGGAGCAAATTTTACAAGTAGTTTTTGGTTCTGACAGATTTTCTTTGTTAGATGGCTACTCAGGTTATAACCAGATTCTGGTTAAGCAAGAGGATCAGTTTAAGACAACATTCACAACCAAGTGGGGCACGATGGCCTACAAGAAGATGTCTTTTGGTTTATCAAATGCTAGAGCAACGTTCCAGCGTGCCATGGATATGGCCTTTCACGACCTTAT